>JAMAFK010000045.1:0-181760 GCA_023627375.1 Penicillium paneum
TCGAACCAAAGGAGTTGACGTAGTTGTTTTCCAATCTGACATGTGTGTTCTCCTTGTACGGATCTTTATCCGTTACACCCCGTTTTTCCGGCGAAAAGATCCTAGCCACGTGATTGGTCTATCTCGGCAGGGCCCCGCGGCCAGCTATAGTAATTTCCGATATCTACCGATTTTTGTTAACCTGCTGCTCCGGGTAGCCTACTTTGTACGCCCTATCTCCTATAGTATAGCAATCTAGAATCTAGCCTTATAGCCCCTGCCCGCCTTACCTGCGGCTTTCTCCTTCTCCCCTGTAATCTTTAGTCCAAAATATCGCCCTGCGCGCGTGAAATAAGTCTCTACTACTAGTATATTATACTTTGCGCCGTTATCTGAGGCTGGCCCGTCTTCAGTAGTCTCTCTGTTGCAGCCTGATTACTTAGACCGCCTTAACGACCGTGGTTTAATTTCCTGGGACCCCCTTACGCTAGATCAGTCAATCAGCTAGTAGGCCCGAAACCTATATACCCTATTAATACTAAGTATTTCTGAGCCCTAGGCTCTAGGTACTACTTCTGTCCCAGTAATACTTAAAAGGGTTAGTTCTGGGGCTTAAAAGCCCTGGGTTCTCTTTATAAAAATGAATAAGGAAGTATTTATTGAGTGGTGGCTCTAGATTGTAGGTACCTAGCTAGGTATAGATAGGGCTAAAAGGCGAAAGGTTAACTTCGACGCGGCCTATAAGTTACTATATTGGGAGTACTTCGACTAAGTCGTATACTTTTAGACCGGTACGCTAAAGGCCTTTTGTCGACGCTATAGGAAGACAATTCCTTACCCGTTACAATCTAGGGGTCTTTATTCTCTAAAAAAGTACTGTAAGAGTAAGTCCTATTAGTAGGCCGGTAAGAGCTCTTTAACCCAGCGGACGCTAAGGGAATCACTACAATTTGTAGTAATGTATACCGGGTTCTATTTAGAGGAATAAAGTACTAATTCCTATCCCTATCCTTATAGTCTAATTAGACTTCCGCAAAGCCTAACTTTAGGCCTAAGGTCCGGGCTCGAAACCCGACCCGTAACGAGCTGGGGGTCGAACTTTTTAAGCTCGACCCGGACCTTAGCTCGCAGTAGGGGGCTTGTTGAGCCCCCTCCCGGGCTCGAAATTGTATAAAATCATAGTCTTAGCGTTTATAAAGTAGCTGAATTATCCAAATAAATAACTTTCTTTTATAGATATTCTAGCTTTATATCTCATTCTGCTGTATTATCACAACAAGGAATAAGAAATATTTCGAAATTCTACTAAATCAGGATATATCTTCTATATATTACTATAAAAACTAAGTATTATAACTATATAGACGAATTGGTTAGAAGTATTCTATATATATGAGTTTATATCTACTAATATATATATTTTGTACTTAGAACTACGTATATCTTTCTAGTTCTAATAGTTCTGGATAAGCTACTTAGATTTGAAAATATATTATAGCTGATTAGATGAAATTTTTTAAGGGAAATTTAGGTCTAACGAGCTGGGAATAGGCTTTTTTCGGGCTTTTGGGGGGCTTTAAGTAGGGTACTAAGGGCTTTTTTCGAGTTTTACGGGTTTTTTTTCGAGTTTTAAGGGCTTTTTTCGAGCTTTATAGGCTTTCTTTCGAGTCAGACCCACTTATTATATATGATTTAACTAATTAGCTACTACTATTATTACTTTCCGTTTAATACCTTAATTGTTGATTTGACTAGTCAATTATACTCTAGCTTCTTGTAATATATTGATCCCCCTTTATCCCTTCTTAAAAACCCTTACTATTCTATATTTTATTAACTCTACGATATCCTAAAGTCAACAGTCCGAGTTAGTATTATCGCAATTCGGTAGTAACTACGACAATTTATTATATCTTATACCCTCCAATTATCCAGCTACCCTATCGCTAAGCTAACAGACCTTAGACGTACCTATATTAGCTTTTCTTCGACCGGATAACCCTTCCCTACTTCTCTAGCTTAAGCGATTTAAACGTATTAAACCCGATCGGAAAAGGTTATATTTCTTATATAATAGAATAAATTATTAAGAGTAGGTAGAGTAGTGGTTATAAACTGATTATAGGTTAAAGGGTAAGGTCGTATAGGACTTAAATTATCTTTTAAATATATAGGATCACTTTACTTAGGTAGCCTATAATAGCGATAGTAGCCTAAAGGTTATATATAAGCGCTGCTCTATAATCCTTAAGTATCCTTATATAGCGAGAAAGGATATAAACGGAAAAGATACGCGTTATAGTATGACTACTATAACTAGGTATCTTAGGACTTCTACCTATAAAAAGGCTGTAAGTATAGGCTAGTAACGAGGGAGACTAAATAAGTTTCTTTATTTAACGGTATAGATATCTTTTAATATAATTTATATAACTAATCTGATTAAAATAGGATAATACTATTCGAGAGACCTTCTCTAAGGTAGCTTAGGAGGATAATCTCTTATAATTTATTACTATTAATCGACTTCCTTTTTACCTTATTAAATATCTAATATTCCGACAAATAATATTATAAGTATGCTTAGCCCTAAGCTTTCTATCTATACCCTCTGCTGATATAGTACGACGTTATCTATCTACTTGTGTTAAAGAACGTTAATAATCTACCCTTAAATTACTTCTAGTAGATTTAAAGATCTTAATTGCCTTAGATTACTAGACTTTACTGTTTAGATAAGTATTTATAGCCGTTACTGGCTATTTTATCGATCTTAACTAGTCCTACCGGGAGGTACTTCTTAGGTTTAAACCCCTTAAAGGGGCTTACTCCGGAGCCAATTTAAGTGGTATTATCTTAGAGATACTTACCGATTATAATATTTAGGATCGTATATTTGGATTGACTATAGATAATATATTAAACAATAAGACTCTCGTTGACTCGCTGTAATAGGTTAGACTTCCGTAAAGCTCGAAAAGCCCGAAACCCGACCCGACCCGGCCCTTAAAAGGGTCGGGTTTCGAGCCTACTTATAAAGCTCGCAGTGGGTTTCGAGCTTTAGCCTTAGGCCTATAGCTTGAAGGGGGGGGCTTGACGAGCCTCCCCTAACGACTAAATAGTGTAAATATACTAATTTCCCGTGACTGTATAAATAATACAGAAACTCCTAGTAATTTTGGGTATTTTGATTATATTACTCACTCTAAATTAAATAAAATCAATGATTATGAATTAATTCTAGTGTATATTATTAATAAGACTGATATATATCATCCTCTATATACTTCCTTTTCCTTACTGATATACGTGGCTGAGTGTTAGAGTCTGGTAATAGATAATCGCTAGTATCGTTATAATCACTCTCATTCTTACCCTTATTATTATGAATATCAATTAAATCCCTAGAACTCTCGGCCTGTTCTTCTGTATCACTAATCTGTTTAATCTTAATATCCTTAAGCTTATTGTCCTTTTCCTCTCTTAATGCTTCGGTCTTATTTAAAGAGAAGAATCGTTCAAGATCCTTTACCTCCTGTACTTCGAGATCAAATCTTGATGTATAAAGAAATAGTATCAACTCTTTAATAGTCTTAGCTTTTATATAACCACGACGATAATGGCAAATATCGTGAGCAGTGTTGAACAATCGTTCTACGCCTGTACCAGTTGCTGGAATTGCAAGCATATCCCGTGTAAGAGAAGCAATCGCAGGAAAACGGGTATAGTTCTCTCGCTAGAATGGTAGTGGCTCAGAATCAATGATATCTAATATAATTAGTAATAAGTAATTATCAAAATAAGATCAACTTACCACCATTAAGATATTGGGTTATCTTATCCCCAACCGGCCTTGCTTTAGGTTTCTTTGCGCGAAGTAGATTATTAAGAACTGTATTTGGTCTTGATCTAGAAGAAGAGGCTGATGGACCTTGACTAGTTGCTTGACGTTCTTGGTAAGGGGTAAGAGTATCTTGGAATGAAGCTCGATATTTCTTACGCTATTCTTTTGTCTAATTATCGGTTAGAAAGAATTGGAATCGACTGTCCGGCGCTAGTATAGTACTAATTGTATAAATATGGCTACGCTTATGATCTGTTTGCGAATAATACTCATTAAGCTTCAATCGACCAGCTTTAAGAGAGGAAAGTATCTGTTGTTTCTATAGTATACGCTTTCGTCGAAGCTGATTGATAGACTTCTCTAGATGCTTAAATAAGATATTGTAGATCTGGAAAATAAGATGTACAGTTATATCTTGAGTCTTTGAAAGCGTAAGTGTATAATTATAGAATAGCTTTGTAAGATAAAGAAGATAGTCGATCTGGCGCCATTCATCGTTATTAAGAGCTATCTCTTTACAGTTGTAATCGATATAGAATGTACTAAGGAATATACGTAGTCTCTTTGCCCGATGAAGCATCAAAAATATTAAGTTCTATCTCGTCTTTATATCCTGTAGTGGTATAAGTGCTTGCTCTGAGGGTTAAAGACTAGTAAATACTTCGCGACGTTGAGGACTAGCCCGGATATAAATAGTAAGATATCGTACTTTATTTAAAGTATGAGATATACTCCGGTTTCTGCTTTAGACATTTACTCTAGCAAGTATTGATTGACGATTAGACTATTTAGTCTCAGCAGTATTATTTAGAGGAACTGCTTTTAAGCGATCGAGAAGCTGGTTTAGACTTAATTGGATAATATATGTAAGACAGGGGATTCGAATGATATGTATATCACTGGATAAGACCTATTACAGCGAGTTAATGAGAGTCTTATTGTTTGATATATTATCTGTGGTCAATCCAAATATACGATCCTGAATATTATGATCGGTAAGTATCTCTAAGATAATACCGCTTAAATTGGCTCCGGAGTAAGCCCCTTTAAGGGGTTTAAACCTAAGAAGCACCTCCTGGTAGGACTAGTTAAGATCGATAAAATAGCTAGTGACGGCTATAAATGCTTATCTAAACGGTGAAGTCCAGCAATCTAAGGTAATTGAGATCTTTGAATCTGCTGGAAGTAATTTGAGGGTGGATTGTTAACGTTCTTTGATATGAGTAGATAGACGACGTTGTACTGTATTAGCGGAGGGTATAGATGGAAAGCTTAGGGCTGAGCGTGCTTGTGATATTATTCGTCGGAATGTTGGATGTTTAATAAGGTGAAAAGGAAGTCGATTGATAGTGATGAATTGTAAGAGATTATCCTCCTAAGCTGCCTCAGAGAAGGTCTCTCGAATAGTATTATCCTATTTTAATTAGGTTAGTTATATAAATTATATTAAAAGATATCTATACCGTTGAATAAAGAAACTTATTTAGTCTCCCTCGTTGCTGGCCTATACTTACAGCCTTTTTATAGGTAGAAGTCCCAAGATGCCTAGTTATAGTAGTCGTACCATAACGCGTATCTTTTCCGTTCGTATCCTTTCTTGCTGCATAAGGATGCTTAAGGATTGTAGAGTAGCGCTTATATATAACCTTTGGGCTACTATCGCTGCTATGGGCTACCTGAGTAAAGTGATCCCATATATTTGAAAGATGATTTGAGTCCTATGCGACCTTGCCCTTTGACCTATAATCAGTTTGTAACCACCACTCTACCTACTCTTGATGATTTATTCTATTATATAAGAAATATAACCTTTTCCGATCGGGTCTAATACGTTTAAATCGCTTAAGCTGGAGAAGTAGGGAAGGGTTATCCGGTCGAAGAAAAGCTGATATAGGTATGTCTAAGGTCTGTTGGCTTAGCGATGGGGTAGCTGGATAATTGGAGGGTGTAAGATATAATAAGTTGTCGTAGTTACTACCGAATTGCGATGATGCTAACTCGGACTGTTGACTTTGGGATATTGTAGAGTTAATAAAATGTAGAATAGTAAGGGTTTTTGAGAAGGGATAAAGGGGGATTAATATATTATAAGAAGCTAGAGTATGATTGACTAGTTAAATCAATAATTAAGGTATTAAACGGAAAGTAATAATAGTAGTAGCTGATTAGTTAAATCATATATAATAAGTGGGTCTGACTCGAAAGAAAGCCTGTAAAGCTCGAAAAAAGCCCTTAAAACTCGAAAAAAAGCCTGTAAAACTCGAAAAAAGCCCTTAGTGCCCTACTTAAAGCCCCCTAAAAGCCCGAAAAAAGCCTATTCCTAGCTTGTTAGACCTGAATTTCCCTTAAAAAATTTCATCTGATTAGCTATAATATATTTTTAAATCTAAGTAGCTCATCTAGAACTATTAGAACTAGAAAGATATACGTAGTTCTAAGTATAAAATATATATATTAGTAGATATAAACTCATATATATAGAATACTTCTAACTACTTCGTCTATATAGTTGTAATACTTAGTTTTTATAGTAATATATAGAAGATATATCCTGATTTAGTAGAATTTCGAAATATTTCTTATTCCTTGTTGTGATAATACAGTAGAATGAGATGTAAAGCCAGAACATCTGTAAAAGAAAGTTATTTATTTGGATGATTCAGCTACTTTATGAATGCTAAGACCATGATTTTGTGTAATTTCGAGCCCGGGAGGGGGCTCGACGAGCCTTCTACTGCGAGCTGGGGTCTGGGTCGAGCTTGAAAAGTTCGACCCCTAGCTCGTTGTGGGTCGGGTTTCGAGCCCGGACCTTGGGCCCAAAGTTGGGCTTTGCGGAAGTCTATAATAGGTCTTATCCAGTGATATATATATTATTCGAATCCCCTATCTTATATATATTATCTAATTAAGTCTGAACCAGCTTCTCGATTGCTTAAAAGTAGTTCCTCTAAATAATACTACTGAGACTAAATAGTCTGATCGTTAATTAATATTTACTAGAGTAAATACCTAAAGTAGAAACCGGAGTATATCTTATACTTTAAATAAAGTACAATATCTTACTGTTTATATCCGGGCTAGTCCTTAACGTTGCGAAGTATTTACTAGTCTTTAATCCTTAGAGTAAGTACTTATACTACTATAGGATATAAAGATGAGATAGAACTTAATATTTTTAATACTTTGTTGGGTAAAGAGACTATGTATATTCCTTAGTATATTCTGTATCGATTATAACTGTGAAGAGATAGCTTTTAATAACGATAAATAGCGCTAGATCGACTATCTTCTTTGTCTTATAAAGCTATTCTATAATTATATACTTACGCTTTTAAAGACTTGAGATATAACTATATATCTTATTTTCTAGATCTATAATATCTTGTTTAAGTATCTGGAGAAGTCTATTAATTAGCTTCGACGAAAGTGTATACTATAGAAATAATAGATGCTTTTATCTCTTGAGGCTGGTCGATTAAAGCTTAATAAGTATTATTTGTAAATAGATTATAAGCGTAGCTATATTTATGCGATTAGTACTATACTGGCGCCGGACAGTCGATTCTAATTCTTTCTAACCGATAATTGGATAAAAGAATGGTATAAGAAATATCGAGCTTTATTCTAAGATACTCTTACCCCTTACTAAGAACGTTAAGTAACTAGTTAAGGTCTATTAGCCTCTTCTTCTGGATTAAGACTAAATATAGTTCTTAATAATCTACTTTGCGTAAAGAAACCTAAAGTAAGGCCGGTTAGGGATAAGATAACCTAATATCTTAATAGTAGTAAGTTAATCTTATTTTGATAATTACTTATTGCTAATTATATTAGATATTATTAATTCTAAGCTGCTACTATTCTAGCGAGAGAACTATACCCGTTTTCCTACGATTGCTTCTCTTATACGGGATATACTTGCAATTCTAGTAACTGGTATAGGCGTAGAACGATTGTTTAATACTACTTGCGATATTTGCTATTATCGTCGTAGTTGTATGAAAGCTAAGACTATTGAAGAGTTGATACTATTTCTTTATATATTAAGATTTGATCTCGAAGTATAGGAGGTAAAGGATCTTAAACGATTCTTCTCTTTAAATAAGACCGAAGTATTAAGAGAGGAAAAGGACGATAAGCTTAAGGATGTTGAGATTGAATAGATTAGTGATATAGAAGAATAGGCCGAGAGTTCTAGGGATTTAATTGATATTTATAATAATAAGGGTGAGAATGAGAGTGATTATAACGATACTGGCGATTATCTATTACTAGACTCTAATACTTAGCTACGTATATTAGTGAGGAAAAGGAAGTATATAGAGGATGATATATATTAGTCTTATTGATAATATATACTGGAATCAATTTATAATTATTGATTTTATTTAATTTGGAGTAAGTAATGTAATTAAAATACCTAAAATTACTGGGAGTTTCTGTATTATTTATATAGTCACGGGAAATTGGTATGTTTGTACTGTTTAGTCGTTAGGGGGGGCTCGTCGAGCCCCCCCTTTCGAGCTATAGGCCTAAGGCTAAAGCTCGAAACCCGCTGCGAGCTTTGTAAGTGGGCTCGAAACCCGACCCTTTTGAGGGCCGGGTCGGGTCGGGTTTCGGGCTTTTTAAGCTTTACGGAAGTCTAAGTCTGATTACCCCCTAGAGTAGAAGACCGCCTTTAAAAGGGAGGACTGGGAGCGCGTTTAGATTAACCTAATCATAATGTGCCAGCTTCCCTTCTAATTCCTTGCCCGCCCGGAAATATCTGAATTTGTTCGCTTTGCTCGCCTCTTAAAAGAGATTCCTCCAATCCTTACCCCGAAAACGGCACGACGCTGCCTATAAGTAATGGTTCAGGGGGACTAGTAGAGGATCCTCTCTCTTCTACCGAAGAATGTAAAGCTTTTAATTGTACTTGATTGCTGGACCTCTCCTTTCTAGTAGGCATTTATGGCAATTACTGGCTACTTTGTGGACTTAGGCTGGAACTACCGCGAGATACTTCTGGGCTTTGAGCCAGTATATGGACAGTATACTGGTATCCACCTCAGTGGAATACTAGAGTGGGTACTAAGGCAGCATAAAATCGAGGACCGAGTACTTGTAGTTATAGCCGATAACGCCTCTAATAACAAAACACTTGTGGACAGCCTCTAAAGCTCCCTTAGCCTCCTAGCTGGAACAGAGATTGTGAGAATTCCCTGCCTTGCCCACGTTATCCAGCTTAGCCTTAAGGATCTCCTTGGGGTAATGAAAGCTATCCCGATAAATGAGACTACTAGGGCCGTCTGGAGCGAGGATATAGGGAACGCCGGTAGCCGGCTAGCTTCCTAGGTCGCGAGGCCTAAGAGAGGAATTACCGATACACTCGATAAGGTTAGCTAGCCTTACTTTCTCTATGAAATATACTTATTTAATTGCTAGATTCGTCGATTTGCTACCTATATTAATGCTAGTCCCTAGCGACGGGAGGCATTCCTTACAGCCTAAGAGACTACGCCGCGGCTAGTACTAATCCAAGACGTTTGTACTCGCTGGAATTCAATATACCTTATGCTTTAGCGCGCAAAACGTCTCTCTACTACGTTTGATTGGTACTGTGATATATATAACCAGAAGAGATTCCTACTTACCCCATAAGAATGGCGGTAAGTTGAGTACCTTCTGTATATTACTAAGCCTTTCTATACCTGGATAGTAGGACTCTCTAAGGTGACCGATGTGACTGTCTACTGTATATTTGAGGTATATAACGATCTCTTCTTACATTTTGAAGACTTAAAGGTACGCCTAGAGAAGAAGAGGGTTCCTTGGAAAAAGGCAATGCTTAATGCCTTAGTTGCTGGAGAGGAAAAGCTTAAGGTATACTATCGAGAAACTGGGAAGGCTTACGGGTATCTCTATGTAATGGGGACAATTCTTACTCCTGTATATAAGCTAGAATACTTTAGGGGGCGAGACTGGGTCGGAGAGGATGTAGATTGGTATTCTCACTATGAGGGTTCCTTACATTCTAGCCTTCAGCGTTACTTCCAGCAGCGACCGACAGTAAGCTTAGTGGATAAAGGCAAAGCTCCACTAAGGCCTGGAAGTACGTCTGATCTCCTTACGCGCGCCCGAGGGAAAACAGCTATTTACGAGAAGGTTGGCTGGTAAGATGAGCTTTCAGGCTATCTTAACCTTCGTGAGTTTACTACCCGATCGGTAGATTTCCTAAAAAAAAAAAAAACTAATTAGTCTAGGTACCGAGATTGACGACCTATGCCAATTCTGGCGGTAATACGAGACACAGTTCCCAACTCTTGCAGCTTTTGCCCGGGACGTCCTTTCCATTCCTGCGACCGGGGCTGGGGTTGAGCGCCTTTTTAGCTCCGCCCGCGATGTTTGCCACTATAGGCGTGGGTCCCTGAGTGCAACAACAATTCAGGATCTAATGATGTTTCGCTGTATGGCCCGCTTTGATGCGAACAGTGATGTATATGCTTCTGCTGCAGCGTATAATGCTAATACGAGTACAGAAGATAGTGAGGCTGACAATGCTGAGGCTGACAGTACCCAGGGCTATGGAGAATGCCAGGACCCGACTGAGCTGATGGAGATAAGTGAGGAGCTGGAGGCCCAGCTTCCTGACTTCGATACGGTTGCGATCAGCGATGATGAAGTTGATGGTGACATTGGTGGTGATAGTGATAGTGATGGTGATAGCGATGGTGGTGGTGACAGTGATGGTGGTGGTGATGGTGGTGGTGATGGTGGTGGTGATGGTGGTGGTGATGGTGGTGGTGGTGATGGTGGTGGTGGTGATGGTGGTGGTGATGGTGATGGTGGTAGTGATGGTGGTGGTGGTGGTGATGGTGATGGTGATGGTGACCTGGCCGGTCTTCCGCGCCACCTTCCGGCTGTAAGAAATTTACAAAGTAGCCAGTGTCTAAGTAGGGAGCGGAAGCGTCGGAGGGATGAGGATGAATATGTATATGACCAGAGTAAATAGGATGCCCCCCCGTCTACGAGTCACGCTTACGAAGAAGAATTTTTTTTTTCCTAAGGTTAGATGAATTGGCAGCGTGGCCTGGGCCTTGGGAATAGCATCATTTTTGACAATTGTGGATAGATTGGTATTTTTAGCATTTACGAAATGGCAGATGAAATTAGCGGGGTAACTTCGGAATAATGCCCGGGCCGGGTAGATCAGACGAATTGATCAGGTGATTGTAAACGAAATACAGGGCTTTGCTACATAACTTATGAAGATCACGTGATTGGTGCTGCAGCACTCCCGCCGCAGCACCGCAGCACCGGACCAAGGGGCTGGTGCTGCCAAGCCTTGGTGCTGCAGTACCGAACCAAGGGCCTGGTGCTGCGGCGGGACCAGTGCTGCAGCACTAGTGCTGCAGCACTTGTCAAGGCCTACTAGCTAGTTATATAGACCACCCGACCGCGTACTCTCTGAATAGTATCACGAAAATAATTTTAGGACTAGCTAGCTGTATAGGCTACTACCAAATAACCATACTAAAATATAGTTAAAAAACAGTAATTTATCGACGTATATCAGCATTTTTATCCATCTATTTTAGGTAATTCTTGGCAAAATTATACCATTGCAGCACTAAATCCGGTACTATAGCAGTACTGCGGGACCTGGTACTGTAGTACCGCAACTCAGCACCGGATTTGCCCAAGTCCCGCAGTACTTTGCAGTACCGTAACTCAGCACCAAAATTCCCCAGGTGCTGCAGCACTTGTCAAGGCCTAGATTTGAGTACCAATACTAGTTGATGGCGATAACTACTATAGCGAGGATAAAAGGGATATCTGTAGCCAGAGGAAGAATTTGCGCTTATTCTCATGGGATGCGTTCTTTGGGGGTATTGATAAATGCTTATCATCCATTGCCTGGGAGGGGAAAGACCAGGTTGAGTGGTGCTCAGTGGAGGCAAACTGTCGATGAAAGGATCGTCGCATTCTCTTATGCCGATTATTACTAGCGCCGTATTTCCGTATTGTAAAACAGCCCCGGACTCGGAGATAAGATCCCGACGATTTATGCTCAAATATGCACCTTGTGCCTAAACAGCTATACAATAATAATAGTCTGGCCAGAGTTGAGCACAGTCCGGTCCCACTGCTGGGTTCCAATCAATAAACTCGGCCTCGGTGATTCCATGATCCACCGCAATAGCCCAGCATCCATCCCCCGACTCCGCCTCATAAAACTCAGTACAGCCACTGACCATACCTGGTGGTGTTGGTGTGGGTGTAGTGACAGAGCCAGTGGTTGTCGTACTACCCACCGATGTTGTAGTACTGCTAATACTAGCCAAAGGGATTCCTGAGACACAGTAGCTGTATCTTGGCCAGAGATTACTGCAATCTGTGTCGATGTATGTGTTCAGAGCGATGAACTCCGCCAAGGTGAGGTCATATGTCGAGTCAATTGTGTCACAGCCATCGCCAGACTCGACTTCGTACCATTTGTAGCAGTCTGGGGTTGTCCCGGTGACGGTTTCACTGGGAGGGAAGACAAAAGACGATGTGCTAGAAGTGGTTGATGTTGACGTTGACGTTGAGGTTATTGTGGTCACGGACGTTCCGTTTACAAGAGCGACGCTAGATTTGGCTGATAAGCGGTGTTCTCGATCAAGTGGTAGGAATTAAAATGTAATGCACAGGGATATTATACCAGTAGTCATCACCCAGGAGAAGATTTCCACAGGTGGAATTGATGGAAGGATTCATTGCTGGATGTTTTCGTCAGTAGTTACTAGGATGGACGGTTTTCCGAAATTCAACATACCCATAAATTCATCCAGCGTCAGGTCATACGCCACACAGATTAAAGCACATTCGTCTCCTTCCTGAATCGTGTAGTAAAGCCCACAATTAGGGATGCTTCCGGAGGGAACTGGACCGGTGGGAGTCGCTGTCGTGGTGTAGACGCTTGCTAGGGAAGCGGTTGCAGTGGGCACAACGTAGATACCACCCGGAGGACTAAAGAGTCATGTGAGGCAAAGAACAAATATATGATCAGAGTACCCAACTTACCCTGAACAAACTGTATCGCCATTCGCCATGATAGGAAGACCAATATATGGGTTCCAAGTGAGGAATTGCGTGAGGGTAAAGTTGGCATAATTTGCAACCCATTCATTCACATGGATGGTGGTTGTGTTGATATCAATGACCGTTATAGGACACGATAGTGGAGCACATATCGTGCGATTGATGAGAGTCAAACAGTCAAGATCGTTGTTGAGATTCGTCAGACCTCCCATTGGTACTTCAAAAGTCACTGCTGCCTCTTGACACGTCAAATTCATAGACCCAGTGATGTTCAATGTCTGGGAACAGGTAGTAGCAGCTGGTCCCTCGTCAAGATCGATCGTAATGTTGCGAAGCAATGTTAGTTGCAATGCTCTATGTGAAAATAAATATACATACGCATTTTCATATACAGTATAGTTGTTAGCTGGGGTCATTGTAATATTGCCCCATCCACAGTTTTGCTGCATGTTAGCCCAGACCTGCTCGGTAATATCACTGCCATCTAATATCAGCGTGGAAATTGACGCTCAGAGTTGGATTGGCCGTACTCCCAGATCTCCCCCCAGCTCGACTCCACTCCGTATGTGAACTTCTGTCTGTGATTTCATTAGTCTAATACTTTGGCCATATACCAAGAAGACCCACAGAAAGCATGAAGAGCATTGGATTTCCAACGGATACTCATCCCACTCCAAGGAGTCGTACCATCCATAGTTGTCATCGTCAATGGGATCTGGGCGCTCATAATAGTAGTCCAATGCAGCCAGTTGCTGAAGCCCAATCATCGAGGATGCATCTTGGAATTCGAATTCGAAAGGGTCAAGGCAATTGCCATCCGCATCTTGAACATATTCCCAATAGCCCAGATACGCGTCATAATAGCACTTGTTTGTGTAGGTCGGCCAGGTAGCCTCATTCAAGAGGACTGACTCGGTGATATTCCAGCTTTTTAATCATCTTGTTAACATATTTCGGACTGGCGAAGATTCCAATAAGACTAACCTCGCTTCCAAATCAAGACAAAAATCACCTGTGGTCTCGTCTTCCAGACAGATTAGGCTGTACTTGTCCTGAAAATGGTCCATAAAATCGGTAAACGTCCAGTTCTGGTTATCCACCGTTAAAATGTCATCGCAATCGGCGTCCATCAGAGTGGATAGATCAGCTAAGGAAGACTTGCACTCGGAGGTACATAGGCTGTCCAACCATGTGGTGTTCCAATCTGCAACATTGAATTGTCAATCAAGCGCACGTAAAAACCCAATAGGAATATACTGACCAACGGCTTGAATAGGATATGTGACATATTGGATGATTTTCGCAGCGCAATCAATGCTAGTATTAAAGGCCGAATCACAAGCGTCACTCAGGTCAGATGAGAACAAAGTCTTCTGTGCACCATTGTAAAGCGTAGTTGCAGAAGCTCTTTGCCCCAAGGCCAACAACAAAAAGTAGAGTAACATCATTTTTACAGACTTCGCAAAATTCTCATCTCAATCATCAATGGGAGGTGATTGTGAAGTACGTCAGAGGTAGCAAAATAATGGCTATTTTCTCTCTCTCTATCTAAGATCTCCGAGAACCAATTCGGTTCGGACTCTTAGGCGGCTTCCAAGCCCTGTTTCCTAGTCTTTACGAGTCAGAGCTTCGAACCGAGTAAAATTGCCAATGTAACCTTAAGGGCTATGTTTGAAGTACATCATGGCGGGCTTGAAGGATTTGAGTGGCGATAGAGGTGGGGAGACATGGTGTAGCCGAGATTAGTTTCAGGAGGTCCAGTAGAAAATAACTCATACTGAGGAGTGGCTATCGAGCCAATCTAGCGATCGGAGGTGGCCATGTCCTCGATATCACGACTCGGTACCATAATAAATGGTCCGTGTACTATTTGAAAACTAAGTGCCAAGAGGACTTTGCCTAATTCGGTTAGACTCCCGTGTCAGCAGTGAAAGTCCCGTGCCAACAGTATCTTACATTTCCAAATTGAAGGTTGTTGCGGAGGTTGATGATTGAACGCTCACTACATTCAGCCGCTTCAGCCATCTGTGATATATTTAAGGTTTCGCTAAGTATCATATCACGGATCATCTCGAGCTTCGATGGTAGGAGTCTCGGCGCCATTTTGTGGAATGAGGTAGAAAGGTTTAGGGTATTGGTGGTAAAAACCCCCTAAGGAATTGACTAATGGGGGAGTTGGGACCTAACCTAAAACGTGTTAGACAGTTCCCCTGCTTTAAACCGGGATAAATTGCAAGGGGGACAAACTCCATTGGTACTATACTGGGCGAGATCGCCAACGAAGAACTAATCATCGGCACCATTGCAATAAGAGAGTAAAGAAAATAAGAGCACGAGAGACGAAGCGGGCGCCATTACTTCCAATGGACGGTACAATGAGTGTGGCTATTACTTGAATTGATGAGACATTACGCATTATATAGCCATGCCTTTCAAGAAAATCTGTGTATACCTCTCATCCCTCCAATTTATTTCAAATAAGGGTTTCGTACAAAAACGTACAATCCTCCGACGGATTAATGACTAGACTAAGCTTTGACACAACCCACAAATGGGTCCAAACGTTGGACCCAGGACCCATCTTGGACCCATTTTCAACCCAACTTTTTGCATAAAATTCCTAATTAGGAAGGAAAATTGTCTTTTCAGGACTCTTTATGATTTGTTTATGATTTTGTGCAAAAATAACCCATTTTGTCGGTCCAAAATTGAGTTTTGTCAAAGACTATTAATGACTAGAATACTAGCGTTGGATATCGGACAATCGTATAATGGGAGAACTCTTCGGCCCCCAAGCTAGCAGTAAGGGACTGCCTTCGTAAATGGGGCTCCATAGGTAATCTCGGTAACACTAGTTCTCTACTAGTACAGCAAGTGACTCAGAAGGCGGTGGGGGGCACTGGAAGGCACAAATACGACCTTATCCAACCATCTCCATCTATCATTTGACCCGGGTATCCAGCAACCTGCTACAATGAAGCCTAACGCCTTTCAGCGAGAATTTCACGCTGCGTGCTCCGATGGCGACATGCCAAAAATCCATGAAGCAATCGCCACTGGCCGCTTAACTGTTGAAGACCTTGACGCCGGACTCAGACACGCAACACTAATGTCACACGCTGATGCTGTGGCTACCCTTTTTGACGCCGGTGCTCGCGTCTCAGCAGAGGCAACGGGCTCTCTCCACGGAATAAACTTCCACCAGGACCCTCGGATTGTCCGCCTCTTCCTAGACAACGGCTTGGACCCCAATGCAAGGAATTCTAAAGGCGAACCTATACTCCCGTATGTTACGCCCTAATAAAGAAGAGATAAGATATCTTACATAACTAACTCCGCCCCTGGTGGTATAGCGGGCTTTTTAATCTATCGGCTGCTACTGTATTGCTCTCTGCCGGCGCGGACCCTAACCTCCGCGGACCAAGAGGAGTCTCTCCCCTCGGCCGTGTTCTCGTGAGCACCCGGGAACCAGATACCTCTATGATCGAGCTATATCTCGAATACGGCGCGAAATTGGAATCAAATCTGCTCTTCTACGCTCTCGGACCGCATGTACAGCATCGCGAACTGAAGACCCGCTTTCTGCTTGACAGGGGCGCAGACCCGAATGGGACTTCCGACGATTGGGGCACACCTCTACACCTCGCTGCGAGGCTCAGCAACGTGGAAATCGTTAAGATGCTGTTAGAGGCTGGCGCGGACCCCACTGTCCAGTCTGTTGGCAGAAGGATCGGTAAAAATAAGACACCACCGCAGGTGGCTGAGTACGTGCGACATACCGAGGCCCGCGAGGCGATGCTCAGTCTCTTCCAGGGTTACTCTCGCTAAGTAGTAAGAACCTAGATAGCCAAGTTAGCGTGGCATTGCTTAGGGTACTTCGCCGGCTTCGCTTGGATCAGGCGGGAGGGGCCGACAGACCCGAAGGATTTTCTAGGCCCCATTTTATAAGGGGTTCAAGGGCCGGGGCTATTTCCCGATCCTGAATCTGTAATCACTTGTATACTCTCCATAGATTAATGCGCAAAGTGGTGTTGGTAGTGGTAACCGACATGGTCTAGGATACTTTGCCATTCGTTTGTTTTAGTTCACTGCAAATTTGATGCTCTTCTAGCCTGTAGCCTTTATAAATTAACGGGGTTTCGCACGTAATAAAATGTCGAGAGCACCTATGGCCCCCAAAAACCATACCCATCTCTTAGTCTATCAACGGAAGCGTCTTTATATCAAGGCCTATATTGTCCGTCCCACGACGACCTGGGATAATGTGGCCGGGGCTATGCAGACCAGTGGGAGACGGTTCGGACGACGGTTGGGGAGATTATACCCACCTTGCAGGATCGATCCCGGTGGATGGATGTCACGTACGTGGCAGTGAATAATGATGATGATAGATTTGACGCGAAAGATTCAGCCACTGGGAAAAACATATTCAAATATGACCCGAGGCATAGATCGGGTGGGCAGATGAGGGCGACGGCAATGATGTGGGGAGCTTACCCCGTACCATATGGATCAATGGTAGGTACATGAGCCAACTAGGGGGACTGTGTGTACCTGCTGCATTTTACCAGGGTAATAGACTTCGATCTGGCTGTCTAAAACCGAGCTCTAGTTAGGTACATAAGAATACTTAATTCAAATTTCAGCTTAGATACTTCAAGTACAGACCGCATTCACTACCGCCCAGAGACGGTATTCCACCCCGACAAAGTCTCAAGTTAAGCTTGGGTACAGTCATGCCCCTAGTCATTTCTAATCCGTCGACGTCGCAACAGATCTGATCCCAATAGTGATAACCTCATCCTTCGTATCAGACGAGTCCGCGACGAGTGTCGGTAGGTTCCAGGTTGGTGAAAACAAAGAGAAAACGCCACATCGCACTCAACAACACTTATTTTTTGTTGAATGAAGAGATGAAGTAGCAAATATATTATGCTTTTGTTTTAATCGTCACGCGCCGCTACCAGGATACGACATGATGAGCCTGAAATGCTGAGTACGTTATTGGGTGGCTACTTCTACATAAAATATACTAAATATCATTTTCCCAACAGCTAGTGAGCCAAAAACAACTTAAATGATACTTTCAGTTTATTCAAAGCTACCTGGAGGTACAAGTAAAATTAGATCTACTGTATTAGATGCTACAATTTCCTCTACGGTCAGACCTGCATGCCGAAAATGACCCTCCGCGTAGTACTCCGCGCTTTGCTCCCTTGCACCAACCACGTGAACGCACCATTCGAGAAAGTTATCGAATTTTTGTTCGGTATTCTCTTCGTAGGACTTGCAGTTACGCCGAATGAAGGCCTTGAGCTCGGCCAAGAACCCCTCAATAGGATTCAAGTCAGGCGAGTATGGAGGTAAATACACTAGCTTGACCTCGGCCTCGGAGTATATCTTTTCGATCTGGTCTGTATGATAGAAAGATGCGTTGTCCATAATAAGCATAGACTTTGGCTCGGGCTACCTTCTGTAGTGCTGAAGGAGCTGCTTAATAAAATCCTCGAAGACAAATGCATCAGTCGAGCCCTAGAAACCCCGAGAAGGGATAATGCTATCCTAAGTATATATAAGTAAAATCCGATATCGCTGATTACGATGGAATTTAGATACTTAGACTGGCGCGGTAGCTAGCGGAGACTAGCCAGTCGCCTACAGCCCATTCGTTTATTACAGCCTGACTTATCTATATAGACAAGATAGTACGACTGAAAATCTGAGATAAAGTGAAAATATTTATCACGTAGGTCTTGATTGCGTTCTCGAGCCGTAACTCGGATAGTCTTCTTTGACCAGTCTTTAAAGGCGAGAGCGCGACTGATACTTGATGTCGTTGCTTGAATAGCAAACTCGTCCCAGAGAAAGATTACCATCTCATAGAGATAAAGGTTAGGTTTCTTGATAAGGTGGTCATATAGAGCTTCTAGTATAACTGGAGTAATGGTTCGTGGTCGACCGCCCTTATTTGATAGGGCTTTGACGCTGTCGAAAATTCTTATATTGGAGGTTATTCTCAGAATCGTTCTCCTGTTGCAGCCAGCAGCACGTGCCATCTGTGATATAGACAGCTCTCCACTGTGGGTAATGTCAGAGATAAGCTTATGCTTTGAGGCGGCTAAGTTTGGTAGCATTCCGATGTGGCCACTCAGAATGATGGTTGAGCTCTTTGTGTACCAGGTGATTATCTTTTGAGGTAGGGTAAAAAAGGTGGCGGTTGTAATAAAGTACGAGTGATCTCGCCGGCCTGCGGCCGCGAGATAGTCGTTGCAGAGCGAAGTGACTGATTCTAACTTCTAATGCTGCGCAACTCCCCTGCTTTGTTTGCTTGAGTATAGGATCAATGCATTTTGATTGGTCGATAAATAATGAGCTAGCCATATTATGACTAGTGTATCTACCCGGTCACCTGATGGCCCATTACGAACGCTGTTTTTTCAGGGCCCCTACAGGAGAAACCGCCACATGACACGTACGTATATATATGTAAGAGCCTGTGAAATAATTGCGAAGCGAAGCAATAAGCAAATACAACCCCACCTTAGCCGTAGGTACGCTGTGTAAGTTCAGGGTCTTCAGCCTCATTTCCTTGGTATTCTGAATTTAGCGCTTATGATTGAAATGGTAAGAGCACGGATGCAACGGCGATGCATCCGCATTTGCCATTTTGAGTGCGTGATTGCGAACGACTGGTCAGTTCATTAGCTTTCCAATGAGAATTCAAGCCGCATGTCGGGCTAGCAAAGGACTTTTGACCAGATTTAGAAAGCCCCAGTGAGGCGGTTTAAATTGCGCCCCAGCCTGGCGCACCCCAAACAAATGTTCGCGGCTGACTCTTTATAGCGATCGTCCTCGAGCCAGAGATGGAATTTCCTTTGATGCAATTAGCTCGTCTATACATATTTCCCCACCCACCAAGAGGCCAAAATCTCGTATATGTGTTCCTTTCGCCCTACATCAGATAAAATTAGAGAAAAGGGGCGCATGCTGCATCTAATTCACTCGCAGTGCCCTGTGTACCACCTAAGCAGAAAAGAAAGGACGGTGTTTATTAGATTTTATTGGCTTATTTGTCTCCACTTGCTCTAATGTCCGTGCATTCCCTGATACCATACCCACCCCCCGTGTCTACCTGTATCAACTTTGCAACCTACTTCTTGACGATTTCTCTTCTCATCTACAACTATTTACCCATGTTCCGCTATTTTCGTTCGCATTTGCTTTTCAGAAAGAGTCTCACGTTACAAAATCTTCGTCCTGAAATGCTCGTCAAAAACCCTGCTAGAGGCAAGCTCGGTGCGGAGAAATACTCTCCTTCTTCACGAGAACTTCTCATTCATTCATGTAGAAGTCGCTTTGTCTCCAGCACGGTTCCATTACGTACGCGGTACACTGACCACATAGGCTATCTACTTTCCCCTATCCTCGGGTCTACGAGTAGTCGTGAATGTCGTCGGAATGTACAGCGACTTTAGTATGGAGAATTCCCTTTGGAACCACAAGTCATCGTGCTTTACCCTCAGGGCCTCACTTCTAATATATTGAGATAATGGCTGTTTCAATTAGCGGACCGAGAACATGGCAAACAAAATAGGTTCTGGTCTGGTGCAAGTTCCGCTTTGGTCGTACAACTTCATGTATGTCGTTTCGGTGTATCTTTATCGACCTGCTCCAGATTCTGGTCTGTTACTAGCATTGGGGATGGATAGTAGGAGTTCTTGATAGGTCAGTCGTCTTTTCATCAGAGGCAGCATCGTTAGATACATACTAATTGCGAGCCAAGGAAAGTCCAAAACCCTGGAGCATCTGCTGGTAAGATAAATACTTGGCCGGTTTCCCGAAGGCGTATGCCCACACAGACATCAGCGTCGCACATCTTGCTGTATTCGGACGCTTTTTACATTATGCTTAATTTGTGACGACTTTGTATTTGGCGCGTGCACTTTTTGACAGATTTAGATCGAGTAGAATGGGTGGGAGCTGCGGAAGCCATATTAAGAGATGCCTCAAAGCGCCACTATTGGGAATGGCCGAAGAAAATTAGGGCACTAATTAGATGAAGTAGCTCTCAGGTATTCTTAAAAGCTTCGAATGGGTACAGTATTAAAGTGTTGAAAATCAGTGTCGCACTCCAGAAACCGTGGTCTTCAGAGTTCATGGCTCACGCAGACTTGAAACTGTCCCTGGTGAGTTTATTGACACGGCCATCACGATGCCGCCGCGGCATACTATAAGAAGCGCTTCCCGGCCGAGCTGCGCACTCGGCTACGTACCCTTAACTAGCGGCCCGGCCCGGAGAAATCTTGTGAAATAAAGTCGAACCTTCTTGGCCAATCCTAGTAATAGCCATGCAACCCTCAAATATGACTAATGAGAGAAACGATGAGCTACAGCCGGGCAGAAGTGGTCATAAACTGATATCGTTCGCCTGGATGACCACCAGTTTCACATCAATCATGGCGTACCACAATGATGGATGAAGTAGAGGAGGTCTTTGACCAAGTTCTAGAAGTCAAGTATAAGTACCGAATTATCTGAAGGCCTATGAAGTGAGGACTGGTGAAGCTATTGCGGATGGAAGTCAGCATGTACCGACGAGCGAATAGTTTAGCCAGGAGCCTGCGACTTGACCCATCAAATTTCTATTACGGATATAAAAGAAGCATAGACGACGTCGGAGGATGTACGAGATCCAAATGAGTTATCAGGGCTCTGAACGCGGAAGAGCTGCCTTCATTGCTTATTAAAGTTAGATTTTGGATCTAAAGTCGCCCACATCTGTGTTTCACTCAGGAATATTCGCAATCAGATTCTCCCGATGAACCTCCTACTCCAACACAGAGCGTTCACCTCTTTCCCTGACACCTCTATCCTTCATTTGGATTCATTACACCCCAGTCACCCTCCGTCCAAGACAGCGTCATCTTAAAGACCTCAATCTTCCACAGTCCACTCTCCTGATCCTTTACCAAATCAGCATAGTACTGCGCCCCAGACATCAGCCGTGGCTGATCGGGCTCATTCCCCTTCCCACCGCGGTAGTGCTGCGCGAGCGCAGAGGCAGTCGCCGCGGCCTTAACGCCACTGTCGGCGATATTTATGCGGATGTGAGTGACGAAGTGAGTGGTATCCAGCTTGCTGATCACATTGAAACAGTCGGTGTGGATGGCAGGAAGGCCTGAGAAGGTCTTGTCACCGATGGAGAATGTAGCGGTGGAGGTGAAAGCTGAGTCAAAGAGGGCCAGGTCATTCGTGTCTAGCCCAAGGACGCAGCGATAGAGTGCATCGGCGATGGCGTCGCGGCCGCTCAGGGCCGGTGTTAGGGCTGCGGGGAGGGAGAAGGATGTCATGGTAGTAATGGATGATATGGGAGTGAGAAGGGTTGCTGGAGTGAGAATTGTAGGAAAATCCGGCGTATTCTTGTCAGAGAGGAATCTTGGCGTTAAGGTGCGAAGCAATTCAGATAACTATATAGACCTCGATCGTTGTTAACTCCGCTGGACCATTTTATCTCCAGGAATCCATCGGAGTTAAGGCTATCTCGGACATTATAGCGGTCTCACATACAGTGTTTAGAGACCGTTGTTTGCCTCAGGTAGCTAGGACCTTACTTCCCCACGTAGACTCCCTTTCTATCTGTCTCCTAGCTAGCGAATGCAACGGCGGTTTTGCGAATTCTGGCTTCGGACACTTACGGCTCACAAAGTGGGGGTTCAGATGGGCGGAGTACTAAAAGAGAGAAACAGACAACCTTTGGAGCCAATAGCTAGGTCTTCTAATGCTACGCATGAGGAGTATTATCGTTAGCACAGAGGCATAGGTATATAATAGGAAGTCCGAACCCTGCTAACTCCCCTTGAGATATTCGCAGAAGTTGCAGGCTCAGATTGAGCCTTCAACGTCCTATGGTTTCTCATACTATTTACCTCGATTTACTTGCAGCTGATGCAGGCAGGCACATTTCCACTTCTGCCCCTGGTTGTCTTTCCTCCTCATCCTGGTGCTGAGAGAGGCAGAGACGATGAGCATGACGATGAGTTGAGTCCCCGACCAAGAAGAAGCAAGTGGTTAGTCCGAAGTAATAATCATTCTCATTGGTGTCTTATATATCTCACCTTCTTTGTAAAATATGACTATGAGCACATTGACAATTTTAAATATCTAGATCACAATAGTTGGGCTCGGCATTATGACAAGGAAAAATCAGAATTTTGCTATTTGCTCCCAACTTGAGCAGTCAAGTTTTGCAGCTCTGACAACTCTCCAGCATATGCACTATGATGTGGCCCGTCTTGTAGACCTCTACTAACGAAATTGAATTAAAAAGAGTAACAGCCCCATAGATAAATAACTACAGAGCCTTCCAAATATCAAACTAGATCCTTGATAGTAGTTCTCATACATTGATGATGTAGAATGAATCACCTGACCACGGGGAAAGCAGCCAAGTCCCAAAGTGGTTAGTGGCGATTCAGTTCTTGGCACTCAGCCGTGAGTTTTGCGTGTCGCGACCAACCTCCCCAAGTGCCCCTAGCAACCCGTCCAATCATCACTTTGGGTCTCCTCTTCCATCTCTCGCGGCCTTCGTTCACGCCATTACTGGCTTTTTACTGTTTTATCCTATACTACCATTGCGCTTTACTCGGCAGACAGATTGATACACGGAAAGAAGTTGACATTCCGCCGACCGCGACAGCTGTTTGCCTTGATCCATCATGGATGACACTCACTCCAACCCAGCTGCGGCCCACGAGAATGTCCAGTCTATGACTGGCCTAGACGGCGCAGCTGATGCAACTCGCGGAGCCTCAGGTATGCCTAGTCTCAAATGGCTTTTATGTTGCACCCAGTGCTAATTCGTGGACAGGAGCGCAATCGCGCCAGAATTCGCCCGTGAAGAAGATTGAGAATACACCTGGGTCCGACAATCCGATGTACGCCCCAGCATCTCCCAAACCTCGGAACGACGGGGGTGAACCGGAAGACGAAGAGATGGGTGGTACTGAGACCGACGCCAAGCCCGATACCGAAGGCTTGGAGGATGCTGCGGGCGAGTCGCATACGCAAGGAGAGGGAACAGATGGGCTTGAGGATGCTGTGGGTGAAGATCAACCCGCACCCTCCAAGTCGTCCCTGGAAGCTGCTGCGCGCGAACAACTCGTCACGCAAACACACGCCATCATTCTCCCCAGCTATGCGACCTGGTTCGATATGAACACCATTAACCCAATCGAGAAGAAAGCTCTCGCCGAGTTCTTCAATGGCCGCAACCGCAGCAAGACGCCTGCTACATACAAAGATTACCGAGACTTCATGATCAATACCTATCGATTGAATCCCATCGAGTATTTGACTGTTACTGCTTGCCGTCGCAACCTTGCCGGTGACGTCTGTGCTATTATGCGTGTTCACTCATTCCTTGAGCAGTGGGGCTTGATCAACTACCAGGTGAATGACCGTGTTTTTCCCATTCAAGCATCTTAGCTAACACCCCTGCAGGTTGACCCTCAGACACGGCCGTCCAATATTGGCCCGCCATTCACCGGTCACTTCCGAGTTATCGCAGATACTCCACGGGGTCTACAGCCATTCCAGCCTGGGCCAAACCACAGCGTCACGTCCGGCAAGTTTCATCCAGGCACACAGCGTGCTCTCTCTTCCAACCCTGCATCCAAAGACGACCTCAACCTCGAACTACGCCGCACCATTTACGATGAAAAAGGCAAGGATATCACCCCTGCCGAAGATAAAGAGAAACAGATCAACGGCGAAGCAACAAACGGCTTGGACATTGCTCGGGAATCCAAGAAGAAGGCACACTGCTTCTCTTGCGGTATTGATTGCACTAAACTCCGATTCCACTACGCTAAATCAGCTTCGACATCAGCCAACGCCGCTACGCCAGACACCAAGTATGATCTGTGTCCCCACTGTTTCCTTCAAGCGCGAATGCCTTCTAGCCACAATGCCTCAGACTTCGTTAAGCTCGAGGACAAGACCTACTCTCACTTCACTGACAAAAACACTCCGTGGTCAGACTCAGAGGTGATTTTGTTGCTGGAAGGCCTGGAAAACTTCGATGAGAACTGGGAACAGATCGCAAGCCACGTTGGCACACGATCTCGGGAAGAGTGTGTCATGAAGTTCCTACAGCTGGAGATCGAGGACAAGTACGTTGAAGATGTCCCAGAGCCGCAGCTGAGCAGCGGACGTGACCCTATCAGCCAGTCTGAAAACCCTGTCCTTTCTGTTGTGGCTTTCCTGGCCCAGATGGTGGAGCCCGCAGTAGCTGCCGCCGCCGCCGGTCGGTCTGTCGACGAGATCCGCAAGGAGCTCCGGAGCCAGCTAGAGAAGGGGAATGACAAAGGCAAAGATGCAGTCAAGGCCGAAGACTCTATGGACGTGGATCCCGCACGTGAGGCCGAGCAGCAAGCTTCCGCGAAGCCCAAGGAGACCCTCGGCACCATCGCCCTAGCTGCATCTGCCGCGCGTGCCGGAGCTCTTGCCTCGCACGAGGAGCGCGAAATGACCCGCCTAGTCTCTGCTGCAGTCAACGTCACCTTGCAGAAGTTTGAGATCAAGCTGCAGCAATTCAATGAGATGGAAGAGATTATCGAGGCTGAGCGTCGTGAGTTGGAGCAGGCACGTCAACAACTCTTCTTGGACCGGATGACATTCAAGAAGCGTGTTAAGGAGGCCCAGGATGCGCTCCAGGCTGTCAGCCTGCAGGGCCCCAACGAACACACGCACCAGATGCTAGCTGATGCTGCTACCACAGGTATTGGACACCACTACAGCTTCCAGCCTGTTGGCGGAGATTTGCGGGCTGGAACCCAGCCTCTAAGCGCCCAAGGTGGTGCTGACTACAAGACCCTTGACCTGTAGGCTTCCTCAATACATGTACGATAATCCCCCATGGATCTTCTGAGCGAGGAACCTACAGGGAATGTTTTTCGTCTCGCTGAGTTATGAGTATTCTGAACTTTCTGGCTTGGAAAAGGCGCACTTTTTGATTTTCTGTTACGTGCTGGAGTTCTTTTCTGTTGATTCGCCCTCTCTCCAGAAAGTGTATTGTTCTTAGGGGGTTGAACTAGGGGTTGGGGATCTTTTTTTCATCAATGTGTTTACTCTTTAATCATATGTCCTTGATGGGAAGTCTGTAATCTTGCTCAAAGTACTTCGTAGAGTGTAATGCCTCTCATCGCCCATTTGAGTGTCCTAGTTGACCGAATTTTGTCTTCCGGTATTGCAACCAGGACCCTAGCGGCTGGTCGGGTCTTCTCCTTGCTCGGATTCATCCTCATCGCCCCCATTCTCGACTATTGCATCGTCACCCGAAACAACCGGAGCGGAGATAGCAGCTGCTGGTTCGTTGTATCTGGGCCTTTTCAGAGGAGGCATTTCCATGTCTTCCTTCAGATCGGCGAAATCGTACCCGTATTCCTCCCACTCGCTACGGTAGACGGTCCGATCCCGCCAATCGAAGACATCTTCTCTGATTCTGCGTTCTGGCAGTAGCTTGGTCTCGTCCTCGACTTCTTCTGTCTTCATAGGCTCGTCAAGGTCGAACGGCACGGGTTGTTCCATCAACTTCAGGATATTGGCCTCTTCGCGAAGACTGTTGTTCTGGTCTGCGAGTTCTGCTTGCTCTTCTTCTGGGTCTATTTCCAGTTCGTCTGGCAACACAACCGGCGCTGGTGTTTCGGAAGACTCGTGCGTACTTAAAGGATAGTCACCAAGGTCGTCTAGCTCTGAATCTAGTTCCGAATCTGGTTCGTATTCGGGTTCGGATTCCTGTCCCGGTCCTGTTTCTGGTTCTGGCGTTGCCTCAGGTTCAGCCTCTTGCGTGCTGACTGGCATTTCGATATCATCATCCATTCCGACATCGTCGTCCATTTCGTCATCGTCAATGATGTCGTCGTCTTCGCTGTCCTCTTCATCGTTGTCATCATTATACGTGGTTCCATCTTTACGGTACCGGGTCCACTCGTGTTTTTCGATGATCTCCTCGGCTTCTTCGTAGGTGAATACCGTAGGCACCCAGCCTTTCCGGTTGTTGATGTCTTCTAGGACGGTTTCATTGCGACGAGCGGTGTCCACAAAGTGAGGCCTGCAGTGCTTCATATGGAGCACATCAATGGCGGCCCGGACATCTTGCATTCGAACATACCCCTTTCTATCATTCCCGCTGCGACTTGAACTGCGCAATCTTGACATTGCAAAGAAGAGTGATGATTGGACCAAGCGGCGCGTGACACTGACAGTGAGAGAGTAGAAGTCCACGGCAGTATCTGCAGTCATAGACGGGGTCTTTCCATACGATGTGATTAGGTCTTTTCTGTTGGCAAGGTACCACCAGTTGTTCTCAGCTTGCTTGCCACCGAAGTTCATGAACAAAGCGCTAGAAAGCCGAATCCAATATGGAAGGTTCAGCAAATCAGCTGCGAGGCGGAGGTCACCTCGAACACTGTCGTCCTCCTCGTCTGTCAGACCCTCTGCACGATCTCTAGTGATAATCCATTTATCTCCGTGTTGGTTTGTTCCCGCTTTAGCTTCAAGGAGAGACTCTTTCAATGATAGAACATCCGCATATTCCTCCAGTAGTCCGCAGCATTCCCGGCTGACCTCTGTGGCCGCTTGGATATCGCTCAAGACAGGCATATTCTCCAGGCAGACGTCGGAACTATACCGGGCCTCCAAGGCCTTATGCAAACTTCGGATGTATTCCATAACCTCGAGCTCCGACTTGGTGCCGATTGCAGCAGCAATCTCTTTGACGCCGCCTTTGCCCTTTCGGTCCAATGCATTGAAAAACATTTCCTTCTCCGTGGGCGTCCAGACCATCGAGCCATGTTGACTGAGTTGGTATGTGCCCTCGACTTCTCTCAACGAGGTATAGTCAATAACCTCATCGTTTTGCACCATAAGGTCGGAGTAGGCTCGGAGAAATGTAAGAGATCCACGCATCTGCGGGACGCGCGCCATAAGCGCATCGCCGATTTGTCGTCTGACACCATCGTATGACGGGTCGCGGGTGTAATCATATCCGTTCGATGTCTGATTTGGAGTTGACGAACGTTCATTGGACGAGCCGTGTTGCTCAAAGTCGGACTCAGGCTTGGGGTTTTCGAGGTCAGACTCGGGCTCGGGTTGTTCGAAATCAGACTCAGACTCGGCGTCGTCGTCGGGCTCATAGGCGGAGGCAGAGTCGCTCATCGTTCAGGCTCGCAGGTTTGCAGCGCATGCGGAACGATCGGTAGCAAAACATCACAGCTACGTTAACGAAATCTGCCACGTCAATTTCATCGAAGAGCTATAGAAACAACTGAAAAAGCTAGGAATTACAATGTATGGTAACAAATTTGAACGGATATGATGACAAATTGTAATATACACTTCTGTATTGTATGCCCCGTACCGGCAGTCACATGATTTTCTGGATGTATTCAACCGTTGCCAAGATTGTATTTATGCAACGTTATCGATAAGAATGTTTGCACTGTTTGTTATATGTTTGAGCTTCGCCGGAGAACGAAAGGGCATTTGCAACATCTGCATGGAGTTCATACGCCGTGTCTCGCGATTGAGACATCCCAGAAGATACTTGGTGAAGACTCCTCTGTTACAAAATTATTTGCGCCATGTACGCTTCATTTCGACCGAGTCCCCAGTTCCTCCAAGCATTGTACTCCGCGACTACCAAGAGGAAAGCATTCAGTCCGTCCTGAAATATTTGGGTGAAGGCCACCGACGCCTAGGGATTTCGCTTGCCACAGGAGCTGGCAAAACAGTAGGTTGAATTCACCCTCTATCCAAAATGGTACTGATCTTCGCAGGTCATATTCACACAGCTTATCAGCCGAATCCCTCCTCGCGATGCGAAAGCCACCAAGACCATGATCATCGTCCATCGGCGCGAACTCGTCGAACAAGCCGCGAAACACTGCAGACTCGCCTATCCAGACAAGACCGTCGAAATAGAAATGGGCAAGAATGTTGCGACGGGAGCAGGAGACATCATCATCGCGTCGGTTCAAACGCTAGCCCGAGGACGCATGTATAAGTTCGATCCGAGTTCATTTAAGCTCGTGTTGGTGGATGAGGCTCATCATATTGTTGCCAAATCATACCGCGAAGCCCTGGGGCATTTTGGGTTGAACGAGCCATCTGCTAATGGACCGGTCTTAGTGGGTGTTTCCGCTACTTTTTCGCGGTTCGATGGGCTCAAACTGGGTGCTGCCATTGATCATATTGTCTATCACAAGGACTACATTGACATGATTGGTGAAAATTGGCTGGCCAATGCAGTCTTCACAACAGTCAAGTCCGGGGCCAATCTGTCCAAAGTCAAGAAAGATAGCTTCGGAGACTTTGCCCTCGGATCGCTTTCTGAGGCGGTTAATACAACGTCTACGAACAACATCACAGTTCGGGCATGGATGGCGAGTGCTGAGAATCGGAAGTCCACTCTTGTATTTTGTGTCGACGTCGAGCACGCCCGGCAGCTTACCGCCGCTTTTCGCGACCATGGCGTCGATGCTAGGTATATCACAGCTAGTACAGCTAAAGGCGTCCGTGCGGAACAGCTACGGGCTTTCAAGAACCAAGAATTTCCAGTTTTGCTAAACTGTGGTCTCTTCACAGAAGGCACGGATATCCCAAATATCGACTGCGTGCTCCTAGCTCGACCCACCAGATCTCGAAACCTGCTCATCCAAATGATCGGACGTGGTCTTCGACTGTTTCCCGGAAAAAAGGACTGCCATGTTATCGATATGGTAGCTTCCCTAGCAACTGGAGTGCTAACAACACCGACGTTGTTCGGCTTGGACCCAGACGAAGTTTTGGACAACTCCAGCATGGAAGACATGAAGAAGAATGATGATAAGGGCACTCAATCGGAACCCACTCCCGAGGCCGAGGAACCATACGACGGCTCAGACAATGACCTGAAACTCCAGTTCACGACTTACGACAGTATATACGATCTCCTAGGAGACATGCAGTCCGAACGACACATCAGGTCTTTCAGCCCACACAACTGGGTCCGGGTCGGCGACGACCGATATATGCTTACCGATATATCTGGCTGGATAACGATAGAGAAAGGGGACGACGACATCTTCACGGCTCATCATGTCATGAAATTCAAAAACCCGGCAACGGACGCACCGCAATTCACACGTCCTCGGCAAATCGCCACTGGTTCTGATTTAGAAAGCATCGTCCGGGCAGCGGATACCTTTGCCAGTACCAAGTTTGATGAGCATTACATCGCATCCTGGAAACCATGGCGACGGGCCCAGGCAACACCGGGACAATTAAAAATGCTGAACGGAGCTCGCATTCGAAATGGCGATGTGAAACCCGAGGACTTGACTCGCGGCCAAGCGGCTGATATGATTACAAAGCTGAAGCATGGAGGCAAGAAGCGCTTCAAGGACTTGGAGGTTCAGAAGCGGAAAAAGCTGCGGCAAGTAGATAATATGGCTGAGCTGCAAAGAAGAGTTGATGTGAAGGTCGGACCGGTCGATGCTTGATTGGAGGAACGAGCACATTTAACAAGTGAGCTGCTATGAGCAGTCGCACGATGTCTGAGAGTTACGTGACTGTAAACCCGAAGAGCTCAACTGTACAAAGTCCCAGAGCAGCACCCGTCACAGTATTCCAAGTTGATGCTAGTATATCCGTGAGCTGTATCACTTACATATTTTACACTTGTCTCGGGATAAATATCGGTCCAAGCTATCGGGATCATACATTGGACTAGGAGACGGGCGGCATGCCGAGACAGACCGAGGAGCCGATACACTAATTGAAAATACTAGAAACTTTACGAAGATTCCGATTCAAACAGTTCTTCGGGAATGGTTCTTGATGGAGTCAGGCACTTGTTTCGTCACACACAAAAAAAATGAAAGCCAAATGTAATGCCAGAAGAATGAAGTAGATTCATAAAACCAAGTCAACTTCGAAGGACGATGGCAAGGAAGTACAAACTTTGCTGAACATCAGGATTAATTAGTATCGAAATGACTTTAAGAAGGATGCTTCATTTCGCAGTTTTATGGACCAGCATATACAAGTTTACAGGCCTACGGCAGTCTTGAGAAAATAAGAAATGTTTGAACAGAGAATTGAATTTTGTCCTAGCAAAGCATATGAAATTCATCAAACGATCATAATGTGCATCAATCAACACCCCAACTAGGTGTTTAAATGTCATCCTCATCGGAGAACACCTCCTCACCACGCTTGCGGCGGGCAGCACGCTCCTTCTTCTTCTTGCGAAGCTCAGAGCCTGTAAGAGAACAGTTAGCATTTGAACTTTGTGATGCATGAGGCAGAGATATTTAGATAACTTACCAGTCAGCTTGACCTTCTTTGTGACTGTGATCTTGTTGCCCATGGCATCGAACTTGTCCTCATCATCGTCACCCTTGGCGTCGAGACGGGGGCCAGAGCCCTGACCCTGGACCCAGTTGTGTCCGGAGGGGGTCATGACACCGTCGTTGACGGCCCAGACTTCCTCAGTCAGGTTCTCAGTGAACTCACGGGAGTGAGTAATGATAACAACACCACCCTCGAAAGACTTGATAGCCTTGGAGAGAGCACCGAGGGAGTCACGGTCGAGGTAGTTAGTGGGCTCGTCAAGGACGATAAGGTGAGGACGCTGCCACGAGCAAGCGGCGAGAACGACCTTAACACGCTGGCCACCGGAGAGACCGCGCATGCGAGAGTGAGAAACAAGCTCGGCATCGAGGCCGAAGTTGGCGCAGTGCTGCTCGATCTCCTTGCGGACAAGGGGACGGAACTGACCGGAGGCGAGTGCCTCCTTCTGATCAACCTCGGCGACCTGCTTGGGGTGAGAGACAATAATCTCGGAGCGAGGCAACCAAGTGTTGTCGGAGGACATGAGAGGAGTCCACTTCTCGGACTTCATGCCGATGTTCTCACCAAGAGACCAAGAGATCTCGTACTCGTAGGTGTTCTTGAACTTGCGACGAGAGTGAATACCGATGACACGACGGAGGGTACCCTCAACCTTGTAGATCTTGTCCATGGCCTTCTCATCCTCCTCGGTGACGATCTTGTTGGCACGGTCCATAGTCTCACGGTCCTCACCGGTCTGGAAACGCCATTGGATGTACTCGGAAGGAGTGGAGTTGAGGTGGTTATCGATGTGAGCGAAAGCGTGCTGCTTAATGTAGGCAATACGGATGTTCTCGTGCTGGTAAACCTCACCGGAGGTGGGGATAAGTTCACCGGTCAGGACGTTAACGAGAGTAGACTTGCCAGCACCGTTGGCACCGATGACGGCAATACGGGAACCGAGGGAGACCTGGAAGGTGATGTCGTGAATCTGGGGCTTGGGGGTACCAGGGTACTGGAAGGACATGTTGGTAACACGGCAAATGGCCTTGGACTTGGTCTTGACACCCTCAAGGAAACCGGGCTCGGGGAACTTGAACTCCATCTCGGAGGCACCGAGCTCGTAGTAGGACCGAGCAGCGGGGTGCTGCTTGACGAACTCGGAGAGGCTACCACGGTAACGGCGGAGCTTGAAGCGCTCGTAGTGAACGACGTGCTGGATGACGTTGTCAAGGAACTTGGAGTCGTGAGAAACCATGATAGAGGTGCAGGGGGAGTTCTTCAGGTATTCCTCCAACCATGCGACGTTCTTGACGTCCAAGTGGTTGGTAGGTTCGTCAAGCAGGAGAATATCGGGCTTCTCGAAGACAGCACGGCAGAGAGCAAGCTTCATCTTCCAACCACCGGAGAGGGCAGTGATGGGACCCTGAATCTGGAACTCGGAGAAACCGAAGTCGTTGAGCAGCTTGCTCTCAAGCTCCTCACGGGGAGGGTGCTGTCCAACCTCAGCAAGCTTCTTCTGGGTCCAGGCAATGACGGTCTGCTCAGTGTCGGCAGAGTCGAGATCGTGCTCGACGTAGACAGTCTTGACCTCGTCCTTCTTGGGGAAGCCCTCGAGCTGCTCGTTGTTGATGGCACGCATGAGGGTGGTCTTTCCGGAACCGTTGGGGCCGAGGAGACCGTAACGCTGGCCACGCTTCAGGCGCAAGTGAGTCTGGTTAAGCAGAATCTTGGCACCGTAAGCCAGGGAGAAAGTGCAGTTGCAAAGATCGACACCTTCCTCCTCATCGGAGGCGACGGCATCGGCAGCGGCGGCGTCGGGGCAAGCCTTCTTGCGGAGCTGCTCAGCGATGGACTTAGCATCCTCGTCACCAACGATGGCAGCGATGTAAGGCAGAGTGTTCTGGGTCCAGATGACGTGGTCGTTCTCCTTCTCGTCAACAAGCTGAGCGGCGATGGCAGCAACGTAGTTGATGGCGTCCTCGGAGGTGGCAATGACGTCCTTGTGCTTGGCCTCGAGGATCTCCTTGAGGATGGCAGAGACGGTGGAGATGTCACCAGCGCGGGAAACCTCGGGGATCTTGCCGTCCACGACGTTACCGACACGGGAGAGGGTGTCAAGAGCCTGGCGAGTCTTCTCACGGGCCTCGGGATCGGCAAGAGTCTCGAAGTTCTTGTTCAAACCGGGCAACATCTTAGGCAAGAAGGGAGCGACGAGCTGGGGGTCCTCCACGAGCTTACACATGTTGTCGACAATGACAGCAGTCTTACGCTTGATGGCGGTCTCACGCTCGACGAGACCACGGTCAAGCAGGGGAACCATGATAGCAAGGGTAGGGCCAGTGACATCAGTGACGAAAGTAGTGGCACCGAGCAAGTGAACGGTCTCGGGGACGTTCTCGGGCTTGGCGATACACTTGATCAGCTCGGGAATGAAACGCTCAATATCCTTGTTGACAATCAGACCGCAAACCTTCTCCATGGTGGAGTAGGCAGCCTTCTTGATCTCGGCCTTAGTGTCCCACATAGCCTCGGAGATGACGGGGATCAGAGTAGGAACCTGGTAGCCAAGCTGCATCTGGGCAGACTCAACGAGGACGTTGATGCAGTCGAGCGCAGCCATCTTTTCGGGCCACTTCTGGGCGTTGGCGAGAGAATAGAGGATAGGGGTGATAACGGCCTTGACGGCGTTACCGCTGACAGCCTGAACGATGGCGATAGCGGTAGACTGGGCGGCCTGCTTGACGGCGACCACCTTGTCACCAACAGCGGCGAGGACGGGGCCGAGAAGAGCCACAAGGAGGGGCTCAACACCGGGAGCGATTGTGGGGTGAGCGGCAATAGCACGGATACCTTCACAGGCACGCTCACGGGCAGTAGCATCCTTCTTGTTGGCGAGCTGCTTCTTGAAGATCTCGCCAGCCTTCAGAGGAATAGTCTGCTCGGCGATAGGACCGCTGAAGAGAGTGGCAAGGTTGGTAGCAGCGGCGTTGGTCTCGTCGGCACTGGTGGAAATGTTGAGGTTCTTGATGAGGTCCTCGAGGACAGCGACCGACTGGGCGGACGCCTTGCCAGTGGCGGCAGGAGAGGCGTCGGTGTTGGCGGCAGGCATTTTGGAAGAAATTTTGGCGGTTGAAGAAGAGAAAAGGGTATTAGAGTAAAGAAAGAAAAATTCCTTCTTTTTTTTCTATGAGGGGTATCGTAGAATTTTTTTTTGAGCAAAAGACTCAACTGCGTCAACTTTTCAGACGCAAGCGCTCAAAGATAGGAGCGAGACTTTTCTTTCTATTCTGTCTATGCAGAGTAGAAAAACAATAAAAAAAAGAAAGAGGCCGACCCTCGAAAAAAGATGCAGGAGTGGAGGAGAGGAGGGGGAGAAGGGAAGGGGGGTGAGGATATTTATCGTGTGGCATAACCTGGGCGGCAAAACCCTATGAAAATGGATTTTCAGATTTTTTTTAAATTTTCAGGCGCATTGTTCGGCGCTAGTGTCGAATTAGGCTTAGCAGATCCGTTGCTGCACCTTGATTGGTCGCAGCCCTGCTTTGGTCCGAATCGCCTGTCTGTGATTGGCTGAGTCCGTTGCCTGGCTGGATTTGGCTTAGTTGATGGCTTTTATCTTATGTTTTACTCGTTTCATTATATTGAATGGTAGATGTCTCAAGAGGCTATACGGAGTACGGGGTAGTTACGGAGTAAATCTGGATCTACGGACATCTGGATCTACTGAAGGGATACTCCATACCTGGATATTATGTGAAGAAACACCCAGCTGAACTACTCTGGCTCTCACCTCGAGTCCCGTCACATATCTCAGGTGCATATCCACGAATAGTCTAGTCCTATAGTACCAACACTTCTATCCTCGTACAATATACAAAGTACATCGTAGACCAGCAAGGCGCGCGAGTCGTCGTTCGCCACGCACGACCAAGTGGCGCAGTACCATTCAAACGCCAAATGAAGAACCCCGAGTTTCCCCCCAGGGACTGCATATCTTCGGAGTTGCTAGGGTGTTGAACGTTATTCTCCTTCATTGGTTTGATGTTCCTGTATTCGCCTAGATCCGGACTTGGTACCTCCGTGTCAACTGTGGATGCTTAACCACTCTGGGTACATATGTACCTATCCGATCCGAGACTACATACTCCTTCTGTAGTCGACATGTAGGTCAGAGCTGATTATGTTTCAGAAATAAAATCATCGTGGTAAGCCCGTACAAAAATAATATCCAACAGCCATGACAACCCCCCTGAAAGTTACGATATATTCTCTTTGGTAAATCTCTTTGCATGAACGTCCAATTAAACGCGAATATCAACCACGGGATGTCTGAGATTTCTTTCACCGCTTGATTTCTCTTATCGCTTATCGCGTTTTTATACAAAAGGCCTTCCAAGCCTTCGTACGTTGCACACTACTAATAATAACATCAGACGTAAGCATCTAGAACAAAAGAACTGTTGAGACCCCCTGGCATTATCGTATCTCATGTTCTTATCCCCCGCGAAAGAATCCAGGTGGCAAAACAAAGAAACCCAAACCCAAAACCTCCAAGTCAAAAGCCAAAAAAAGAAAATCGGCTCAGTCGGATCCAGCGGACCTGAAACCCCAACAGGTTCCTTACTTTAAACAATGCTCATTGAAAAAGAACCAGTCGGTATATCGTATAATAATGACCACTCCGTAGGAATCCGAGATTTCCGCGCGAGCGAATCATAAGGGAGGAATTCTTTTTTTCCTGAACCGAACAAAGGTTGCATCTGAAAGGGACCCGAAATTCGCAGGCTCGCACTCGTTTCTTTTCCGTTTCATTTTTATCTGAACGTGGCGTTTCCCTCGCCACCTGGCATTTCGCCTACGTCGAGGCGAGGTCATCACGTCTACACCGTATACCTCGAGATATGGCTGTTCTACAATATAATAGAAATAGAAATAGACTAAAAAGTAGCAGATGTCATCTGCTAATCTAGGGATGTCATATTGGTCTTTGGAGAGTGGATCCATCATGGCATCTGTACCCGGTGCCCCAGATGTTTATTTGATGGGGAACGGAGGCGAATCTTCAATCTTTCTTAGCCTAACCCCTTTATAACGAGTTAGCTTATGCTAGACATGCATTTAGTCCTGGCCCCTGGGTATCCACCATTAAATCCGGGGTAGATGCCGTGTAAGGAGGTTGTACTCCGTCTCTGTACTCTAGTGCATTTGTGAACTCGTATCTGATCCTTTCATTTCTGATCTATTTACTTGTGTTTCTTGTACAGTCTATTCTTTCCTCTTTCTCCCGCAGCCCCTTTCTACTCATGCTTGGTGATATATCCAAGCCCCTTTTTTGGCCAAACGCTTAGACCCTTCCCTTTCTCTCTAATATATAGTGCCAGGGGTTGGGCTGGGATGACGGGCCTATCAGTTTGAGGAAGCAGAAATAAAGGGGTGACCTATCGGATGTCGGTCTCGTGTAATGTAGAGGCTAGCCGGGCTTGTACGACGTGCATAGGTAGCCCCCTTCGCTGGGTACATGTTGTACATATCCTTCAATATTATTGAGTGTTGGCATGCATAGACATTTTAGTATATGACAGATCCGTTAGCAGTAAGTCAGCAAGTCTACAGAGAAAAAGGTCAAGTGGTACAGTAATTAGTATGTGGGAATGCACAATTCTATAAACCAAGAGCAAAAACACACAGAACCGCCAACACGCCCTGAATCGTCAGACAGAATCAGTCTATCCTCGAACCCGCAAATCTATGTCCAGTCGAACAATGAAACGAAGCAGAAACAGAAAGAAAAGCACACCCGAGGATATATACAAGACTTCGTCATAGCAGCCGCCAGACCAGAGAACGGAGTCTGGAGTCCGGGGTCGAGTAGCATCACAAGGTCCTGATGATTCTCACTGGGAGAAACATGGCCTCGTGGATTAGGTGTCATATGTCGCGGGAAGAGGTGGAGAGGTTGAAAGAGTGGGTTAAAGGCAGAAAAGGGACATCGATACGTAAAATCGCTGGGAAAGACAACCCCGATGCCTGTACAAAAGGTGGAAACGCTCGTAACTCCAGACCCATATGCGCGGCGCAACTCCGTGCCAAAAGGCAAATCAAACAAGCGGAACAAGAACAACAGACGTTATTAGCTTTCATGGCTTCTTCTTAACGTGGCTGCTCCCCGTTTCAGGTGGGAGCTCGTCACCATCGATGATACGCCATAGGCGGCGCGGTGAGAAGTTGTTGCCGAATAGGTAAATCCCGACGAACCAGGCTGCGAGGAGGTTGGCGAGGTGGTGGAGAAGATACGCATATGAGACGCCATAGATCGCTGAGTAGATGGCGATGGCGAAGAAGATCATTGAGGTGACGTGTCTGAACCTGGGACGGAGATAGATATGTTAGTTTGGAACTTGTGAGAAGTAACACTCTACATACCTGGTTGTGATGCGCGGTATCATAGCGCCGCTGGTCATGGTTTCGACGAGAATGAGGAAGGGCATAATAGATAAGACGTTGTGGTGGGATGAGAACGGCATAAACCAGTGTACGACGAGATTGTGGGCCCAGACCAGGAGGACCAGCACGTTAATTGGCAGAATCCACAACATCAAGATTAAGATGGAGTGTGCGTAGTTGTCGAAGTTCATATGCGAGGTGGATCTGGTTTCCTTGGCGTGCCATTGTGCCCGCACACATGTGGCTAGCTGCACAATGCAGGCGACCATATAGGCAAACTGGTAGGGGATGACAGTCGAGACAAGAATCAAGAGGATGACGGTGTGGATAATGCGTCGTCGAGGAGTGGGGGTGTGGAAGATAGGCAGGTTTCCCCGATCTTCTCGCCGGATATAGCCTGACTTGCTGTGGAGGAGCCCATAACCCCAGGAGAAGATGTTCACGAGGGCGAGGGCGAGATAGTTGACAAGGACACAGACACCAACGCTAATAAGGCCGAATACCGGGACTAAAAACCAGAAGAAAGCGTCTTGTGAGCCTAGCAAGAGATCGTTCTTGGTGAAGTCGATGGGAGTCTCGGTCGAGTTGGACCGCCAATGGAGGGGTTCGTCGGTCTGAGGCAGGGCTTTGGATGTAGCCAGGGAAGTGGCCAGCAGAGACATAGCTACCAGCAGGAGCGGGAAGGAAGATCGCAACGCACGATCAAGGCCTTCGGTGAAGGGAATAAAGTAACCAGACTCATCGTAGACCTGGAACTGCTTCCGGAGAACGAGGGCAACGACGAGCAGTGGGAAAGCCGCGAATATGGTCCGATACCGCATCACTAGCTCACCAAGACTGCTGGTGAGATCAACTTGGAGGGAGATGTCGACCGTCGAGTCAGAGGTTGGATCCGTCCACAGGTGAAATGATACGCCCCCGAGAGCGGCCTGCTCACTAATTGCGGGCGGCATGTACGGCGCCACACCATGCAGGTTCACACTGACCTCATTGACATTGACGAAAAACTTTGACTCATGAGGGTCAGAGACGGATTGCCGAAGCAAGGGAGCGAACAGCTCCTCCTTCTGGGGATGGCGAGTGATCTTCAACCGGTAGTCGAGCAGACTCGAATACAGTGCGGGGATCTTTACCTCCATGACCATAGGTCGGTTGGCGGGTAGCCGCATCTTTAGGCCAGCACTGAGCAATCCTCCCAATCCAACCTTAGCCCTGATCATTGCATCCGAGCTGTCCGAAAACTCGGCGATAAGGAAGCCTGGAGTTGGTACATTGGTTTTGTCTACGACAGCCACAAACTGATGTTCTGCGAGCGCCTCCAGGTCGTATTGGAGATACGAGAACGGTGGGGTACGATCGTAAGCATGTTTAGATGAGGGAGTCGAGGCAGGCAAATGAATACTGTCCTCCGCCGCGCTCTTGCAGGCCAAACGGGTTGATCCCACAGTGCCACCAGAGAAATCTAAATTCAAGGGGAAGTTGGTTGAACGGCCATTGGATAGCGGGAACACGCTGCAGAACAGGACCTCAATATTGCCATTCTTATCAAGCGATTGGTCTGTGAGCAGGGTGAACTTTTTACCAGAGACGCCCTGCGGAGGAATCGGTAAAAGACGAACATCCGGGCCATGCTGTAGGCCCAGTTCACGCAGGATCAGCCGCTGGCCCTGTGCAAGAATTGTGTTTGCGTTATCCTCAAGTGTCAGAAGTGTATTCGCTTCCTTCTGGGGTAGTGTACGCTCGGCCACTGGCTCCAGACCCGTCAAATACCACCGCTTGAGCACACGCATCCGTTCTGCCCGTGGTTTCGTCTGAGTAGGGCGTCGAGCGTCGACGATCTCAAATAAGGATTTAATGATGGTCTTGCGGAACTGGTCGCACCAGGTAATCGACAGATGATCCATGCCAATCCAGACATCCGGAATAGAAGAGGTGAATACGGTAAAGCCGTGTGTCTCCGGAACGAGAGAGGATATACTGGCGTAGTCGGAGGGCACCACGGTGTCACGCGCACCACCCGCGATAGAGATGAGAGTGACATGCCAGAGTGGGTTATTGTTGGCCCAGGTCTGTGCATAGGCGTCACGCCAATAGTCATTGATTTGTTTATAGGTGTGGACGATATCGGAATCGAAGGAAACAGGCGGTTTCGCATGAGGTGCAGACATGGTGATGATTGTATTGACTGAATTGGCTTGATAGTTCGCCATGGTCAGAGCGGTTCGAGCCACTATTCCGCCCATAGAGTGTCCGACAAGGATTACTGCGCTGGGATCCGGTAACCCTGGGTCTCGGCGGGTGCGTCGCGGATCATGGTAAAGCGACAGGATGTATGAGATCGCCTCGTTCACGTATTCCGCTTGATCCAACAGTGTTTGTCCATGGAACGCCGCCATATCCTCGTTGAAGTCCACCATGAAAAAGTCCAAGCTCCGCGTTCCGGCCGCATGGCGGCTCTCGTCGTGTCGGACCACATCGTAGTAATGTCGCGAGGCCTCGGCGGCCAGAGATCGGACTTGGCGGTAACTTCCAGCGTTCCCGGGCAGGAACAGAACTGGCACGCCGTTCAACTAAACACAAAGTCAGCAAGAAGCCAAGCGCATGCACCTAGTCCTGGTCGCCGTACCCCGATGTTATCCTGGGTGTAAGGATCCACGCCTTCCTCCCGATAGACGAAGAGATTGTATTTGCTGGCAAAGCGGGTATGTTCCGTGTCAAACTCCAACATACGAATGAACGTCGGACTCATCATCGGAACACCGCAACCGTCTCCGCCATGTTGCCGACCGGTGAACGAGCCGATGATGCAGACTAAGACCGCGACAGCAGCGCAAGTGGTGAAAGCCGTCAGGATGGAGCAAGACCATGGACTGCGTTGGCGAGATTGGCGCGCACGGCGGCCGGCGGAAGGGGGGACTTCCATCGGAAGCCGGGGGGAGCCCAATGGCATCGATTTGGTGTCGTTGGAAGGTTGGAAGGACGGGGTGCGCCACATACTCGAGTTCCGGGAGCGCGGTGTCGCGCTGCCCTCGCGTCGAAGGTCAAAGCTGGTACCGCGCTGAGCTATTTGAGATCGAATTTTCTCGTCGATGGCGGTTCCATCGTCTGTTCGGGAGACCGAGGAATCTTCGTCCTCGACAGGGGAGCCCGACGAGCGTCTGTGCATTGGAGAAGGTGGAGCCGGGACTTCATCCAGCACACACAGACAGGTTCTTGGCGCAGGGGGTTAAACCTCGCAAGAGAACCCTTAACGAGTAAGGAACGAGGGGAGGGGAAGGGGTGGGAATGGGGAAAGACAAGAATGGAAGCCGGGGCGGTTGGAGGTTTGTCTGGGGTCTTGGCGGAGAAAAGGTCTCTGTCCCTTGAAGTCCGTGACAAGTCCCTGAAAGTGGTCTTTTTTTGTGGGTACACGTCTAAAGTGTTTATGGACTTCAGCAGAGGTTTTTCTAATCTTTGATCTCTTCAGATCTTGACTTGAGATATTCACCGATGCTCGTTTCTTTTTTTTTCCGACGCAATTGGCAATTAGGCTTGGCACTACATAGCCCTAGTTACAGTATGAACAAGCCTATGCCGAGGATGCCGACAAATCATATTCTATCTTATAGCTATTATAACCAAAATTGGATCATGATATAAGGAGTTGTCAAAGTCAGGTGTATAGATGCATTAAGACTACCACAGCAGGCAATCGTGTATCCCCTCATAATGTTCCTGCAGGACGCGTATGCCACATAGTAAGACTGACCTAGTGCTTATTACTATCCCAAACAGTATCTCCCTTAGATATTAGGGATCGCATACTACCCATGTACGACTTTTGAAACATTTGAAACCAGCTGGATGTTCAGATCTACCCGCGGACCCCTAAATGTATGACTCTAGTACTCTAGTTATGTTGTATTAACCATCAGGAGTAATGACGTGACAGACTGACAAGGCTATTGGTAGTGTAGCATCACAGCGCTATAGAATACACCCAATGGACATATAACTAATTAGGTCTATTTTTTCATCTCAGTCGATCCTATTTGTATTCTAATTTAGAACAATTCAAATCTCAGCTGGATAGTGTACAAGTCTACAAGTGCGGGGTGTAGAATCCCTGCACTATAAAGAGCCTCTCTACGTCTCACGCTTACTGTGTTTTTGCTCTTTGTATCAAAGGATCATCACTATTTATCTAGGATAGGTCGGTACTACTTTGACCTTTGTGCTCCACTTTTACACTCAAGGAAATTAAGATACCCCTTAGCCATAAGACTGGCCTGTGCACCGGAATGAGCACTGTACATCTAGCAGATCTAGATCCTTGACACGACAGAACATCTAATAGTGTTTACCAAGGCTGTCGGGTGATACCCGCTAACCCTCTACTCACAGTGCAACGAGGATACACAAAATACATACGCGAGAGAAGGGTACTACCGAGGTTAATGCACAGCACAAAGCAAATCGTGAAAGCCAATTGATTGTCCTATCCAGTTATCCCATTTTAATGTCCCTCCCACATTCTCCCAAACAAAAAATATCAGGTCATTGCAAGGTCCCGAAATACAAAACAATCATCAGTCATTGAGCGAGTGTCAGATATCACAGCAGCTATTAAAAGCCATGGCAGTCTATGGCACAATAGTGGTCGTAGCCTTCTCAGGATCTTCCCCGAAGTCCTCCTTGCCATTGAGACCGCGGTGAGCAGCAACCTCCTGGAGATCCGCATCATGCTCAGCATCGAAGTTACGACCCAAACGCTCTGGTCCAGCAATTGTAATCAGAATAACATAGGCAAAGACACAGCCCATGAAAATGCAAATGACCTTGCCGTACTCGTAGCGGTGGGCGGATTCTTCAGTTGCCGGCAGCGGGAAGCGTTCACCGATGGTTGATTCAATAGTCGAGCTGGCGGAGGAGACCAAGTTGCCGAGCTGGTAGGCGGTACCGACGGCGAAGGTGCGGATAGGTCCTGGGGATAACTCCATGAGATGGATAGGGATCACACCCCATGCACCCTGGACCATGAACTGCTCGAAGTAGGCTGCAGCAATGACATTCTTGTTCTGGACAAATGTGTAGGGGTAGAGAAGGGCGCCGCCGATGATGGAGATGGCGATGATAGAGAACCGGCGGCCGAAGATCTGACTGGCCCAGCCGCATAATACACCACCCGACAAGGCGCCCAGGTTGGCGACGACTTGTGTGACGGTGACTGCGTTCTTGGAGAATTTGAACTGGACCTGCAGCATTGTCGGGTATAGATCCTGAGATCCATGCGACTAGTCTCCATGTTAGCTTCTTCTATTACTCGAACAGCCAGTAATACACATACCATGAAATTAAACCCAGACATAAGCAGAACCAGGTAGATGAGGATCAGCCAGTGTCGCTGCAGTGCAACCTTTCCTTCTGAGATGAACGATGCCGCAACACCTCCACGCAGTTCCTGTCGGGCTTCCTGACGCCGACGGAAAGTCTCAGTTTCACCTAGGAATAACCGGAAGATGATGATCAAGACTGGCGGACCAGCGGCGAACCAGAACAGCGGCCGCCAGCCATGAGGGGTAGTATCGACAAGACCTCGAGCGAAAGCCGTGGCTAGCAGATATCCAAAAGCGTAACCTTGCTGCAAGAGTCCCGAAATAATACCGCGGGCTTCTGGCGGGCAATCCTCCAGCGCGGTGGCAGCGGCATTACCATACAAGCCACCCATGGCGATTCCAAACAAGGCGCGGCAAGCCAGGAACTGTTTATAAGTCTGGCAGAAACCAGCACCAAGCTCAAGGACCACGAAGAGCAACTGGTTGACGATGAACGGCCATTTACGGCCCCATCGATCGGAGGCGATTCCGAAGGTGATGGCGCCGACGGATCGCAGCATCAGAACCAAGGTGATTCCCCATGTGATGTCGGTAACGGATTTATCGAATGATTTTGCCAGTGAAGAGGCAGTAAGTGAGACGGTGAAGAAGTCAAACGAATCCCAAGACCAGCCGAGAAACGCGACCTGTAGGGTTAGGGTGGTTAGCCACGTCCTTTTCCTGCCTCTTCACCCTACGAGGAAGGAGGACATACCGTGAAGTTCAGCCACTGGGACCGGTTGAGCAGTGTAAGAGCCTTGAACGGGTTCGGCGCCGGGTTCATGGGAGGCACCAGAGAGGTAATACGAGTAGCGATGTAGCGGCCAATACTCATGTGCTCCTCGACATCTGGCGAAGATGTCGCCGCATGCTGAGGCTTTGCCTCACCCATGACTGCTAAGGATCTTGGAGCACCGGTGAATCGGAGAGTAAAAACCAGATCCTGGCACAGAGTCCGAGAGAGGAGGGATAAGATAGATCACAAGTCAGAACCAGGGGGGTCCAGCGCAAGTCTAAATACGGCGGGGAACCCTCTCCCCTCCTCTATGCTCACCGAATTTAGCGGGCATCCCGAGGACCGAAAGGAATCAAACAAATGACCACCGACGTCTGCGGGCCCGCTGTGCGCAGGGATGATACGTGATCTTATTCGCTTGCCACGCGGGTCAGCAACCTGGAATTCGGGGACGGGCACGAATGGGGGTAATCAAGCCGATCATAGTACATTTACGGGGTATGACCCAGAAAACAACAGTCCCCATGGGGAGAAGGCAGGAAAAGTCTGCGATACAAAATGACTGAATGGCATGATGTTTCTACAGTGGATGCAGTTTGATGCCAGGCACTAAGCCCACAATCCTTTTCCGTGAATTCTCTTGTGGACTTCTTTGTTCTTTTTTTGTTCTTTTTTACTTCTAGACCTTTCTATAATCGTTTTATTGAACTTTTGCGAGAACAGTGCAATCTCTTCTGGTACGTTCTTTCAGATCCAGCGGGTGTCTGTATACCAGCCGCAACATAGGTACAGAAATACGCTCACTTTTGGTGTGTCTTAATCCAAGGCCAAGGCCATATCCGGGATTTTCTGGCCACGCGGGGTGTGGAGTTGAAAAATGGAGGGGAAAAATGGGGAAATCTCCCCACAAAAATAGCTTTTCTCTTTAACTTCCTTTCAAGCCATGTCGGCTGTAGGTCGGTCTCGGAATTTAATCGGCTGTTATGCGTATTATCACTGGTTTTGTGTGCTAAACTAGAGGCAAAACATACTGGACTTTGTACTTCTTATGGCGAGTAAGAGACACTTACCACATAATAGCTGCTCAACATAGTGCAGCAATTCATTTCCTAGAATCTCACATTGTCCCTCCATGATTCAGTCCAAGGTTACTTGGCAGGGCTTCTCTGAAGTAAGACTTTGCCCAGGTCCATGGGTGGATAGTAGACCGCCAAGAATTACAGGGGACAATGCGTTGGCCACATGGTCGGCTTCTCCCCGAACATACCAAGTACGGGGTACGGGGTACTCGATACGGAGTATGCAAAAGAATGCCATTCACGGAGTACTTTGGGCATGGTGATATCACACTCGGCATCGCGAACACTCTGGACTTACCAGATCCGAGATCTCAGCCGGTTCTTGATTATAGTGCCAATAAATGCCATGCCATTGGCGAGAAAGCTTTTTATCACCGCGCTCGGACTCGGATGCTTGGCTTACCCTGCATGAGAATAAATTGGGCCGGATCCTTCGCCTTTACGGAATAGTACTTGGCTATGGTCTCCATTTTTTCTTCGGAAATTATACTCCGTATACCCATCGGAAATTCCACTTCTCGGAAGTACACGCCTGAATGGGCAAACCGTTGATAAGCATGCCGCTTCGTGGCGGTTGTCGATCTTTATTTTATTATCAACCGAGGCGGGGGAAGTTTCACCGCAGATAACGTTGCTAGTTTTTCTCTCGTGTCCTGGAACTTAGAGGCTCTTTGCGAGAGTAAGGAACCCTGGAAGGTTCCAAGGGTTCGAGGAGATTAGTCCCGACACTTGGAGGGTTGGTTCCATGGTAGCAAATTTGTTGTCCAGGTACAGTATACGACATGAAAGAAATTCATTGAACGAGCAAGTAAGGAGACGGATCTGGATTCGTTAGATGCCCTCGCCTCCGTCTTAACATTCACATGGTATCCTTGTCTTCAACTTTTGGGAAACAGCAAACACTGTGGAACAGCTGCCCCGAGGAATTCGGACAGCTTGCACGGGACTAAGTTCTTAGGGCTAAAAATTACCGCCTTGACTGTCAATTGTGTTATCATGCCCAGGTGTCTTCTCTTCACTCGTAAGCAGGTTATTCTAGATATCAGCCCTATCTCGAAGAGATACTGGGCAGAGAAGCAGTGGAATATCAAGAATTTATTTACAAAAATAGTCGGCCGGGTCTACGACCTCTTCCCTTTGGCTCGATGGCTGTCTCTTCCCCTAGATATATTCTCCCCCTTCTTTTATATATAATTAGCCTTTGCTCATAGATAAAATCTTGAGCCTAGTCTCAAACTTTGGAATGCGAAATCAGCCACTTGTTGGAACTATTCATGGGAAATAATACAGCTTATTACCATTATGCCACAACAAAAACATCCGTTCTTGTTTGAGGCCTAGAGTGACCATATCCCAGCCTGACACTATTCTTTCGAGCCTTGAACCTTTTTCACTGGAACACCATAAGCATAGTTGGTTTATAAGTTCATGAATGACCCGGAAGGCCAGTTCAGATTCAAGAGCTCGATACACATTCTGAATTGGGATAGCATCGGTGGAAGTACTCATGTCCCTGTAATGGATATTGAAGTTATAGTGCTGCTCTATTACAAGACCTGGCCGGAACCCCTTCAGACTCACCAGGCACCATCGGCTTGATTGTTTTCGACAGATCCAAGTACTCAGATCCTCTCTATGCTGTTCGAAGACCAAGTCGTCTGATTATTATTTCAATATTAAGTCGATAATATCGCAATAAACACATCAAGGCAGTGATCAGCATGGATATCGTCGATTCTGAAGGACCATGATGAATGTATGATGAACTTGATATTGCTAGCTGAGTATTGCCACTCAAGCCTCTCTGATTTATAAATACCTAACAAATCAGGGATGCGCCTTGGTTCCTTGCAGAAGCCTGCCAACTGCGGCTCGACAGTCTTGGCATTGAATGGCTTGGATATGTCAAATGCCAAATACTATTTAGGCCCACAATGAAATAAAAAAGGACATACTCATTGGTTATCCAATCCAGCTGAAGAGAGGTTCAGCCACATTCTAAGATGACAAGGAACCTGCGTCGATCTGAAACCCTCCTGCGAGGCGGTGCTCAACGCTCAGCCCCGCGAGCCCCGCCGATGCCGTGTATTTAATTGTCAGGTCATTCCCAGATCTCACCTTCCTATCCAGTTCTCCTAAGTATAACTATACCTATATATCACCCTACCGAATACCTACCTAAGATCCAATTCTTTTTCCCTCGATACCAATATGTCGTACGGTGGACCCCCGCAGAATCAATACGGTGGTGCCGGTTACTATGACCAGCAAGGCCAAGGATACCCTCCTCAGCAGGGCTATCCCCCTCAACCACAGCAAGGATATTACCCACCAGAGGTGAGTCTATACACCCGATATACTGTTGCACAGAACCGAGTCACACAGCGCTCAAACACTCACTCTCCGCTCGTACTCGTAACGCGCGCATACATAACTGACTTTCCGCGCTACAGGGCCAGCAGGCTTACGGTCAGCCCCAGTACGGCCAACATCCAGGGCCTTATGATCAACAAGGTGGCCAGGGCTACCCGGCATACGCTCCACAGCACCAGCAAGGCCAGTACCCTGCCCAAGGCAGTCCTGGATACGGACAGCCTCCACAGGATCGCGGCCACTCGCCATACCCTCCCCAGCAACAGCAGTACCCGCAAAATGGTGGCGGGGAGAGCTCCTCCTACTATGGCGGTGCACCGCCACACCAGCAAGGACAGCCCGGTGCTGTAGGACAGGAAGGAGAGAGGGGCCTCGGGTCGACTCTGCTTGGTGGCGCGGCTGGCGGGTTCGTGGGCAATAAGCTTGGCCACGGCATCCTTGGTACTGCGGGCGGTGCTGTTTTGGGTGCTGTTGGCATGAATATGGCCACTCATAAGCTGTGAGTGTTCTCCTTGGCATTATTTTTTGTTTTGTTGTCTTTTGGATCGAGAGGAGACTGACTGTTGATATGTATAGTGAGAAGGAACACAAGAAGCACAAGAAAGACAAGAAGCATAAGAAGGATAAGAAGCACAAGCGGAGGGGCTCAAGCTCGAGCAGCTCTAGCTCCAGCTCGTCCTCCGACAGCGACTAATTGGTCTCTTTTTTGGTCTAATTTGTCACCATGACTTGTCTTGTCCTCTACATTTTGTATACCCTGTCTTGTTCTCTGCTGCTTTTTCCGTTCCGGTTGCATCCGGTTCGCTTGGCTTCTCGGGACTGGAGAACCTTTATGCTTTACGCTCATCATATGCATTTGTATTCTCAATGAGATGACAGCTCATCAACAAAGTTGAATTATTGAATCATGCGATTATGCGTTTATTGCTGACATATCCATGAATGCTTGTTTTGCCCGATAGATAACCCTTCGTTTCAGTTCACAGAGCAGTTGAACATTGTAATGCCTATGGCCTTGAGTGGCATCCAGATCGTATGTTATTACATTGTTTATTATTTTGTTATTCAAAGTCGACGCGCTTGAGCTTCGTCTGAGCCGGAAAACTCTTTGAAAAAAGCCTCTGGGTCGATGCTACTATCCAGATCGAACGACAGCCGGGGGACTTCCTTTGGTGAATCCCAAATAAAGCGCCACTTATGCGATATCGGATTCCAGTACTGTCGGGGCACAAGAGCAGACAGACGTCTCCATTGACGACGCATTAGCCTGATTGTAATTGTATGTGGCCGACCATTGGCATATTCGGCAAAAGTGGTACCTTTCTCAGGGCCCCTGGCCAGCAACTTGAAGAGCTCGCCAACAGACTTGGCCTGGAAAGCCTGGGGCTTTAAACTTCTCCTTTTGACAGGCTCCCATGGCACAGTTCCCGTTATGAGCCCCTCGAGCGTCTGGAGATCCTTCTCTGGCAATGGCGGAAGGAGACTGTTCAATGTGCTGTTGTACCATTTTCTCCGAATATTTCTCTTCCGACACTGGGCCAATTCTTTGCCCCAGCTGTCCTGCTTAGGAATTATAGGTTGCAATTGTTTGATCAGCGGCCTGATACGGACTGCTGTAACCACCGGGTTCTGCATTTGAGAGATTGCGAGGTGCTTCACGATAGCTGGGGGTTCCCAGCCATCACTGAAATCAATAGGCTTGGAGATTAGCTCTTTGAGAGCCAAAGAGTCATTGGGGATTTGCGGCGTTAAGATTTTTGCCAGCAGCTCATGTCGCCGTCTCCCAATGCGACCGTACGACAGTAACAACACCTTCTCGAGAGGACGTGAATAGCCTTCATTTGCTCGCCGCAGAACCGACAACGCATTTCTTGCCGCATGAACCGCCTGAGGACCAGCCTTCGGGGAACGGGAGGAGACGGCACGATATCGGGAGATGATATGGTCTTTCATGTAGTTGCGAGCGATGGGGTCAGGTAGGTAGGTACATTCGCGCAGCGTGGCGCGAAGTAAATGGCGCCATTGGTGTGGTTTTGAGAGATTCTGTACCCAATGCTGAGGTTGTGGTCTGGCCATTGGGAATAATTTTAATTGCAAAAAGTGCAATGAAAAAGAACCCCAAAACGGAGAAACGCGAAATCCTTGGCGAAATGCGTGTCACGGGAACTCCGACGCGCCATTTTCGCCGTCTCTCCCCCCAAACCCCGCGACCATTGCCTTGCCTTGCATTGAGCCTCAAAATCTTAATATCTCAATTTTTACTTGACAACTCGTTCGGTCGCTTTGTGGCTTTGAATGTTATTTGGTCTGGCCTACGGTTTCCCTCCAGAGGGTTAGCCACGCGCCTCATTGAGCTCGCGTCATTCCAATCGGCATCCGGTATCTCTCCCCTTGCTAGTATCCCATCATTACCCGATTTGTAGGCTGATATTCACTAAAAAGTCCAGCATGTCGTACTCACAGGGCAGTACAGGGTCCAATGGAATGGCCTACAACATGTTGAATGCTTCCCAATCCCTCTCCTCCACCCCTCGCGCAACTCCACCAACCCCGAAAGGATCTCAGATGTCCTCTTTCGGTTACCCCAACGGAATCTCACGAAGTAGCTTTGGTGGGTATGATGGAGCCAACGAGTATGGTTCGGTAATGTCATACCAGGACGAGTATAAACCACAGATTTACCGAGTTCGTGGTCTATATCCACACCCACAGAGCATGCCACTGACGACGCTCAAAATTAGGCTGTCTATTCTAATGTTGCTGTCTATGAAATGGAAGTGAATGGAGTTGCTGTGATGAAACGTCGGTCCGATTCTTGGTTGAACGCTACGCAAATTCTAAAAGTCGCTGGTGTTGTGAAAGCGAGACGAACGAAAACCCTCGAGAAAGAAATTGCGGCTGGTGAACACGAGAAAGTACAAGGCGGTTACGGAAAATACCAGGGGACGTGGGTTAACTATCAACGAGGAGTCGACCTCTGCAAAGAGTACCACGTTGAAGAAGCACTCCGGCCACTGCTGGAGTACGATATGAGCCCCGACGGCTCCGGAGCTCCTGCACACGGATCAACGATAGATACACCCACAAAAGAGCAAGCAATGGCCGCGCAGCGCAAGCGCTTGTACAACGGCGGGGATAGTCGCAGTGCGTCGCAGCCGCAGCAGGGAACCTTCTTCCAAAATATCTCGCGAACCGCCGCCACCGCCGTCAATGCCCTCAGCAAAGCGCGCTTCGACTCGCCCAGCTCTAATAGTCGTCGGCCCAGCATGGCGCGCAAACCCTCACAGCAGATGAGCAGCCAGGAATCCGGGCTTGCGTTCAGCAGCCAGCAGAGCATGTACATGTCTGACAGCGGGTTTGGCAGCTTGCAAAATCGGTACCAGGTGCAAGATGACAACGAGGATCTTACGGAACCTCCTCGAAAACGCATGCGCTCTACTTCACACCAAGGTCCCCCTATTGGTCTCACTCGAGAACCATCTAATCTATCTATGCTCGAACCTACACCCACAGAACCTAACGACTCATTTTATCAACATGTGGATCTTCCTCCTCCCCCTATTGATGATGGCTCGAAACGCGGCCTTGAGTCCTTGGCGCCTGCTTCTACTCCCGAGAGATTCCAGAAGATGAAGCTCATCATGACATTGTTCCTTGATAAACGAACAAAAGACTTCACAAATCACCCGGCCTTGGTAGAGTTGACCGGGGATGATCTTGAGATCCCCCTTGATGAGTACCGAAACAATGCCCTACACTGGGCTGCGATGCTTGCCCGCATGCCACTGCTCAATGCGCTAGTAGCCAAAGGTGTCAATATATCACGAGTCAATGGTGCCGGAGAAACGGCCCTACAAAAGGCGGTGGGCACCCGGAACAACCTCGATTATCGAAGCTTCCCGCGTTTGCTCCAGGTATTAGCCCCTACCATTGACATGGTCGATTACAGCGGACGTACCATCTTGCACCATATCGCCATGATGGCTGCGACTGGTGGCGGCGGACATGTCTCCGCAAAGCATTACCTGGAAGCTCTTCTTGAGTTTACTGTACGACATGGTGGTATTGCCCCAAGTGCGAATGGAGATCATGCGACAAACGGAACCGCCGGCGGTGAAATCATGTCTTTGGGACGGTTCATCTCTGAAATTGTCAACCTTCGCGATGATCAGGGCGATACGGCTCTCAATCTGGCAGGGCGTGCGCGCTCAGTCCTTGTCCCACAACTCCTAGAAGTGGGCGCCGACCCTCATATTCCAAACCATACTGGCCTCCGCCCTGCAGATTACGGTGTTGGTGTTGACATGGTCGACGGAAACTCTCAATCTCAACAACCGGCTAATCGGAATGATACATTTATTGATCAATTGGCGAAATCGAAGAAAGAGATACTTGACGGTAAATATCTTCTCGCCAATTTTCTTCAACCCTGCTAACCTGAATTATAGCGGCAATGTCCCAAATAAGTGCACTGGTCGAAGAAACACTTGGGGGAATTGACCGAGAGTTGGCTTCGAGCTTGACACAAAAACAAGAAACTTTCGATCACTGGCATACGAAGATCCGCGAGTCTGCCAAAGCTCGGCAGATCGAACAGAAGCAATACGATGAGCTCAAACGCAGGAGTTCTGAGCGCGTAGAGCTAGACCGACGTATTAAGAATCTAGAGCGGTCAACTGAGGCGCTGTTGATCACAGTGGACACCACACCAGGACTAGACGCGACCAAGACGGCTGTCATCGGTGATGCAGACCGAGATTCCGGTGTTGATGTCGCGACATTTGATGTCCTATTCCCTGAGGGTTTCGACCCAGCGTCCGGCTTCTCGGAACAGCAACTCGCCTTCCTGTCTACACTACCAGCAACAGATCTGCTTCGGCGCCAGGCACAATGCTACAAAGAATTCAACGGAAGGATTCTAGCTGAAGTCGATTGCCTGAAAGCAAAGAACGCAGTTCTTGGCCAGAACTACCGTCGCATGGTGATGGCATGCACGGGCTGGACGGCGGAGCAAGTAGATGACGCCGCGGAGGGGCTCACGCAATGCGTCAAGGAACTGAATGACAATCCTGTCCCCGAGGATGAAGCTATTGAGATTCTGATGCGAGATCGCGGGCAGGACTGGTAGTTAAATCTGATGTGTTGCATTATTCTCTGAGCGTTTGGGCGGCTTGTTTGGACGGCGTTGCTTCACTTGTCTACAAATACCCTGTTGGCATACACCCATGCCCGTTGGCACATGTCTTGTTATTTACGAGAAATGCAATTCTTGCACATTTATCCGTCTTGGCTATGTGTACGTGTAGGCTAATGTTGCAATATTAGCCGGTCGAGTTGGCTACTGGGCTTGGTGGCTCAAGAATGCCATGTTTGTTGCCGAGACATTTAGCCCACTCCCCCGCGTTTTGGCTGCTTGCACTTGCGGATAAATAGCCTGCTGCGGATAAGTACTTATAGTCATGTGTAACACGTCCCTGTTCGCCCTTATAGGCATCATTGTGGCTTCTAACAGTTCCCATTATACTACTGAATCAACAACATGGCTACCGGCTTCCTGCACGTGAAGAGTGATATTATTGTCGATGAAAAGGGAAAAGCGGTTGTGATGCGAGGAGCTGCTCTTGGAGGGTGGATGAAGTATGCAGATGATCAGAGTGCCGTATCATTCCCTTGTCTTCGAACTGACATCCCATCTTAGTATGGAGAATTTCATCACAGGCTTCGCAGGCCACGAAGCCCAGCACCGCGCCGCCATGCGCCGAGTCCTAGGACAAGAGAGATATGAATTCTTCTTCGACAAATGGCTGGAGTACTTCTTCACCGAAGCAGATGCCAAATTCTTCGCCGAGCTAGGGCTGAACTGTCTGCGTTTGCCTTTCAACTACCGCCACTTTGAAGACGATATGAACCCCCGCGTGCTAAAGGAATCAGGGTTCAAATATTTGGACAGAGTCGTCGACCTGGTCGGTTTTTCGCATATTCATCTATACGGGGGTAGCGGTGCCAGGAAATAGACTAATCTCGATAGCTTTATAGTGCGCAGCCCACGGAATCTATACCATCCTGGATATGCACGCTGTCCCTGGTGGCCAAAACCCAGACTGGCACTCTGACAATCCTACCAGCTATGCTGCGTTCTGGGATTACAAAGACCACCAAGACCGGACTGTCTGGCTCTGGGAGCAGATTGCTACCAGGTACAGGGATAATCCTTGGGTTGCTGGGTACAACCCGCTCAATGAACCTTGCGATCCCGAGCATGTACGTCTACCCGCGTTCTATGCTCGTGTCGAGAAGGCAATTCGGAATATTGATCCGAATCATATCCTGTGGCTGGATGGTAATACATTTGCGATGGAGTGGAAGGGGTTTGACGAGGTGCTTCCGAACTGCGTGTATGCCATGCATGATTACTCGGTGAGCTTTGCATTTCTTCCTGGGTCGTGCGACAGGGCCATACTCGTTCTAATGCGATACAATCTCTAGTCAATGGGCTTCCCTATCGGCGATCGCTATAAGGGCACAACCGAACAAAAAGAACGCCTTGAACGGGGATACCTACGCAAAGCACAGTTCATGAGCGAGAACAAGACCCCCGTCTGGAATGGGGAGTTCGGGCCCGTCTATGCGGACAAGATATCTGACGTCGATGCCGAGACTGTTAATCAGGAGCGATACAACCTCCTTGGTGACCAGCTCCGCATCTACGACAAGTATAACATCAGTTGGTCGATCTGGCTCTACAAGGACATTGGTCTGCAGGGTATGATCTACACGAATCCCGAAAGCAAGTGGAACAAGATGCTCAAGCCTTTTCTGGACAAGAAGAGGGACTTGTGGCTGGATAAATGGGGCCGTCGGCCTAGGTCTGAGCCTGAGGTGGCTTTGAAGCCTTTGCTCGAGTGGATTGACCGTGTTAGTCCAACTGCGAAGGATACTTATCCCACGTCGTGGAATACAGAGTTACATGTCATGCGGAATGTGTTTTACACTTTCTTGGCGTCTTCGTTTGTGGATGAGTTTGCTGAATTGTTTCGAGGAAGCAGTGAGAATGATCTGGAAGATCTAGCTAGGAGTTTCCACTTTGAGAGTTGTATGCAGCGAGAGGGTTTGAATCGTATACTCAAGGATCACGCACATGCGTCCCGTTGATTCTGAGCAAGAGTAAGCTTGGTATAGCATACTATATTCAATTGGACTTTCACGACTGATTCTGGTGGCCTAGAGCCTGGACGGAGGTGATGCTTTATAAGTAGAGTGTGGCAATAGTATCCGTTCCTGGCGATATTCTGGTTTCTACCCAAATACCACGCACTATTGTTATCCACACACTATCGATAAGCCAGAAAAATCGAATAAGACCGCGGGGCACATTCTCGACTTCGAGGTCTTTAAAGGTTACTAGAGGGATTCGACATGGCTGAATCTCCTGCGTATCCGTCCAATTTGGACAGCATCTACGATGCCGCATCACCTCTCAAAGACCATATCGATCCAATCCGATTGACGTCAGACAACATTGTCCCGATCCTCAACCTACCCCTCAGTCACAAGGTGCTGGGCCACGACGCCTCAGAAGAGTCCCTTGCACAGGTTGCAAGCGGCGAGATCTCATATACCACCTTCGTCGCCGATCAGGCCCGCGCCGCCCTCCAGTCTAGCGATGGCTTGACTACCGAACAAAAACAGTCGCAACTCCTGCATCTTGGACTAGCAGCCTTGTTCAGCTTCCTACAGTCCAACGTCACCGGTCCTCCCCTCGAATTCAGCTCGGCCGAAGCTGTGCTTCCTTCTACTCTGCGAACAGAACGGACGACCCTCAAAACCGTGCGGGCGAAGATCATCCGCAATCTAACACTGGATGGAGAAACTGCCTACAAGCTAACACCCAACCCGGAATTGTTTTCTGTGGCTAAGGCTCTGCTTGCCGATGCTAGCAACGATGGACCACTTGTGGCAAAGACTGCGCGCATGCGCACCAACTTTCTTCACCAAAAAATGCTTTCGGAGGTCACGAGTACACTCCAGGATGTGATCTACAAGGATGTTGAGATCCTGGACAAGGCTGAGTTGAACTCAGACGAGAGGAGTCGGTTCCTGCTGGAAAGGGCCATTATTCACACACACCATGGATTCGACGTCAAGGCACGGGAAGATATTACTCAGGCGGCCAAGGTGCGGAGGTTCGAGTTTGCGCTGACCGGAAAGATGGGCAAGCGTACAAAGTTCCAAGACCGTGATATCAGTCAGCTGGTCGTTTTGGCTAAAAGTGCCGATGAGACATCACAATCATCGGAGCCCTCTGTGCCTTCTGGGCCTAAGAACCTGAACTTGGACGACGACACCCTTCTCGAGGCAATCTCTTTCTCCGACCAAAAGCCCGACGACCTTTCCTTGGCAATTCAGGATAAGGTTTCCCCAGCTTTGGATGCTATTGATCCTAACAATCAGCCTATTCTCAACCCCGTTGACTCTGCTCTTCTACTCGCGCTGGCATCTGCCATTACTAATACCTCGCCCGAGAATGGCCTCACCCGAGAGGAAACAAACCCCTACGCTATTCGAGTACTTGATGGTGGCAGCTCCAATTGGCAGATCTATACCCAAGCTCTTTTAGTCCGCAGTCGGGTAGAGGGCTACCGTTCTCGTACTGTTGAGAGAGCCGTGCTTCAGATGCAGGCTTTGGTGGATCAGGTCATTGCGGATACCGCAACTAGTGACGACGCGGCTCAGAATGAATCAGGTGACCCTACAACTTTCCTGCCGCGTCCTGAGCAGTCTGAATCTGCCCCGGCCGCCGACAGACTCGAGCACATCTGGATCCTAGACTTCTCAACACGATGGAGCCTCGAGGCCGAGCTTGCAAAGCGCTGGGTTGATCTTGGTGGTCTGCGCACTGCGCTCGAGATCTACGAGAGGCTACACATGTGGGCCGAGGTCGCGCTTTGCTATGCCGCCACCGAGCGCGAGGGCAAGGCTAAGAATCTCATCCGCCGTCAGCTTTACCAGGCCACTGGCCCAGACGAAAATGACGAAAACGAGAAATTCGAAGGACCAGAGCGGACACCACTGCCAGCAGATGCCCCACGCCTGCTATGTATCATGGGAGATATTGACAAGGACGAAAAACTGTACGAGCGCGCCTGGGAGGTCTCCGGGGAACGATACGCCCGTGCCCAGCGGTCCTTGGCCCGCCATTACCTCACCTCCACACCACCGCAACTGGAAAAGGCCGAGATAGCCTATAAAAAGAGTTTGCACATCAACCGCCTGAACCACGGTGCATGGTTCGCTCTCGGCTGCGTGCAGCTCGAGCTCCAGAAATGGGCAGATGCAGTCGACACCTTCACCCGCACCGTCCAATTGGATGATACCGACGGCCAGGCATGGAGTAACCTTGCCGCCGCGATTCTGCGCATGCCCGACTCAGAGCCCGCCCCAGAGATTATCGACGAGTCCACTGGCGAAGTCTCCGCCGCCGAAGTCGACCCCTACAGGCGCAAGCGTGAGGCTCTATCGGCCCTCCAGCGCGCAGCACAGCTCAAGGGCACTGACGCCCGCATTTGGGACAACGTCCTGACAGTCGCAGCATCAATCCCTCCCCCGGCAACACCATTCCGCGATGTGATCACCGCGCAGAGGCGCATCATCGAGCTCGTCGGTACAAAGGAGGGCGAAAAGTGCATTGACGTGCCGATCCTGAGCATGCTCGTTGACTTCATGAGCGTGGCGTTCGAGTACGAGGCACTGCTTATCCGCTCTGACGATCCGTCTGAAGCCCCGATTGTTCGCACCGGTACTATTCCCGGCCAGATCATCTCGCTGATCGATCACAATGTCGTCCCGCTTATCACACACTCTTCGGCTCTGTGGGAGATTGTTGCTCGCGTTGAAGTCTTCCGTGGTCGGCCGTCTAAGGCGTTCGAGGCTCACGAGAAGGCGTGGCGTGCTACTGTTGCTGCTAATGCTCAGGGTGCTTTCCAGATGGGTGATGAGAAGCCCTGGCTTGAGATTGTGCGTGCTACAGAGAAACTTGTGAAGGAGGGGTATGCTAAGTTTGGTCCTATGGACCGTGAAGGCCAGAAGGTTGAGGGTGGTCAAGAGGCTGAGCTTGTGGCGAAGGACTGGCGGTTTAAGGCTCGAAGTGCCGTGAGAGGAATCTTGGGCAAGGGCAGAGAATTCTGGGATGGCACGGGAGGCTGGGACCACTTGAAGCAGTTGCAGGCTGATGTTACGGCCAATTAGTACATATATCCCTTGATGCTGTTTATGAATCATATAGATTAGCTCGCTCATGTGGCAGGTGCAATTACGAAAGTCATATTCCAAGTTCAACATTATGAAGTCTCCTCACCTTGATTGATAAATCGAGGCTATTCAGAGTCGTGTGCAATTAGAGTCAAAATCTTATGGGAATCATTTTGATTCCAACTTTCTCTTCACCATCCCGCAAAAGCTCTCGAACAAGACGGTGTCTGTCCCCTGGGCCCAGCGAATCAAAAAATTCACCTCTCTCTCGTCCGGTTTCTGTCCCCTGACCAGCCGTATCTGCAGACGTACCCCCAGCGCCACCTGTTCCGGAATTACCTTCAATTTAGCCGAACCATCCTCACCGGCGAGTTTCATTTTCCGGCGTGCGAATCTCGACCATACATTCTCGGAAGCAAATCCCGTCCCAGCAGAATGTGTCTGATCCCAGGCCCAGAACCAAGGCAAAGAACTGAGTTCTGCATTTATAGTAGCAGTTGCAGTGTCAATAGACGTTCCAGGTGGTAGAGTGAATGTGAAATCTGCAGGAAAAGGCAAAAGTCTCTTCGGGCAGCCGGGAATTCCACGCGCGATATTCTGGAGCAGCGGTTAGACATGACACAGGCGCGAACTGAAGTGAGTTATAGGTAGTAGAGTAGGACTCACCATGGCAGGCCTTCGGTCTCCCCATGACCATGCCACAGCCCAGCGCTTCGTCTTGCTTCCCTGCTCGAACTCAGTGACAGCGAAATTAGTGATTCCATGCTTTATAAGCATCTCTACAAGTACGTTGATACTGCTCAATTTGCCGAGCATGGATGTGTACCACTGGATGCGGTCACGCAGCTGGAGACTCTCGTCGATCATTTGCTTCACGAAAGCCACTTCTCCCCCGCGGGTCACCATTTCGACTTCCGCGCCGGTGCAGATCTTCATGTAAGTTAGTACGGTATGGTACGTAGGTGGAATATGGTGGGTGATGTATGGTCGTTTCACGTTGGGAGTGAAGCAGTAACACTCACCGAAAATGGATCTCGTTCTTTCTGCTCAGCAGACTGCTTCAGCTCATTGGTCGAGGTATAAAAGGGTGGGTTGCACATGGTAAAATCAAGGCTGGTTAATGGTCAGGTAAGATCTAGCATGTCTTAACAGGAGGGCGGCTCACGTTTGGTGACCTAGCTTTTCTAATGGGAAGAGGGGTCCGTTGGGATCAGAATTTACGATCTGAATTCGTGATCCGAGATTGTTCAGAGCCACATTATGCTGGGAGGTGCGGACATTGTTCGAGTCGATGTCTGGTTGGTCAGTGGATGCTGAATATCCTCGGGCTGAGGGCCATACCTGTTGCTACAAATTTCCACCGCGGCCGTGTCGCGCAGCCTAGAAGCGGGTAGATAGCGATGCATCCCGTTCCGCTTCATTTTGTCAGAAATGATTAAAAGATTGGAGGGATTCATTACGTACATATCGAGGCCGACGACCTCCCGGTCCCGGTCATACCCCTCATGCAGTCCCCCGGCGGTGGAGTCAAGGAGCTCATGTAGCCAGAGGATGTAGTTGAGTCTATGCTACATGTAAGACATATGCGTGTAGGGTCTAAGCCGTCATTCTGCACGACATACCTATTTGGTACCTGAAATCAAATCAATACGTATCCATAAAAATAGTTTGAGTATCTGCATACCGGTGGACACAGTCGATCCTCGGGGATCTCAACTTTCAGGTCAAAGTCTTGCTGCAGGAGGGTGGTGGTGAGTTGTCTGCATGACGCAAATCAGATCCACTCCCCGAAGTTAGACGTTAGAATCCTTCAACTTACCGGACGGCCGCTGGATCAGTAAAGTCTAGTTGGCCGTTTGATTTCAAGCTGTATTCGATCAGCACTAGTCTTTCTGTTAGAACAAAGGCCGTTTTACGTACTGCTTGGCAAAGTCGCGCGATTGCAGCCCCAAGGCTGCAAAATCGACGTCATTTTTGTACAGACTTCGGGCGGACTCCATGCTATCTCATGGGGTTTCTCAGTGTACTTGATATTGTTGATATAACTGGAATGGGCCGGTGAAAAGAAAAGCAAAGCCCACGGCGCATAGGGAAGCTTGGGTTGGCAAGCGAGTAGAGAAGGCGAAAGCGGCCATCTAAAATTTGGAGCTTTGACCGCGTTGGTGTATTAGGCAGAAAATCACTAGAATATATATGACCTTCGCCAATGCAGCTTCCAGACTCCATACTTGATCTCAAAATGAAATTGCTGTTGATTATGAACTAATTTTATGTAAATATCAGCAGTGACAGAGGTTCAAAATAAAGGAATAGCAGGGTCTATGGGAGATACATAGATACCAATTAAGAAGGCGGTAGGTTGAAAAGCAAGTTCCGAGTGGCTGCTATCGTCAAGCCTCATCTTACGTCACTTTATACGGCCAGACGATATATATAACCTTGCTTAAACGTTAGAGATGCCGAGGTGAGATGCTACCTAGATGTAGTAATATTTGTCATTGTGTAGATATGTATAACAAGCCGATACAAAATTCAATAATCCACAAATGTATGAGTGAGAAGTGGAACCATGTAAGCACCGCTTTTTAATATCCCAAATCGTCGAGTCGTGATAGGCCCAATTATATATTTTTCCCCCCTCTATTCCCAATTTTTTCCCGTTTTTCCATTCCAGATATATCGATCGTTTTCATTTAGACGGAGCTTTCCTTCTTCTGAAGGCGCTTTTGGCGCTCAAGACGCCATCCATAGCCCCACTTCATCTCAACCATGAGAAGCGGAACCATCGCGAGGGTAATGCCAGCGAGCATGACAAATGCGAACTCGGCAGTGAGAGTATCAATGATAGTCTGAGAAACCGCGACACCAGCAGCACCAATGAAGCATCTCATCAGGTTGTTGACTGCCGTTGCACTAGCACTAGCACCGGGGTACAAGTCGATGACGAGTGTGCTGTTAATGGTGAAGATAGCGGTGGAGCCATAGGCTATGAGAAATTGTAGGATAATTGGGACTGCAACATGTGTGCGGAGGGACACTCCGTAGACGGCGACACAGACAATGAAGATAGCCGTGATCCACCAAGTGTTGCGCATGCGGGCATACTCGATGGGGAAATCGGGGTAGCACTTCAAGTTGATGCGAGTATCAATAGGAAGGTTGTGCTGCTGACAGTATTCACGTTCCGTTCGCTTGTGGTTGTAGTCCATGAGATATCCGACTGTATATGAGCCGATCATGCATCCGAAACCATTGCCGAGGAAGGTCAGACCAACTTCCATTGAGTTCAGGCCATATTGCTCTTCGAATAGGGCCGATGTAGAGGATGTTACCATCGACCACACTGTGTACACAATGCTGCCGAAAAACAGGGTGATGAAGACATCCTTCTCAAATAGAAAGGTGAGGGGTGCTAGCACGGTCCTCAAGGTCACCTTGCTCTTCTTTCCGCAGGGGATTGAATATTCCTTTACGTCTTTCTGTCCACAAATGGAGTAGATGACTGGCTTGTGAATGCCTTTGAGGGGAACCGTGCCGTTTCCAGCGATAGAGCGGAGTGTTTCGGGGAGGAAAAACAGGATAGATAAAAGACTGATTCCAGATGCAATAACCAAGAACCAGAAGATAGATCGGAACCCAAGGTACTGAGAGAGAATTCCACCGAATACTGGTCCAACTCCTTGTCCCAACATGCGGACTAGATACTGTTAGCTTAGAATATAGCAGTATATCCGTAGCGGGCTACTTACCACCACCGAATATCCCAATCAAACTGCCTCGTTCCGCTGAGGTGGTAATGTCACCAATGACACCAGCACCTATGAAAGTTAGGTAAGACACAAGAGAGGAATGATTAATGTATCATACCAATTGAGATGGTGGCTGCACTTCCGGCAGCTTGCAGCGCTCGGAAAGCCATAAGTTCACCATAGTTGGTAGAGACAGCCAATGCAATGTTCGAAATAATGTATACACTAAATGTTCCGATAAAAATCACACGACGGCCCAATGCATCAGAGAAAGAACCCCAGAAGCTCGGGGCAAGACCTTGAACAATCATGTATATCGTGATAGTTAAGGTAGCTAGAGACATAGAGATATCAAGTTCCTATATTGCCGTTAGAAAGTGGCCAAATATATAGTGCTTGAGTTGACCAACCTTTGCAACGTCTGAAAGTGCAGGGAAGTAGATGTTTGAAGATAGCGGCGAGAAGATGGCGGCGAAAGAGACAATGATAACCATCAACAACTTGCGAGACCGAGTGAACACATGATATGGTGGATCTTCTGAGGCTTGGGCTTCGAGATTGATTGACTCTGCTGGTGTTGATGATACGGAGAATCCTTTCTCGAATTGAGGCGAGAGATAAGGGCTTGAGTTGACCGACTTGTCTGTGACCTCGGGATCCCTGAGGGTTTCTGCTGAACTGTAGTGAGACAAACTCATTGTGAATAATTATTATAGAATATGAAGACAACTCTGGATGTTATCAACAGACACAAATCATTGACAATAGAATAGAAATTATTTCATTCGGCTCAGACAGTTTTAAAGATATAGAAAGCTAAAAGATAGAATGGAGACACCTTTTGTATCTCAATTCTAGCAGGAAACCCCTATAGGGCATATTTCAAAATAAAAAATAAACTATTAGGAGATCCATACATCTGGGAGTCAACCAAACGTGCTCCACAGTGGGTTCGACTAGGGGGATCACTATACCATCCCCTTGACGGTAGAAAATAGCACGAATAATACTTATCTGGTAATCCCGACGTCGCTCAATTTGGCACATACGGGCCATGATCAGCTGTTGGAATACTCGAAGGTTCTAATGCACGAGCTTACAGAATGACTTACACCTCTAGTTTAGACGGCTACATGTCTTTTGTATCATCTCTAGGCCCCGAATGCTGACCTCTGCCCCAGGGGAATTATATTTCTGATATTTCTGAGAGCGCTACACGAGATGTATGAATCGTTCTCATACCTAGGCTCATAGGGCAGGTTCCAATACCCACTGACATTCCTTCTGGTCTTCATATAAGCGTGTATAATGGAATCGATCTGCATTTAATGTGCAGCACACAGGTCCAGTTTCACGCTCAAGACTTGGAGTCGGAAAAATAATGTCGGAGAAATCTTGCTTGGCACTCGATTACTTTGCTCGATTCAGCTCCGATGAATCTTTCGTTTCCTAAAGGCCCCGAAAGTGTGCAGGATTAGAGAGGTACGATAAACTAGTTAACCAATCCACTAATTGTTTCCAAGCGGCAGCGGATACATATCTTGATTACAGGAAAAAAGAAGCTGAAACCTGATTTCTGTTCCAGGGTCTCATTCTCCCCACGTGTCGAATGTCAGCCATTTTGATAAATAGTACTACAACCTATGTCAAGCAAATGCCAAGCTTCATCATTTACCCTGGTCAATATTGATACAGATGAGATTATTGGACAAGATACGCCATTGAATTACGTGTGCATTCCCCCTTGGCGGATCTATATAGGGGATCTTAGCCCTTGCTGTTGACAAGTCGTCAATCGGGGACCCACAAAGGGGGCGCCTGACTACAGGGCTTAGCATCACAGTCCAATGACATGCGTTATGATTCCAGATATGTGATGCTGCCTAAATTACGGAGTATAACTCATACAGAGGCCATTCAGCGTGTTGATCCTGTCCTGTCTAGCGCGAACCTTGTCCCGAGTGAAAGTCTTGGACGTACTTCTTCTCCTGTTCATACATATCTGGCAATGTAGCTAGCTGCATTGATCAGTAGTTTTCGGGGTACCATACAGTACATAGAGAGTACAATATACGAGGTACGGTACAAGCTTTTCCACATAGATTATAGCTTGGTCTTTCTATCTGGCTCCACTGATGCGACACCCCTAGAAACCTGAGCGAAACCGCCAAGAGCTCGTCGTCGTCTACGGTTGATCATTAACTTGCACATCGCTTCGCAATTGATCGTCGACTTTACACTTTCGGGGTGCTTTTTCTATCTGCCCAACCTCCAGCTCAGTCAAGGCTGGCCAGGGCTGTCTACCCCTGTAAGGCTGATGCAGCGTCCCATATTGGCAACCTGATAGAACTCAATTTCTATACGGCCCTCAACTTTGATGCCCAATGCCAAGCCTCGGGTTTCACCACAAGAACCGTCCCGTATAATCTACTCCGTCCTCCGAAGATTCTTCGCTGCTGCGGATGCCGACTTTCGGGTACCCGATATGGTCTCGGTCAGTGCACGTTGGGTACATAAAGTAGTGTAGTTAGTTTCATTAGTAGCCTGACATGGTGCGATTCCCCCACTTCTAAACAATATAGGGGGTCTGAACCCTCGATTTGAGTAGGGTTACAGCTTCATTTCCAAGTCTCTGAGATCACTAAATTATTGTGCTTTTGAACTTTCTTTTTAGCGCCTCGATTTGGCGGTTTATCTGTCAACGTTGTGGTCCCAATGCAAGTTTTTCCTCTTTTTTGTCAGTTGTAAAATACAGAATTGGATCTTAACTTACGGATTCTCTCAAAGTTCCTTGGACAATAATTTCTACACACTATACTTTCAAATTTGAGAGATATAGTAGACCCACCTGACAGATATGACAATCTTCATCTGAAACACAGTCTACGGAGTAGTCATATGAATCTAACGATACTAGCGGAGAAAATAAAGATGATCGTTACAAACGGATGAGGCTGTGTCTGATCTATTGGCCTGGCGTTTCAATACACAAGCGCTTTGACCAGGGGATTTGCAGATCTGATGGATGCAGCCCCTGGCTTTCTTGGCCCGCTAAAGGAACTTGACACACAAAAGCTAACTGATAGTATAAAGGATTCCAGAGCGTCTCACAGAGATTTTGGACAAAAGGAACCTGTCATCTTCGCATCAAACGAAGTCCTCCGCCAAACTGCCGATCATTCTGTCTTCTCCCGCCTGAGTGTCCCCTATTAATAGCAACGTCCAAAGTGCCCTTCAAAATGGAATGGCCGGTTCCCTTGAGTTCGCGCGGCTCAATATAATGGACTTGCTTGGCATCATTCTGGGTCCAGAACAAAAATTCAGATGAGAGACACCCTACGCTCACGCGGTTTCTTTCATACCCCACAGGGCCCTTCAGAACGCCCCTGATCGTCAAAATATGGAGCCCGTGTGTGGATCTGATGATCGAGTAAGTTGTTTCTATGAATATCGGAATTTGATATTGCTGGGCTGTGGAAATGTTTGTTTCGGATAACGACGATTGAAGTGAAATACACTATATTGCACTATGTATAATGTAGATTGTACATTGACGGAATAGAGTCTTCGGTTCGAGCTCATTTCTCGTGTTAACTTGACTCGCTGGTATAGATCTCGAGACCTTGGTTCGCAAAAGCGAGTATTTCTCAGATAATTTACAAACTCGAGGATGGGTCCCCTGGTGAAACACCCTACCGATTTTCTAGAAGACCTTTTACACGGTATCTGATGGTGTTCTAGAACTACCACGGGTTAAACTGAAGAAAGTGACCTAAATGTCTATGCATAATAGCAAATATACACGTTGTTCCAGTGCACTCGCAAGTAGCACATTCAATGAAGGATAGAATTATCAACTTTGCTTCAGATGAAGAAGAGCACAGAAAGACATATCCAGCAAGTCCTCAATAGAAAAATACACGCGATCTCGCAATGACCAACGGATATATATCTCACCTAAGTACGGATGCCACCAATCAGAGGAAGCGTACCAGATATCAAAATTCTGAGATGCCCGTGCGAAAGTCCTCGACCTGAGAGTTCATTCAATATCTCAATTGAGTGTTACAGCCCTTTTTTCAAGGATACGCATCCACAAAGATCTATAGATCCTCAAACGGGTTATTATCTCTATTGAATGAATACGTCGCATATCTAATTCTTCAATTATGACGGCTGGCGCTAGAAAAGCAAAGCGAGACTTTCATTACACCGAAGCGTCCGCATTGTTGATCGCATCGAATGCCTAGATCAATGTATGCGCAAAAGTCACAAGGTCTCGCTCCCCAAATGAATTGATCGTGCTGATAACACCGTGAACATGCGGTTGGGGTCCTGATTCCTTTGTAATCCATTGAGAGATCAACGCAATCGACCAAGCTTTCGCGAACGTGAACCTGAAAATGAAGCACGCCGGAAGAGAGGCCGGGAGCACGTATATCGGGTGAACTCGTACCATTTCCCGACCAATGATGAGGCCCAGGAGGCGATGGTGCGAAATCTCAATGCCAAATCACCTGCCTATTTGGTGTGTTGAGTAACGAGGCTCGGCTCGGATAATACGCGAGTTAAGATTGAAGTCCTAACTAACGACGCGTGAGAGATCGAGGCCGGAGCGGACATGGAGTGTGGATCATGAAGCCACCTATCTCTCGTGTTGTGGTAGCGTGGGTAGGCAATGTCAGACGAAGAAGCACATTAGCCTAACAATGGGAGAAGTGCCCATCGCAAATATTGCGATCTTAGCGCTTGTCCCCTCTGCCACCGCCTCGGCCACCCCTACCACCTCCGCCTCTGCCGCCTCTTGTTTTGCCCTTTCCTCTCCCACCCATCATACGGCGCCCTGACGCCTGGACACGAGCGATGTCGTCTTTGTTCAGGTTCAATGTGCCCCCTGAAAATCTGCCCACAGAGGATCCGGCAAGACCCCGCTCTCTTCGCCCGTTGTTGCTCGATTTGTGTACCTTGTTAGGTTTCTCGAGAATGATGCCGTTCTCCTTAGCCTCTTGGCGGCGTCTGTCTTCCTTTGATTCAGCCTTGGCTTTGATGCCTCTCCGGTGCGCAGTAGGCATTTTAGTTTGCGCATAGAGCGAAGTCTTGGCTCCAAGGGATTGCATGCGCAGATCCAAAGCCTTCAAACGGTTCTTTCCAGTGGGTGCCAGATCATCGGCGGAGTCAAGAAGGTGTGACTCCTTAAGTAGTCTCTGCAATGCAAGATCATGCTTGAGGTTTACAGAGTCGTGGGCGTCTTCTTCTTCTTCCTTTTTGGATGTAGGCTCTGGGTCGGTGCTCGGCTTATCTAAGTCGGACAACAGTTTTCCACTCTATAGTCTCAGTGTTAGCATGGCCTTCCAACGCATTGAGGTCTAGCACGTACCATGAACGCCTTCCAAGTCTTCTTATCCATTCTGTCTTCTGGTGCCGCGTAAACATCCGTGTGCTCGACCACCTCAACTTGGTTGCTTTCGTCGCTGATATCGGACATCCCATCCCAGTCGCCTTCTGACCCAGAGAGATCAGAGTCGTCGTCTTCTTCATTCTCTCCTTCATTGGAATTTGTAGATTTGGCGGTAGGAGCTGGCAAATCAAGTGGCTCGAATTGTGCTTCGAATAATCTGCGGAATACGTCCTGCGCATTGTCCACCGGAGGAGGGCTGTCTTCCTTGATTTGGGGCTTAGAGACCACAATGGTTTCTCTCTTTCGTTTCACAACCATGGTGAATGTGCTATCGACTAAATTGTAAAATCGAGCACTCGCGTCTCGACCCAAAAGTTTTTCGGACTAAGCTCGAAGTCACGTGCGATAAGATACGCCGCCCCTCCATTTACACATTCATCACTGAACCAACTTGTTCTCCAATTAGCCAGAGAAAATGACTAAATTCAGGCCGTGCATTGACCTGCATTCGGGGCAGGTCAAGCAGATTGTGGGTGGTACACTCAGCCAGGTGGCCGCAGACCTGAAGACCAACTACGTATCCAAGCTTCCAGCCAGCCACTATGCGGGATTATATCAGAAGCACGATTTGCGCGGCGGACACGTCGTGAAGCTTGGGCCTGGGAATGAAGAAGCAGCCCAGGAGGCATTGCAGACATGGCCGGGTGGGCTGCAAGTGGCTGGTGGTATCACCGATAAGAATGCGCAGTATTGGATCGATCAGGGTGCGGACAAGGTAAGCCCCCGATTTCCAGACGGATTACTATTTCTTCGCTTGGAATTATGCTTGATTGATAATTCAATGATATCTATGCTTTCAATTCAAGTTACTTGCGCTTCGTCATAGTAAGAGTCCGATGACGCTAACCATGTGGAATGCGGACAATAGGTGATCATCACTTCATTCCTCTTCCCTGGGGGCAAGTTCTCGCTCGAGCGGCTGGAATCGGTGCTCTCTGCCCTAGGCGGCGACAAGTCAAAGCTGGTCCTGGACCTAAGCTGCCGCAGAAAAGACAATTCTTGGTTCGTTGCGATGGACCGCTGGCAAACCATCACCGAGATGGAGATCAACCAGGGTATGTCCTACCTGTACTGAACCTAGACTGATTTTTAGCCCACTGACATTGTGTAGAATCTATCTCAATGCTGGAACCCTATTGCGCCGAGTTCCTAATCCACGCTGCAGACGTAGAGGGCCTGCAACAAGGCGTCGATGAAGAACTTGTTTCAAGATTGGCTGAATGGTGTACTATCCCCGTGACCTACGCAGGAGGTGCACGCCATTTACAAGATCTCGAAAAGGTCCACACTAGTAGCAAGGGAAGAGTGGATTTGACGATTGGCAGCGCGCTAGATATCTTTGGCGGCTCTGGAGTGACGTTCGATGAATGTATCGAATGGAACAAAACGCATTAAAATAGAACAAATAGAACATAAAACAAAATGAATAGATTATATCAAAATGAAAATGATGACCCGAATAGTATTCCTATATCTATTTCATCAAAGACGTGACATCAATAAGCAAGGAGGAGAACGAGTCATAGTTGTGTCTGAACTTGTCCCAAAGGGGCTTAGGGGCTTGCTTCTGAAGGTCCGCCCGCCTCCGTCTTCAACCTCAACTCTCTGTGTATTAGCCGGTCTGTGACCACCTCTTTCTCCGAAAAAGTACCTATCCCGCTCTTTTGGAAACACTCTTTACCTAGCATAAAACTGCCAACATGAAGCCCGTCGTCTCTGCCTTGAACGCCTGGTCTTGGTATGCTTCCCATCCCAATATCCATCGAAACGTTCCATCGCTCTAACACCTCTCGCACAGTGTCATTATCTCCGCTTTTGCAATCATCATTCTCTCGGTCCTTGGCTCGCTATACAGCGTACGTCCGCCCAACTCTCACTCACCCATCAACCACCTCGGAGACCCATTGCCCCAGACCTACGTAATATGGGGATCAGCCGCTAACGCGAACTTCCTAAATATAGAGCAACAACCACGCATACACCGGATCGGAAGGGGAACCTGAAGATGGCCCTGCAGTCGCCGCCTCTATTTACACCGCTGTGATCATCTACGCTGTACGTCACTCCCCAAGCCCCAGCGTCGACGGGATCGTTCGTTGCATGAGAAATGAATCGGTTACTGACAATGCGCCTCTTCGGCTTACAGGGCTTCTTCGTTTTCTGCGGTTTCCAGGCTTACCTTCACGTGCGAGAGAGTAGGGGAGGCGCTATATCACTGCATTAAAATTACCTTGGTCCCTTTTATTCGATGTCTTCTAACACCCTTATCTGTCGATTTTCAATCTTTGAGCTTATATCTCGGTTTTTTTCTAAGTACAACACGGTGGCTTAAATTTGATGCGTTGGGTGTGATGAGACCGAGAGATACCTTTAATTCTCTCGAGTATGAATCACACATGTTCACTCTGTGCGACCCAGATTCGTCAATGTTACAGACGAGCAGGATCAAACTAAACTTGAAAGGCGTTGGCGGGCAGGTTTCCCGGTCTCCTTTGCTAGAATACACAGATGGCCGACCTGCGACTTGTACATAGACCGCTCCTGATTATTTCCAGCTCTTTGATATCTCATTTTATTCGACCATTGGACGCATCTAAAGATAAGATTTGGTATAGACATTCAATCATTTGTCCTTCGTTGAAAAATCAAGGTTTTGTGAGACCGCCAACGCCAAGTGTATGCATAATCAGATGCCGAGGCTCAGCTGGACATCTGGTTTCTTTTTCGTTTCTTTTTCTTTTTGTTTTCCTCCAGGTGATTACTCCTCATCCTCCCATGGATCCAACATCTTGGACATGTAAGGACCATCAAGGTGGTACCCGAGACGAGCATAGTAGCTACGCACGCCAACACCGGAGATAACACTGATCTTGCGACTACCGTGCTCCTCGCGCGCAATACGCTCCGCCTCTTCCATTAACAAAGTTCCAAAGCCACGGTGCTGGAACTTGCGGGCATCACGTCCGTGAAGCGGCACGGCCGAACCATAGACGTGAAGCTCGCGGACAATACTCGTCTGCTGGCCAGTGAACTCAGGACGGAAGGTGTGAGTCTCACTGCACTTGCGCAGACGAAGCAATCCAATAAGAATATCCTGCTTCGGGTCTTCGTATGCAAGGAAAGTCTCCCATCCGCCATTGGCAGTGTAGTCACGGCGAATCAACTCAATCTGTGATGGACGGATCTTGTTCTTGACTTCGTTGATACCGACTTCTCGCGTGCGGACATCACGGCAGGTCGTGCCAAAGTCCTTCATACGCGCCAATGCCAGCTCACGCAGGTTGCCGTTCTCCACACCGGAGGTAACAAGTGGCATGGGGATATCGCGCTGGACTCGGTAGATACGGGTCCACGGGGGAACTAGGGCGAGAATTCGTGCAACGAGGTCAATAAGTGCGTTGGGTGTGTAGTTCTTGTAACGGCCAGTACGCCACAGTTCGTAGAGGCCGGTGCCTCGGATGACAAGCGTGGGATAGAGTTTGAGACCGTCGGTACGGAAGTTGGGGTTCTCGAAGTACTCCTGGAACTGGAACAGATCGCGCTCCATCCCAACGTTCGGCAGATCGGGCATCATGTGGCTGACAACCTTGAACCCGGCATCTTTGGCAAGCTTAAACGTTTCAGCTACTGCTGCTACGGTGTGGCCGCGGTTGGTGTCTCGCGCAACGTCCTCGTACAGACTCTGTACACCAACTTCCAACCGCGTGCAACCATAGCGGAGCATGCTGCTCAGATGTGTATCCAGACAGTAATCTGGCCGAGTTTCGATTGTGATACCCACGCACTTCACGTTGCTCATTTCGCCTGCTAGCACGGCCTCGTCAACATTGTCCGTTTGATATCCGCTCAGCGCGTTGTGAAGCTGGGAGATGAAGGTGTCCCGGTAATCTTCGGGCAGCGACATGAAGGTTCCGCCCATAATAATGTATTCCACCTTGTCCACACTGTGACCGAGAGCTTTGATTTGGTCTACACGTCCTCGTGCTTGCTCAAACGGATCATAACGAGCGCGGATCGCTCGCATCGAGGTCGGTTCATATCCAGTATATGACTGAGTAGAGTATTCGAAGTCGGAGTCTGGGCCACCAGGGCAATAGACACATATGTTACCGGTATACGCGATGTGGGGGCATCGATGAGGTTTGCACATAACCGCCACCACGGCGATACCAGAGGAGGTTCCTAATGGACGAGGTTAGCGATAGTCCAGCACCCCAACCTGTAGTATGTAAACGTACGGATTGGCTTTGCGATCAGCTTTGGCAGGATATATTTCTTGTAGTGCTCAGGCACTGCCGCGATAATGGCCGTCAGTGGCGGCGAGCTGGACAAGCTGTGCTTCTTCGAAAAAGTAGCCCGCAACTTGTTGAGATTGAGATCCTTCTTGGGCTTGGTAGAGTCTCGGTTTGACTCATAATCTTGAATGAGAGCATTTGCAATGTCGGAACAAGCTCGCATGAATCGCTCGTTCTCAGGTACGTTCTTTGCGTTCTTCTTGGCGGCTCTCTTGATTTCCTGCGAGGTCATAGTCATGGTAGCCATGGCGAAGAGAATAATACCGCGCCTAGGCGGGAAGTCTTTCAATAACCAAAAAGCACAGGTGGGTTATACTTAGTGGGGGTGAGGTTGATTAGATCGAAAAATGTGATCGCCGAGGTCTGCGCCCGAAGTCTGATCCGCTTAAGTAAAATAAATATGCCGAGCGAAAACTCCCGGGTCTGTATCCCGGACACCTTGCCCTTTATCCCCATACTTTTCTTTCTTTCAACCTTACTTCTTATACCTCACCTCTCCTTTCATACTTCAATCTTGCAGAAATGCAGGCCTTCCGCCGTAACACCCTCTCGGCACTTCGAAATGTCGGTGCCACCCAGCGTCGGACTCAGGCCACCTCTGCCTACAGCGAGACCTTGAACAACCTCAAGATCAACAAGGACACCCGTGTTCTGTTCCAGGGCTTCACTGGAAAGCAGGGAACGTAGGTGGAATTTCTGCGCTCTCATTATCGCACGCGATTGATACTGACATTTGACCTCGACATAGCTTCCACGCAGAGCAGGCAATCGCCTACGGTAAACAAACATCCAACCGCGATCGCATCCAAACAATAGCTTACGCAGCACAGGCACAAATGTCGTCGGTGGTACCAACCCTAAGAAGGCTGGCAGCACGCACCTTGACCTTCCCGTTTTCGCCAACGTTAGCGATGCCGTGAAGGAAACTGGTGCTACAGCCTCCGCTATCTTCGTTCCGTATGATAACACCTATGCTCTCCAAATATCAGGAAAGCAATGCTAACTACAATCAGTCCTCCCCTTGCTGCAGCTGGTATCGAAGAGGCCATCGCCGCTGAGATTGGCCTCGTTGTTTGGTACGTGGCCAATGGAGCTTCCCCTTGCAAGTAACTTTATCTGACAGCTTCTCGTTCAACAGCATCACCGAGGGTATCCCTCAGCACGGTATGGATCGATGGAGTACCAATTGAAGCCGCAAACTGATCGATTTTATATAGATATGGTCCGCATCACCGACATTCTTAAGACCCAGAACAAGACCCGTCTGATCGGTCCTAACTGCCCTGGTATCATTGCTCCCGTAAGCTACCACACCGACTTTCTGCAATCATTCAAGCCTCGCCAATTACTCACACATCTCCTTCATAGGGTCAATGTAAGATCGGTATCATGCCCGGCTTCATCCACAAGCGCGGTCGTGTCGGCATTGTCTCCCGTTCCGGTACCCTGACCTACGAGGCCGTCAACCAGACCACCCTCGCTGGCCTTGGTCAGTCTCTCGTCGTCGGTATTGGCGGTGACCCCTTCAACGGCACCAACTTCATTGACTGCCTCAAGGTCTTCCTCGAGGACCCCGAGACCGACGGTATCATCATGATCGGTGAGATTGGTGGTTCCGCTGAGGAGGATGCCGCCGAGTGGTTCAAGGCCAACAACATCCACAACAAGCCTGCCGTTTCTTTCATTGCCGGTATCTCTGCTCCTCCCGGCCGCCGCATGGGCCACGCCGGTGCCATCGTCAGCGGTGGCAAAGGTGGTGCCGATTCCAAGATCGCCGCTCTCACCGATGCTGGTGTCATCGTCGAGCGCAGCCCTGCTTCCCTCGGCAAGACCCTTCTTGCTGAGTTCGTCAAGCGCGACCTTGTCTAAGATTGTCGCTCGTTTTCATGCATCGCGTGTCTTGTTGTTCTGGTTTTTAAGCCGGGGATCTGAGGTATATGTGCCATTTTATACATGGGGTTTATGGGCTGCTCCTGTATTCTTTTCTCCTTTAGAGATCCTTGAAGTAATCATGCTCGTGTAATTATTACTGTCTGCTGCTTACATAGAGTAGATGGTTGAAATAAGTAAATATAAGGGAACCATTCTTCTGAAGTCCGTGAAGCAGGCTTCTTGGGCGGTCCCTCCCTCACATTCACGATTGAATCTCCATAGAGACATCTATAGTAACACAAATGAATTTATAAGCTAGCACGAACTGCACAGAAGAGCAGCCGCCATGCCTCGTCACCGCAGCTAGCTGTCCCAATTTTCGAATAAAGTGAGATTTGATGTTAGTCCAGTATGAGTCAGGGAAAGGAAAGGAAGCATCGACCGCAAACACGCATTCTGTCGCACGCTGACTCGCCGTGCTAAACTCTTTCCTAGGCAAGTCCCTCGAGACCTTGTCGATGCGGAATAGCACTTGCGCACTCGAGCATCCAAGATTTTGTATTTATGAGGCTATATCTTGTAGGAGCTCATACTTCTGTGAAGTCTTGTGTTGGAACATCCAGATTGATAGTTAGCTCTATGTATCTTAGTCACACGAGCTCAGGAGGTTGAAAGAAACATTTATAGCCTCGGAATCAGTATATATAACGAGAGAAGCTGGTATCTACTTGGTCTGAGAGACTAAAATACGATAAATGCATGCTCGTCACAGCTACAAGCGGTTCTGCGAATCTAAGAGTGTATTTTCTAATTCATTCCTATCAACTAATCTGTCCTTGGATGAGATCCTGGCCCCATCTTCCCCGGCTAGACAGCAATTGACTGACTACCCTGCAAAGACCAACATCGCCTAGACCAGTAATAACAGGCGTAAATTCAAGAACATTCAAACGAACACATGTCACAGTTCCAACTACAAATTCTACGGAACCCTGCATAGCTGGCCGGGCCGCTCGTTTCCGTTTACTCTGTACTTAAATGGAGTATGTTATACAAAGGAGTCAGTCTCGACCTGTGCCGTACGCCGAGGGACTTTGATAAAATACATATCATAGCTACTTAATACGGTAATTCATAATACAATACACATCATGTATGTAAGTGAGAGCTTTTGTACAATACGGCGTACATACAACAATTCCTAAAAAGGAATTACTGATTTCAGGGTGACCGAGCACACATCACCATGAAGTAAAATAAATACCCAGTGAGATACCAACTAACCGATAGTGATAGAGAGGTAGAGACAGTCTTTGACACAGCAAAATCTTCTAAGGGAAAGGTAGAGTCTGCTTTTCTAACCTCGTACGTATGAAACCTCAAATTGTACCAAATTCCACATGTGATTGTTCTCCCCAAATAAACCTAGACCATGCTCCTACCCTCTGATGCTCAGCCCCGAAAAGGGATTATCAGTCCAGCAAGATCGGAAGACCACTTTCTATCTTGATAGGAGCTACGTCCCAGCGACTTTTCGACTTCTCGGAGCGCCCATTCTGAGAGGTTGATGGTACACAGAGCTTACCATTCGAACGGCCCGAGGTTGGCGACGAAGAATTGTCATTCGATAATGTCTCACGCGGACATGTAATCGGAACCTTCAATCTCACAATACGGCTCTTCCCCTGAGAGTTCTCTTTCTCATCCATCCATCTCTTCAGGGTTAGGTAAGTTCGGCTTCGGCCAAAATGAGCGCGATATTCTTTGACGAATCTCGTTTGGTTCCAATTTTCGTGTAAATGAGCTTTCATCCACGCAGTAGCCGCCGATCTCTCTTGATGGTCGGACATGTGATCGGGCCTTCGCGGCCTTTTCTGTGCCTTCGATACATTGATCGATTGCCGCCGTTTGTATGCGCGGGGACGTGGATTCTCATTTTCAGAAAGCTTATTGCATCGTTTTCGCGAGGGACATTTCGGGTGTGATATGCGCATATCCAGCTCGGGATCATTTGGCGAGGACCTAGGGTCCATCGGAAGGGCAATCTCAGAGATGGACGATAGATCTTTCAATTGCATGGGGCTCACTGAGACGTCTTTTTCAAGGCTTTCTGGCAGAGAAATGCGAGATGTCGACATAATAGCTTCATTCCTTCTTGTTCGAGACATCGAAGACGAAGTTCTCGATGATAAAGAATTTGATGGAACAGCTATGTCACCATCTAGTGCCGCCTTGCCTCCATTATTAGAGTTATGTTTCGTCTGTTGACTGGAACTGTCGTCTCCTGTCCCATTATCCTTCTCGGGGCCGTTGTTCTCTATGACCTTGTACTCTGCAATTTCGTCCCCTGTCTCATCCTCACTCGAGTCTTCAGATGAACAGTCGAAACTCATGTCGCTATCGTCTTCGGAAGCCATTTCCGATCCGCTTGACCCATTCGGCGGGCATGATTGTGCCGAACTTGATGCACGGAGTCTCTCTGGAAAAACGGCGGTCTCAGGCTCACGTGGTGTCAAATACTGTACCTGATCACTTGTTGGGGTGGGATATATCGTGATAGGATCTCGGGAGGACCTAATCTCGCTCAGGCGTATCTTAAGTTTTTGTTTAAGCTTTTCCAGATGTCTCGTATCTGTTACAGTCAGATTTCTGCTTGCGTCAAGTGTATGAGTAGGTGGGAAGTACTAACATTCTAATTTGTCACTTTGTTCACGGCAGACATTATCAAATATTTCCAGAGTGATCTCCTCCTCTCTTGTCGTATCTGCCTGGCTTGGCCTCGGACTGGAAATTTGGAGGGCATGGCTTCGGCAAAACTCGATTCTGTCGTGCGATTGTTGATCGAATTCAATTACTTTCCCCTGAATGAAGCAGTGGTAGCATCCGTCATCTTGTTGCTGGAAATTGCCGTGACGGACAATGTCCAACCAACAAATAGATGGGCTATTTGCGTCTTGATTCCAGGATGAGGGATCACAGCCCATGACTATGGCCAACGACCTTTCCAAATCGTAACTTTCTAGCGGCTGTGTCGAGAAATGCTGTGTGAAGGTCTGACCTGTCTGGAGGACCTCTTCATAATACCGAATGAGGTCGTGGCGATCTGACCGGAGGTCTTCGAATCGTCTTATTGGAACGTATCTCTGCGACCCCCAGCTGATGAAATATTTAGAGCTATCCATGCTGTTCGTCTCAGGCCCTTTTTGAGGTCAGTTTAGCTCCTCATACTCGGTGTCTTCTCTCTCATACTATACAGTAATTTGTCCCCTCTGTTGCTCATGGGGTTTCGACGGCTGACGAAATATGACTTTTCCTCAAAACAGTTCCAAAGCGGATATCTGGAGTAAAGAAAATACAGCAAAAGACAAGGGAAAGTGTTGAATAAATAAATTCTGGGTTTTTTCGTATAGCGTGCACGGCGCCGCACTGTTTTCAGTGCCGCACTGTTATCGGCACCCTTATACCCTGGTCAGTCTGATAGAGCCTGCATTATGGTAGGCCCCCTCGGCATTGACTTTGAAATTGACTTCATAACAGAAAAGAAAATAAGTATCCGAGGATGAGATATATTGTATTTGCAATTGACTTCCATATATAAACGGGCACACGTCAACCATCCCAGCCTCATGAACAAAAGCAAGCACATTTCACTTGCTAAACCATTATTCAACAGACACAGTAGAGAATCGAAATATCGATTACGGACATACGAAGCCCCGCACTTGTGTGATTGGGTTCAAACATACCGTTGCGGTGTGCCCACCATTACATCCTTGTCATGCAGGGGTCGGTTTTCAGGTCTGCACAGGGGTCGGTTTCCTGGTCCGCACAGGGGTCGGTTTTCAGGTCCGCACCGGGGTCAGTGTCTAGATCGCAGTTTTGGGGGCGATCTACATTTAGGGGGCCGGGAGCCAATATCTGCTCCTCCGTATATGCTCTCGTTCCGTATAAATCCAGGCCAGCGATGTTCACCGAATTTCTTTTTGAGCACATGTCTTGACACAGTTTTTTTGATAGAAGTCTGTGTATTCCGCACCTCGTACGGAGTACGTGCTTTTCCTTTTGCCTGTTGGCTAGCTTTATTAGTTTGTTATCATCTGGATTCTGCACTGCCCTATGGTTCAAGATAGTCGTATTTGACGTAATTATTGTGCCTTATCATCCGTCAATCTGACAGATGTAGCTATGCCAACAGAGGAAATTTTTTCGTCGAGCTTCATTAACCGTGTCGCGACGGTTGCATGATAGAAACAGAAATACTACAACATAGGCTCCGTTATTCTAAGCGTAATATCCTCTAGGCCTCTCAGCTACGATTTCCGGTCAAGCCATGACTCATATGGCTTTACTAGCGCGGTTTTATCTTTGCGCCATGTACTTTATCCTAAAGTATTGTACATTCTAGGCTTTTTGTTAGCAGTGCAGCCGATGCTTTCCTTATCGATTCATTATTCTCTCCTTTTGTTGACTTCGTTCTTCGTGATCATCCATGTTGTAGGGAAGACGTTTCCAAGAAATATGCCAGGAGAACTACGATAGACCAGAAGCCACATGACCGAATGTATACACTATGTGGGCTTAGCGTCATGGTTCCCTGTAGACCTCGATGGCAAGGCTGCCTGACCGCACCCAAAATGTACGAAATTCTCAATGTGTGACGGTTGACTTGTCACTTTGTCGAGCCAAGGAAGTATTAATGATGCCACTCCTAGATCAGTAGGCGTGAGAGGGCGAAAATGTTAGAACTACGATATGACAGGTCTTTTTCAAGGGCTGTGTTGATATATAACTAGCCCTAGGTGTAACCCTGATTTATCGACGAGCAGAAGGTACAGTTTGACAATTTAGTGAAGAGAGCCGAAATTAAAGGCGAAAAAGCATCCTACAATTGGGAAGCAGAAGGTTGTTTCTCTAGAAGGTAGAAGAATCGTACTTTTACTTGGAAAAATACGAAGCTGTCACTTGACAGAAGTCTGACGGTTTGATAATGTATGGTACCATTCAGTGATATGTATTTATTGTAAATGACAGTACTTACCAGTACTGTGAATTTCAACATTGGAACGGACACGCTGACAAATTGTAACACCAGTGAGTCACGCAAGCCCTACCTAATAAGGTAGTATAAAACGTCGAAAGAGTTTCGAATTCACCTTCAATAAACATCAATTTGGCAATTGGAATCCCAAACAAAATGGAATCATTGGAATTTACCCTTCCCACGGCTTTGATCCTGATAGACAACCAATCAGGCTTCTGCGATCCAAAGACGATATCTCATTGGGGGGCCACACGATCCAACCCGAATTATGAAACCAATCTCCAAGCACTTCTCACTGCATTTCGAGCTGCGAAATCTTCATCTTCCACACTTCTGGAAGTAATCCACGTTTTTCACTCCTCTACAACTCCGGACTCTCCGTTCCACCCTTCCAATCCGGAACAGGGTATGCGTCCCCTAGACTTCGCTGCCCCTGCCCCAGATGGGTCGGAGCCAGTCTTTTGGAAAAGTGTCAATTCTTCTTTTATTGGGACTGGACTTGAGGCACATTTGCGTGAGAAGGGGTTCCGTCAGCTGATCATTGCTGGATTGACGACTGATCATTGTGTTTCAACTACTGTTCGAATGGCGGCTAATCTGGGGGTTGTGGATCGGTATCTTGGGGATGGACCTGTCCGGTTGAGATCGGATGGGAGTCATGAGAATGACGTGGAAGTTGATAAGGGGCGTATTGTCCTTGTCGAGGATGCCACCGCTACCTTCGGGAAGGCTGGAATTGATTCGGAGACTATTCAGAAGGTTTCTGTTGCTAGCCTCGATGGCGAGTTTGCGGATGTATTTGCCACAGAGGAGGTTGTTAAGGCCCTGAGCAAGATTCAAAGCTAGCATGATAGTGCTGAATTTAAATGAGACTACTACATCCGCTCCATTCAAGCCCCTACCATGTTCGCCCTACTCCGTAAGTTTCATTTATTTAGTCTGGTCTTCAGTTCTCCTCGGGCTCTATTTCCTGGATGTCTACAGATGTCTACAGATGTCTACAATATCTACAAGGCAGACTACAGAGACATGGACGATTGTCTCTCTCATCCCCGTGTACATTGTGCATATGAACAACATAAAAAATATCAAACAGAACTGTGTGGCGGGTTGCCACTACATATAAACATAGTTACCTTTGTCGTGGACAAGGATAGACCAGGTCCCAGGGCGCCTCTGGGTCCCAGCCCCCTCGCCTTTAGACTCGGGTCAACTCTCGAAACTCCCCCAAACACCTCATCTCTGTGATTTTTTTTTATGTCCCCCGACATCACGAGTCCCTCATTCCCCTAATCCTCCTCGAATTCCCACTCACAGTCACTGAGGTCTTGGCTCACCTCAGTGCTGTCATCCTCCTCCTCTGATGTCCCCCTCACGTCACTCAGACACTCATCCTCGCTTTCCTCCCTGAATCGGAGCTCCCACTCATCCTCTTCATCGTCCTCGATCGTTGGTAGAGGGATGGGTTTGCTGGTGTCCCCATCAGTGAGGGGCCATGCCCATTGGAGAAGGCCATCCATTTTGTCGGCATAGTCCTCCGCATCAAAGTTGAGTGCTGGCGTATAGGCCACTTTGAGTCGGCCATCGTCGAAATACCCATGCAAAACTCGAACTCGAGCATCGGGGAGAAATGAGATGACCATTGTCTATATAGATGTCAGTCAGTCATGCATTGTCTATCATTTGATGGAGCGTCTGGACTTACGGGGAAGTCAACTTGGGGCCGCTCATGTCGGTGGTACCTGCCGAACTGATGCTTGTGGTTTTGAATTCCACTCAGCATCCATCGAACAAGTACTATGAGCTCTCCAACTGAAGGGGAATTTTCATGATAGCACTCTTTGCTTGTCATGACAACGAGTTGATGAGCGCCCTTCCCATCAGCGTTTACGGCTCCCCTTTGAATGGTGAAGCCGTACTTGTCGTTGCTGTTGAAGAGACTTGCATCTTCTTCCATGCTATATTCATCAACGGTTAGTTTCAAGTTGCTTTTTATGTATTCTTGGGAATGTAGACTTACGGAATCGGATCCCAGTAAATGGGGGAATTGCGGCCCCTTAGAGATTTGCGGACGTACTTCGAAAATGCCTTATAGAGTTGATAGTGCATCTCTCGGGAGATTAAGTCTTGATTTTTCTTCATCGCCCGAACCCACGTGAACGGGTCGTCCACGGGGTCCTCTGGGTCGAGTGCAGTATTGGCGATTTTGAAGACGGTGTCGGTGTCGGGTGTGAAGAATTGGATCAGGGAAGTATCGGTGTTCCCAGTCCGGAAATCCATCGGGTGGATTTCAATATTGGAAACCTGATCTGGCATATGATCAGGCTCCATCTGAAGGAGCTGTTTGTGCAGCTGTCGGAGGCTGTTCTTCTTCTCCTTGAACAGCCAAACCCAGAGAGGAATACGGCACATCGTGAAACCACCTGGGGATGAATGATGAAGAAAGAAGAAAAAGAAAAAGCAAGTGCAGAGAACGGGGGACCTTTTATGTTCTCCGTTGGTCAAATCCTGGGTCTGCTCCGACATCCAAGACCCTACTAACCATGCCTAAGTAAGATACAGACCGAATTAGACCCATGGGTTCATTGCGTGTATCAACATAGAAAGCTTATTCTCCGTTGCTGGACTGCTTCGGACGCTATATTGGGTGGCGGATAGCTCCTGCTTAGCTGTGTACCAATTTAAGAAGATATAGTTTATAAATCGGAACACAGATACCATAGTTAGTTAAACCCTATATTCTCCGAGTCCCTTTGCAGTAATACAAGTTACATGCTAAGTACATGCTCGTGTATTTTGTCATTGGTGGATAGTTGATCATAGAAAGAGCAGAGCAAGATGAGGCTTTAGTGAAGTAACGTGTATTTCACAGCAAGAAGGAAGTGAAACCGATGTGAATGATACTCAATTAGTTGTGTGATAGAAGCGAAAAAGGAAACAGTTTAACTATTGAGGCGTGACCGTGGATCATGCAGCGCATAACAAAACCCAAGGTTCTTGTTTAAGGCCTAGAGGGGCCATATCCCATCCTTGACAAGGCGGAAACCATGTAGGCATAAGGGCAGGCAACTAACTCTAGGGTGTGGACTGGATAATCGCAATATATGAGCAAATAATTAACCAAGACTTGTCATTTGACTATACCTCACCGGCTCTTCATTTAAGCGGCTGTAGAATTCAGAAGGCAGACTGTACTGGCCTTTTTCTACTAAACTATTTTGAGCATGATAGTTTTAGACGCAACATGATTCGGAGGTCCGGCGCCGCAACCATTTGAAGTAATTTTGACTACGGGTGTGTGCGGTGACTAAATGTTTCGTAGCTGCTCGTTTGAAATCTTTCATATTTGTGACGTGCCAAATCTTGCAAAGGAAGCATAGTGCATACAATTCAGAATAACTAAGATAGGGGAGAGAGAAGAAGCAAGTTGCAAAGTGGGAAGCAGCTAGTTAATATAGCTAAGGCGGTTTAGATAGTTAACTAGCGGGAGGACCCCGGATAATTACGGCAGCCGGTAACCCCGCCACCAATCTAAGCTTAGGAGGGTAAAAGCAGTTAGTTAGCATTTGGGCCTCTATATTGTAAGCTGGCCTCAGTCTGCATAGCGCGTTATGGGAAGCGATAAGCGGGTTTCTACACGACTTCGGCATTCCATTTAGGCCATGCCGCCATTCATGCGTACAACCTGCCTGAGACTCAGCCGCTGGCTGGGGAGTTGGGTGCTAGAATCACATCCGCTGTTTTCCATTCTGGAGGTACCGAATCTGGTCCATTTGACAGCGACTTTCGGGTCCAAGTCGCGATGATCTGCTGCCACTCGGACCTGGGCGGCCTCCAAACGCCCACATGGCGGAAATCAGGGTCTCGAAAGACCAACTTGTGGAATCAGTTCCGATTGGTGAAAATCACATAGGAAGCGGATTATCGCCGGAAAGTGGGGTCCAGGAAAAGCGTTAAGGGTGAGAGGGTGCTAGTGGTACTTACCAGCGATAACAATGTGCTCATGACCAAATGGGAGTATACCACAGTGTAGATATCTCTAAGAGAGAGAGTGTGTGTAGATTCGTAGACAAGGAGGTGGATGAGGAAGGGAGGAAAAGGAGAAGGAACCGGAGCTATTTATTCTAGCTAGGTATACGGAGTACTAGGTGCCTATATGATTTTAATCGCTTCGTGCCTACTTCTTGTCTACTTCATGCTCACTTCTTGTTCACTTCTTGTTCACTTCTTGTTCACTTCTTGTGCACTTACGATATATACCTCTCAGCACTTTCCAAGCTCGTACTAACCTTATTGGTACATGTTCCCTACGTGGTTTCCGCCTTCGAAATCCTTGCTCTCACGTCTCGGCAAGGTATATTATATTCAATACAAAATTTCTAGATAAACTGTTTTGTGAATACAGAAAATCAGGAACCCAGACCAGATCTATCTATCAGATAGAAGATTCCAAAAGCCAACGCCTTCTATTCACTCTTTTTTGAGGACGCTTTGGGGATCTTCCGTGTCCGACGACGTAGCATCTCCACTCGTTCCTCCATGGTCCAGTTGACTTGATCACCGAGGGGGATCAAACATTTAGCGAGGTAGTCGTAGTTCTTCCGGAGTAGGTTCACAGTGATAAAAATATAATCGACGTTTCGGAAGACCAGAGCATCTTCCTTCGCATAGCGGTCCTTCTGCTTGAGGAAAGCGATAGGGTGATCTCTCCAGTGACGGCGCGGGTTCAAGTGGTGAGAAGTGTGGTAGCCGTCATTGAAAGAGAATCGGTTACTCTGATATTTGTCAGTCTTGATTCGACGTGTTCAGCAGGTCAATGGAAACTCACCGGAACATCAATCAGTGTGATACTGGACAGGTAATCCGAGTTAGGGTCGGATGGATCCACAAACGCATGCTGGCCCCAGTTGCCGACCATCAAGCCCAGGCGCATGACGGTGAGCGGAAGAATGAACACGAACGTGGTAGCACGGGCATTGACGTAGTTGTAAAGCATATAGATGGCAACGTAGCTGCCCACCTCCCAGAAGGCGCATTTGACTGCATACTTGAACTGCCCTTTTCTCCAAAAGTACAGTGGGAGTTCCAGCCAGATGAAAAACACGAATCGGCCCACATAGGTCAGGAAGTCGGGGATGCTGTCGCGGTTGTAGTGCATGGTTGTGCTCAGATCGTCTTCACCGTTACCCTCAACGTGGTGGTGCTTGATATGGTGGTAGTAGTAAGAGTTCCAGGTATGTCCGTGCATGGGGTCCAGCAGGTATGGGAAAAGCGTGTCGAACAGATATAATTTTGACGTCAGCACTCCATTCATGTGGATGTGCTGGTGCTTCATCAGCGTGAAAGCACCGCAATAAAACCCTTGCATGAGCCAGTGCAAGGCACCATGAAGGTAAGAGAATCGGTAATATAGGAATGCAGCACTTGGGACAATAGTGGTGAAGTAAAGTATAAGGTGCGTTACCATGACCACGTCGGTCTCGTATCGCACGATCCCTTTCGCCCAACTGATGTATGGCGTGAGCACATACTTCTGAAACGAAGCGGGTAGCTTGGCCCTCAGCAGCGGGGTATCCCAAAATTGGGAGACGGTGGGATCAAATTCTACATGAGATGGATCATTGAGATTTTGAAGTTTTTGAACTGTTTCTTCGGTGCTCAGCTTTTCCAATGGCTGTGCATCTTTTTGGCCTGGACCTTTGTTAGTTTGTTATTTGACCGACAATACAGGTGTATTACCATTTGAATTATGTTGAGGCTCAACGATAGCAGCAATCACCAGTCGATCTTGGTAGGTGAGCTGGGGATCTGTGTATGTAGAGGGATCCATGATGTCTTGGTACGGCAAAGCCTAGTCTCCATGTTAATCCTGTTCAATCTGACCCAACGGAAGGACACTAACCCGTGTCCAAGCAGCTGATTAAAACAAGCTTCTAAGATAATTTCCGGGGTTTCCGGGTTTATAAAGACAATCGAGGCCCAGCAAATACCTGTCCTCCTAAATACAACGCGTCAGGGGCGAAGAGATTTCGGGAGTCAATTGTGGGTCCTGGAATCGACAAGCTCTGTGAAGTGTCGAAACAACAGTTTGAGTGTTTCTAACACTTGATCTAGTATTTTCAAATTCAGCTCAAGCTTTCCATCGCCATCCGAGAGTCGCTAGAGATCTCGCTGTCGATCAATCATGAGTTTGTGCTGCTCCGTATGTCATTCCAATCTAATTCAGGGGGTTCTTGGACGGAAACGTTTTCCCCTGAACATGCCACCAACTTCACACTTGGTGGCGAAGACTCCAGCGAATGTACGATTGTTTATTTAATGTTTGTTGTATGCATGTAGAATAGTAGCTTGGATTTATAGGAGTTGTTCGAAGTTCTCGCCAATTTACATTTCTGGGGTAGTCCCCGGCGGAAGATCACCACTAACAAGAAGAAGCAGTTAGCTCACCTAGGCATAACATGTTGGAGGTCTAAAAACAGAGGTGACTTCCTAATTTATTTTTCTATGCTAGAGAAATCTCAAGGACCCTGGTATACAATACCTTGTCTAGGACGAGGCCAATGCACTGTCGAGGTTGACCCCAGAACCTCACCAGCTCTATTCAGAGCACTGACAAAGAAATACCGGCCCGTCTGGTTGGTTGGAACAGATATCTCCGTCTCAAAGCCGTCTCTAGGAAATCTCCCCAAGAAGGTTGATTCTCCCCCGCCACCCTCAATATCGGTTCCTACCAAAGACCACGTAGACACTTCCGTGGCTCCATTCCAACTCACATACACTCGTTCATCATCCACGGCAATCTCAGGCGTGGTTTGAGGATGACCAACCCAGGGACTCTTCGAGATCCGGTAAGTACGGATTTCCCCGCTATTAAAGAATGTCTCGGGACCTATATGAACATTGCAGAGCAGAGATCCGTTCGACGCGTATTCAGCCCAGTTCGCGTTTGGTCCAAAGCCTAGGATCACATTGCCGCTATCCAAGATCTGCATTGACCCACTGTTCTCGGTGAGAACACTGTTCGGGCTGATGTATTCATGCTGCAACTGCACAGTCATCTTCTCTGTGTCCAGGACCAGCGTCAAGCCTCGGGTTGGACCTGTCACAGGACGGCCGGGGCAATTTCCGTTGTCGAAGATTGAAACAATCCGGCCATTGTCGTGGAACCGGGCATGGTGCTGGCCATTGAAGTCTGTCGCTGCGCCACCGGATAGGTCTCTGAACATGTTTGCTTTCCCTCCTAGCTTCCAGATCACAGCCCCTGTTTGGCCATCCACATAGACAATGGAGCTCATCATTCGACAGGAAATGAGGTAATTGCCGAGATCGTCTTTCTCGATGCTGTTGACATGGAACAGATCCGGCGCAGTCTTTTCGGTTCTGCCATCGCCCGGCTGGAAATGATAGTACTCCTCAAATCTATAATGATCCGAAGCTCGCCATTCAAATAGAGCTTTTCCTGTCTGGACTTCGATCTCCTGGAACCCTGTATCCTGAATGAATTCAACTCCCGGTGGTGCCTCGAACGCCGTTTGGTTCACCGCGAAGACACCATTGACCACTAAAAGTGCCGTCCCTGAAGGAGTCAGGGTTAACTCGTGCGCATCAAGCTGCCACCCGTTGCCTGAACGGATCTGATAAGCTTCCTCATAGCGCGAGTTTATCTACAGGATATTAGAACCTTTCCCAATATGATGCCGTCAATTGACAACTTACCAATGCATAATAGCTTGAGTCTTCAGAAAGAGAGACAACATAGTCCTCTCCTTGGAAGGATTGTATGTCTGCGGTGACATACCCGGTCGTGTGCCAAACGAGATACCCTCTAGTATCCAGGAGCATCACTCCTGGGATGTTGACCTGCTTTCCCCAGTAAGGCACAACGGTGTAAATGCTCTCATTGTAACACTGTTCACTTCTCTCGTGCACGTTCAGGATAGGTCCAATAGCATTGGATGAGTGGTACAGCTGGTGAGGCCATCGGTCAAACGCTCCGAGGTCATATGGTCGCGATCGATACAGCGGGGGGATATCAGCCAGTGACTCGCATACCACCAAGAGCAACGCCACGAGGTTTAAAAACATGGTCGGACATCTCATAACGTTGTGGGTTGAATCGAGACATGGCAACCGGATCAGATATGGCCTGTAGCCGATGTCGGGGGGCGATCCCAACCTCCGCTGCAGCGCCAAGCAGATGTGCGCGGGCGAAACCTAAGGGAAGTCTTGGTGCGTTTGTTTGGGTGGGGCACCTGCGCATCGGTTGCCTTGTGAGACTTGGATCTGCTTGTAATTGTCTTCCAGTGGCTTGTGATATGCTAGATTGCCTTCTTGTAGAGCTTATTAAATACATATTAGCAAGGCACACGCTTCAATGGCGTTTCGGAGAATACCCTATGACCGACAACATGAGTCGGTTCGTGACGAGAGTTTATTTATAGTGAGCAGATCCATCAGGGGTTGCGCTTGAACCCGGAGGTACTTCGGCATATTGCCTCAGGCTTGCAATAAATAAGCATAACATTGGGAAGTGGAACGAGTTTATTAACCTTCAAACAGTCGCTGATATGACTTCGAGTCACTATAATATTAGCATTTACAGAAACACCCTTGAGATACAATACCTGAGAGATGCGGCGATGTACTTTTGCATAGAATGAGACCAACATGCGTGCTCGGAGAATATCTCCAATCATTTGAAGCTACCGGAAGCTGACGGTAAATCCCACCTCTTCTCAGGCCGTGATCTTCTATGGTCATATGATAAGTATGTTGGACATGGCGTTCCTTTACTTAGAGAATTTTCAGCAAATCGCCGTCCAGAAAGACGACATAGGTCTCAGCCATCAAGACGCGAGTTTACAACTGACATTCAAAGAATTTGATAATATCCTGAGTCCTTGTTTGTTCTCATAGATGTCCAAAGCCGAAGAAAAATGTCTCACTTCCCCTCTGCCAATTCTCTAGTTCCTCGCGACCCCAGGCCACTAAGGCTGGATGTAGTAAGATTTTCGCCACCTTGGCATATCAATGGTACAGACCCAATTTTAGTAGTTCTTTTGACATCATGACCTCCAGCGATCAATTTCAATGTCCGTTGGTGATGAGGTTAATCGCGTATTAGTGAATGTTCCCCTCGCCGGGATATTCGGAATGTAAACCTCCGAGTGGAGAGTATATACAGACATGGGGCTGGCTCTTAATTTTAGAAAAACAAGTAAACAGGAAATCTTCTGTAGAGACATGCTATGATGCGCATCTCCACAGTTCGAAAACCGTCAAAAACAATCCGTGCACATAAATATGGCTACTTTTCCTCCTGAACGGGTTTTTTTCACATTCAACTCAGAATAAATACCAGCCTCCTTCCCCCTACATTCATCTCCCAACCTCTTAAACCACCCTGTTAAATCACCATCTCTCACATAATTCACAAATCATCATATCCAAGTCCCTAAGATGAAGTTCCTCTCATGCCTTCTTCTGCTGGCTACATCCGCCATCGCAGCTCCTATCGCCAATACCACCAAGGTGTCGAAACAATTCCACCTTAAGACCAGCGGCGCCACCAATGCGGATCACAACAACCTATATGTCTACGCCTACCACACGGGCGCAGGTCTCAACGACGCCGTGCTCAGCAGCGATGTTAGCATAGCCAGTCCTATCTACCTGAATGGGACGAACGCGATCGTTGATCTGAAGACCGAATTCCCCTGGGGACTAATCGCCACCGGCGACACCAACTATGCTTGTGAGTAGATTCGCCACATGTTCTGGAAAAATTCTTCTGTGCCACATTTCAGCCTGGACTAAGCTAATATTTTCATTCACTCAGCTTGGGAACCTATCGTTATCAACGCCGGCACCGGCGGCAGCGAAGGCTACTCCATCAGCGGCGATAACTTCCAATGGTCGGTAAACAACGGCTTTGGTGGTTGGCTTGGTAAGAAAATCCCGCGCCTTTATTCGTTGTCCTCTTTTTAAGACCATGGTATTAACATATCTGTAATAGTCTGCGATTGGTACCACAATGCGCCCCAGTTGTTCTACCTGAACCGTTACTACACTGCCTCCATCCCCTCCAGCTGCTCCAAGGTCCAGTTGAAGACCGAGTACATCTAGATACCCCACGGTCGCTTGGCATGATTTGGCCCCTTTTAGGCACTTAATGATCGATGGTTAGGAGTCTGGTACTCCTAATTTTTACTGGTTAATAGCGATTTCAGCGAATAATGAATATGAAATGCTTGCCTTTTTGCTATGTACATTATGCTAGTTCCAAACAGGGGATATCAAAAAAAAAAAAAAAAACTCCATCAGGAGAACATATCCAAGAGCTGATCAACCGCGTAACATCATGTTTCAACGTAAAGCCTTTTCCGTTTCTTTCTCGTGCCCGGTCAGGAAGCTGCAATTCCTGCGGTGGCAACACACGAGTTCTCGTAATAGCGCTTGTCCATTCCAGCCTGCAGGCGTGCTTCTTCGTTAAATGGCCCCCGGATCGGTCCCTTGAAATGCTTCTGCACATTCGACCGGAAGACCTGAACAGGATCAGTCCCCTCCTGGGCACAAATCCACGTCAACCACCGATGACCAGTGGTGACATGTGTGATTTCATCGTTGTGAATAACCTCCAGGGTCGCCACGCTCTCACCGTCGCCAGCTTTGCGGAACTTCTCGATCGTCATGGGGTTGACATCCAGACCTCGTGCTTCGTGCACCAGCGCGATAATACTGATTCTCGCTCGGAGATCGTATGCAGTTTCCGTTGCCGATAGCCACAAACTGTGGTGTACCGGGAGCGCACCAAAACTAGATCCCATCTCTTCAAGTCTAGTGCGGAGGAGGGAGAAGTGCTTGGCCTCGTCGCTCGCGACCTTCAGCCAGTCGTAGAAGAATGCCCGCGGGAGTTCCTGGGACGTGCCTTCTGTTTGGAACGTCGCAAAGCGGATGCAGATATCAATAGCCAGATCGATAGCCCACAGTTCGATATTGGCCAGCGCGTGGAGCATAGCAATGCGGCTCCTCAAGGTCCCGCCTCGTCCGGCCTTCGGCATGTGGCCCGGGTCAACCGTTTGCATTTTCTCGCGCGGCGGCTGGTCAGGCGGAGTGACAGTGCCCCTGCCAAGTGGCATGGGTGAATCGGAAGCCTCCCTAGCAGTGAAAATAGAGAAAAGATGCGTAGCCAGCTCGATCTTGTGCTCTGGATTGGCGGTATTGAGAACGTGAGCGGCCCAGTCACACAGCGTCGCCTCGTCGCCAAGATAAGTCGCCGTGCCGGCATCATCTTGACTCGGAGAAACAGAAACAGAAATAGAAGTAATAGTAGCAGCAGCCTTCTCCGCAGGTGGCGGGTGCTTGAGCTTCACTTTCTCACTAACAGGATCGACACTAGCAAGCCCCACGCTGACCCCATCCTCAGCGGGGAAATCCAGCGCGACGAACTCGCCGCGCACATCCACCGGGAACGTGCAGGCCTTGATACCAACGCTCGATTCACCGGTCTCTACATTGAAATCGTATGCGTGCCACGGGCACGACACGACATATGCCGAGTCCTCGATATCAACGGAGGAATCGGCCATTGGGCCGCCGGCATGTGGGCATTCTGCCTCCATGGCGTAGTACGACCAGCCGTCATTGGTCTCGTTGGCTTTCAGGCTTGATTTGTCGATTGTCGGGAGCCGGAACAAGACAAGTTTCTTGCCTGTGGTCAGGCGAACCACGTACCGTGCCTGTGTGAAGTCGGATAGTTTCCCGCAGTTGATCCACATCTTGATTTTGGCAAGCGTCGGTAGCCTGTTTGCGAAATTGGATGGGTTTGAGGCTTTTCGCCTCGATTTAAATGGTCACGTGACTATGTCTATGGTCCCACCTTTGGTGCGCATCAATATACAATATTGTACCTTGTCGTGGGGCCATTTATAGGGGCACCTAACTAGGTATGCTGTATTACCCAATAACTATAGATTAACTATGTTCCAGTGCACCCTTCTAATTCTGAGGGTCATCATCAATCTCGTGTAAATAATGTAAAGTATGTAATTAATATGTTATGGATACGGTAAATTCAAGCGGTAATTAATAGTACATAACGTACGTGTAAAAAGGCTGCACTTATCTCATTAGGAATGGTTATTATAGCCAGCATAGTATTAACTACCTGCAACAATTCAAACAAGAAATAAAAGAGATAATAAGAACCAACGATAATAAAATCTAGTGGTAAATCATTGTGAAAACTCTGCGTAGGTGTCGAATGTAGTGTTGGTTCTCGTCAACGTCATAGTAGTTGAGCCATTATTAGTCTTCTTTCAGTCTGATTCCCCTTTCTTCTCAGTCCAAAAAATTTGACTTATTGATAAACCAATCATACACATACAGCTGGGGCAAGATTACTGAATACTAAGAAGATTAGAAAAATAAATAGCGGTGAAAACATCCTTGTTAGATACGTAGGCTCGGGAGCCAGTCCTACTATGCACGACAAAGTACGAGCGTCTCTCGTGACAGTCAGCGTTTCTAGCAATTCCTTTAGAGGTCGAAGGAAGGTGAAAATGTGATGGAGCGGCAGATTACAGCGGATTTTAGACGCCTGGTTCCCCAAACAATCAAATGTGGGCCTCGCTTGTCTCGATTCTCAATTAATAGTCCGTAACTTTCCTGTCGCAGATTTTTCCTTTCATTAGACTATTTCCCTATAATATCTAAGCTATGAAAAGCCGTCTTGCACTTATATAAAGGAGCGACTTGAGTTAGGTAGAGTGAAGTTGAAAAATACGTGGTTTATTACTGGTATTTATCACGTCCGTGACGACTTCCACCAACGCCAACAGCTGAGCACATTCTGCGACAGGGGGGTGAATAGGTCTAGGACAAATAATACCTAGTGCTCGCTCTTTTGTTTTTCTCGTCTTGCGACTTCTCACTTTTCACTTTTCAATTCACGTTGCAATCCCCAGAGGCACCAGTGGCGATTTTTACTCCTTAGGTTAGATCCTCGCTAACTATAAAATGTTTCACAATAGACTAACATTATCCGCAGAGCACTATCTGAAGATGAATACTAGTCCCAACCATCCGATCAAATGGGGAACGTATCGGGAAGGCGCCCTGTCCCAGCTGCAACGATTTGAGTCCCTGCCCCAGAATGGCCTCAAGTTAATGGAGTCTTATCAGGCTGTCCTGGATAACGATGAGACTTTCACCCAATATTTCTCAGACGAGCCACTCGAAAGTTATACTATCGAAACACGTCTAAGGGAAACATTGGGCATTCCTCCTCCGTCATCGGACTCGGGGCCATCTAGGCAGAATAATCCCTCAATTAGCTGGGTCAACATTTTCCGACACGGCAGTTTCGAAAAGCAGGGTGATGGCTCCTACTCTTGTTATGATCAAGGAAAGCTCGTGAAAATTGACAAGTCCCTTCACAAATGCATCCTGCTCAACCGATGCTTCCTCCCGGCAAACTCGTACCTGTGGCCAAGTCCTGCCGACGCTGAGCGAGAAGCAGAAGTCACTTTGGCAATCGAGGCGGATGTCCTGGACGAGATCGACAAAAAGATCAAATGTGTGTACTTCCCGGACTTTATCAAAATTACACGCAAGTAATAGAGATATACTAATGAAAACAGATGTGGAGAAATTGAAGCGACTTCAGCTGGCTCTGAAGAAACGCCGAATTAAGCTTCAGGGCATTCAAGACCCCGCGAAAAGGTCTCGTACGCCGCAAACTCCTGGATCGCAGTATCCTATACCAAACGACTCACGACGTCCCACGGCCTCTGTTGAGACACACAATACCCGTGCACGCAGTTCATCCGAAAGCTCGGGTATCTCAAGTGGATCCGACATCCCTTTCGTTGTCTCTGGTAATACCGTTGTCTCTGGTGATAATGTTGTCTCTGGTGATAATGTTGTCTCTGGTGATAATGTTGTCTCTGGTGATAGTTCAAGGCCAATATCGTATGACGGAGATGAGTCCTCATCCGTCGAGAGCAAAAACTGGGAGACTGCGCAGAAGCCGACGAGACGACACGAGAGTGTCAAGAAGCGTATACGCTCCATCCAAGCTCGTGCACACCAAGTCTGGGAATCCGAGGCGGACGGTGTGACCGAAGAAATGATTCAGCGCCTCTTCCAACGAATCACCACCCTGGCTATGGCAGAGGGGATCAGTAAGATGCTCCATCGGCCTAAACCCCCGACCTTTCACAGCTTCCTGCTCGCCATCAATAACGAGATCTACACTCGACTCTCAACCAGTCGGCCAGGCCAACTAAAGACTCGGTCGCTCACGCAGGGCGATATTACCCGTGCATATATCAATTTCCGCGCCACCGATATCACGCAGACCATGCTCCACCAGATTGGAATGGACTATAGATCCGACGGGCTCCTCAGTGACGCGGCCACGATGGTGAAATCCGGTGAGCAGAGATATACGCCCAGGAGTTCGATACCCCCTACCAACCTGGCATTATGTCCTCCGAGTATACCAGGCGTGGTCATTCAAGATAGTACCCAGGCAAAAACTCAGAATCCTCCAATACCGAGGCAGACAGCGCTACAGTCCGAGGGAGATATAGAGATCGAGTCGGACCCTGGAGATTCTGAGACCAGCTCTACCGCCGTACACGGGGTCTTTAAATACCCAGTGGAAATCCCCAAGCCTCGCATCGACCAGTTAGCCGAGAGTGGTATGACCATGGACGATGCGACTGGCAACTCGGGCCAGCAAACAAATTCGAATCTCATCGATCCCGTTGCCGAAGGCAACCAGAAGCCATACGATAATAAGATGGCAGAGTCAGTAAATGGACAGCTCAGCAACAAAAATCCCGAGGTCGCACCAATCCAGCATGACACACAGAAGTCCAAGCAATTCCAAGGAGAGTCGCCTAAACACCAGCTCCATGACAACGAGGACCTGGCGCAACCTCCAAAAAAGCAAAAGTTTGAGACTGAGGCGCTCCAAACAGATATCATCGACTTTGGTGAAGAATTGCCAATGTGGAAGCAAAAGGTCGATACGCCTACTAAACCGCAGCCCACATCTTCCACTGCAGGACAGCACAGAGGAAAAAAACGAACACGGAATAACTTCACCGACTACGAGAAAAAGCACGCCCCAGCCTGGTTCAAGAGCCAGGTAGACGCAGGAAAGCTCCCGTCTGATATTGAGAAGGCCTATGTTGAAAGATTCGGTGTCTTCCACCGCTGGCTCACTGTGAAGCTTTGGGTCGACCGAATGGAGGAAAAGGCTACTAGAGCACAGACCCCGAGCAAAATCGTGGTATTGAAAGTACAACTCCCGTTGCATCTTCATAAGGCCTTCTTGAATGACAATTCTTCCTAGCCGATCCGGACGTTTCCCACGAGCCAGGCAAAGTCAGCAGCAGCTGTCCCCGCCACTAGTTTTCCCGTCCCGCCGCCCTATGTATCTCCATATCCCTTATTCCGTCCCAATGGGCAGCCGGTCTCATCCGTCACGCGGCAACTGGCTTGGCCCTCCCAACTGGCGGGATTACCCTCAACTAAGAGTGGCCTTCCGAACGTGTACTGAAAGGTTGACCCGGATGTCGGTTATTGCATGTCCTCTTTCAACCGATATGACTTTCATCGCATTCATAACCAAGGCCTATGAGGTTCACTCAAGGTATGTTCCATTTGACAGCGTTGTAAACATTACTAATCTACTTCCAGAGTTCTTGTTAAGCGTGAGATTGATTTCCGTTTGTGATGTGTATGGATTCTTCGTGCAACTGGTTGACACTTATTTTCATATCGCCTACTTCATCTGCTACTTACCTTGTAATTATACCCATTTTTACTATTTGAGACCACCCATCTACGTAGTTCCCACAGTATCAAACGGTTCCAGTGGGTAGACGCATCTATCCATATGTAAACTCTCCACTATCCGTGTGCGATATCTACGTGCCTCCCTTCTTCGATGGCCACTGTCACTCTTGATTATCTCCTTCGATGTACCCTGCATGTACTTCCTCAAATACGTAGTACGCGGCTCTTCATTCAATTCACGCCTTAACAATTTATTTTTTCACCTCGTCAATTCAGCCGTACGATCCGTTTCTTGATGCAGCCTCCCTTCATCATTGATACAAACGCGACTTTCAATAATCCTGCCAGGGCAAAGGCAAACCTTTGCAGTCACCGCATGCATAAAACCAATCACACTTCGGAACAGCCTCACTAACGCCGTGAGCTTGGCTAACGCAATCATCCCGGCTTCGGCCTCTGCCAGCGACCCCGTACCTAGATAAAAGAATATCAAAAAAAAAGCTGGTAAAGTTTTTATGGTTTCTTAATGTGGGAGGATCAAATGTGAAACTCAGTAGTCTAGGAACTTACATAGTTTCTACTCAATCTCAAGATGCTATGCAATCCGACGCCTCTTTACGGCTCGCTTTACAGACCGCTCTCGTTGATAGTAATTGACGACTTGTATCCATTTTATATGTGGTTTGTGCCTAATATTCAATCGTCCAACGTTCTAACAAGTCATTTGATTGTACTATCTTGGCCACACTCTCTGTGTGTAAGGTTTCTATTGGGAAGTTGATAGACGGCCGGCTTTATTTAGTTCGTCTATTTATAAAGAAAAGCCACGCTGAAATAGCCACATTAATTATATCAGAATAGGCCTGAATCAAATTTGAAAGGCTCGCTGTCGCTTCAACATGTGTATTAGTCTGAGAGTAGTAGACCGCGTAGACTGCGCGTTTCTGCGACTATTCCTCTTGACTCAATTGTTTCTACTTTTCCCAAACTGTCTATCTCCTTCACCATTCACAACACCGTTCTAGTGATTTGGATTAACGGCATTGATTCACGTCCCGAAGCTGTGAGCGAACTATGAATGACCACCGCCCTCCTACCCAGGTCCCGAACCAGGTAGCAACACCTGGTTTCTCATCAGGTGAAACTGACAGGACACTCAGTCCATATGTTGCACTGCAGCGTGACCTTGACGAGGCTTACAGGAAGTACCTCGGATATGCCGAGGTCATTGGTCAAGGCGACCTGCTGGCACCGCTCTTGGGCGACTCGATTTTCTACCCCGAAGTCGAAAGGACAGCCGCTAGAATATTCGGCGAGCCACGCCCACGCTTAGTTGAAGACGACTTCCAAGCACCCATTGAATGGACCGATGTCCTTCGGGAATTGCTAACTCCTGAGGACTTTCAACGACAAGAAAACGGGATGTTCCTGTGCCGCGTTCAGGGAAGTTTGATTGAGGTTTCTGAGGCGAATTATATTGAGATCCTCACCGGCGTCACAGAACGACTTTTGCAGCCACTGCAGAACTTGTCCGATGAGCAGAAGGAGACTCGAGTACGCCTCAAACTGTTTACTCACCTACATGAGACACACGACTCACTCGTCCAATGTAAGTTCGCTCACCTCTATGACCTGCTCGATTTCTAAACTAACGTGACATTCAATAGTTGCCAACGCAGTGCGTGAGTCTATCGTTGCCTTGAGTGTAGCCCCGGCCATTCATGATGCGCAGCCCAGCTTCATTGGACCTGCTGAAGCTCAACTGCCCACCCCAATGTCCGCCCAACCTGTGACTTCTGCTCAATGGATGCCTTATATGTCCCACACAGAGGATGATATACATGAGAACACTATCAAACAGGAAGAGATAGAACTGGCTCGGTTTGAGCCCTCTGGGATCATTGGGAGTCATCTGGCGGGAAGCAGACATTCCGACAACAGAGTATTGGCTCAGTCAGGGCGATCTGACGTTTTCCGAGGTAAATCCATTGATTCTGAGAGCGAGGACGATGGTTATACCCCGTCAGCCGACGATAGTCTGAGTGTCAGCAGCTCGGATTATTATGTTTCGTCAATTGGCACCACTCGAAGCAACTCCACTGATCCAGCTAACCGCTGGATCGCGATGGGTGCCTATGACAGTATGGTTGCAGCTACTTCCTACCTGTACGACAACAACTATTTCGATCCCGAATTGATTGGTAGCAACGCCCTCTCCGCCGTGAACAACCATGTGGTCGAAAACGCGGATGCCAATGTCAATTCCGATATCAACTCCCATACTCAACCGTCTAATCTCACCTCAGGGGTGAACTCTAACTCAATCACTCCTTGGTTTGTCAACATTGACGCTCCCGGTGATGTAGGCCACCCTGTTGAATCGTTTGAATCCGACATCCCTCGGCAGGCTGATACTGCTGCAGATCAACATGGAGCGAGATCCCAGGGCGTAAAGAGACCCCGATCCGAATCTTCTTTCAGCGAATTTGGGAATAAGTCAGGGGCCGGTACAAGATACTCTCAAATGGAAGAGGTCAACGGGCCTGAATTTGTGAAATATCTGGTCGACAAAGGGTCCACTGCCGCGGAAATCGAAGAAAAATACTGCGAGCTGTTCGGGGTTTCCCGGTCCGCTAGTGGTCTTTGCAAGAAATTCGAGATCAGATGTGCTTGGGGGTTGCTGGAATCTCACCGAGAAGCCAAGATGCAGAGGACTATGGTACGCAGCCCATTACTCCCGTCTTAGATGGGACTCTACTGACAACTCTTCTAGTAACCCTAGTCTTGCTGTGATCAATACTGGTGATTGCCATAGCAGGTTGGAGCCCAATTGGCTAATGAGGGTGCATATGAGATGGAATGGGATAGCAAGGCTGTTAGTTTCTGCCTCATGTCATTGCCAAGACCGCCAATCCATGAGCTTATCGCCAGAGTCAATAATGGTATGCTCAGTGTCAGCAGATAGTATGCTCTAGGGGTGCACATAGTTAGAATTCCTTGTGGGCGTACATAGCTAGAGTCAATCTGTAGTGTTTTTCTCCCATTGAACTCACAGCAAGCAAGTAGATGGCCTCGTGATCAAGATCGAGACTGGATTATCTCCTCTCCTCCCTCCATCACCTTTCTATTCATCGCGCCAACAACGCGTCTCAACTTTCAAACCAAAGCCTTTTCTCATCAATACTCTCTTTTCTGTCCTTTTGCATAAACAGTTGCTTTCATCATGGGCAAAAAGAAGCATATCCATGTTGGCCAAGTTGAAAAATTGCGCACAATTCAACCTGGAACCAAGCCCCCAATCGAATCATCCAAAGCTATTCCTGAAGAAAGGAAGTCTTCGGCCTTTCGTTCTGATGCTGAGCTTGAAAAGGCTCTCAACAAGTTTTTCGGCGGTCCTCCTTTTTTCTTGATCTACCTGATTCCACTGAGGGTCATACCAAGGCTTGGACGGGCAAGAGAGCGTGCAAAGGCCGCCGGCGCCATTTGTCATAGTCACTTGGATGGATGTACTTTCTGAAGCAACAACCGCAAGTCAATTTCAGCGCCAGGAAAATGGCATGTATCGGTGTCATGTTAAAGGAAGGTTGATTGAAATGTCTGCGGAAAATTACCGCTTCATCGCATTGGGTTACCCCCAACGCATGATGAATTATCCATACGTGTCTGAGGCACAGGGGGGACAAGAGGCTGCAGGAGCTGTTGGAGAACAAGACGTCAACTCTCTCAATGTTGGCGTGAATCGTGAGTTTGCGGTCTTCCCTGGTCTATTATATGGATACTAATATGGAACAACACACACAGAGCCGCTCAACTCCGTACCCGACCCAATGGACATGACCCGAAGCTCAATTGCAGATTTCTCACTTAAAACTGAGAATAGTACCACGGTCTCATACCAGAGTGAGAGAGATGTCAAAGGAGCATCCCATGTGGCCGAAGAGTTCCAGGCTGAAACATCACGGCTTCGCCACAACCGCAGACAGGTTAGTCTCCAGTCTCGTCGGAAGCAGGTTTTCTCTGCTTGGACTCCAAGTTTGATCGCAAACAACCCAGCTAGATCAGAGGATGGCCTGATCAAATCTGCCATCCCGAGCCACATTAATGACGGCGGCGCAGGAAGCTCGGATGTCCCGAAACAGTCTCAATCCGAAATAGGAGATGCTGGAAACACGGACAATTCTCAGGTAAGAGATCTTCCAATACTCTTACTCCGTTCTCTTTCTTATTTAAATCAACTCGATTAACATTTCTCGACAGTCAAACTCCACCAACATGGAGCACCTAGAATCCAGTCCGATTGAGGCTTCCCAGGCCATCCGCCGCGCGCGGGACAAGAAAAGAAACAAGGAGAAGAAAAGGGACACCGGCCCTTCCGACCCTAGTATAAGTCAATGATTTGAGGTCGGCCCGGGTGCCTAAATTGCTGGTTCGCACCCAAATCTCGGCAAACGAATCGAGACCTCATCAGCAAGGGGGAGACAGAAGGGAATATGAACTTTGGGGGTGATGATATTTCCTGAACATGTGTAAGATTCAGGATCATAAGCACAATGAAAGCGTACGCAAAATTTATGAAGTCGTAAATTAGGTTTTTAAGTACATAAGGTATAATGAGTCGAAACTCAACGTTTCGTCCGAAATATGAAAATAGATTCATTTCACAGTGAGGGTATGCAACAAATAGTAAAAGGCCCCCAGATCCTCCATACATATTTCAAAAATGTGTTCTTACAAGGCGATAGCAAGACCCAGGACACCAACGGCTCCAGCAAGACTCATGGCGATACCAGTGGGGGCAGCACCACCATCGGCAGTGGTGGATGCAGCAGAGCCGGATGCCGAAGCTGAAGCTGAAGCCGAAGCCGAGGACGAAGCAGCGTCCGAGCCAGTGGCAGTAATAGAGGAAGATGAGTCCGTGGTAGTAGAAGTAGAATCGGTAGAAGACGAAGCGGCAGAGGACGAAGCGGCAGAGGATGAAGCAGCAGAGCTAGAAGCGCCGGAGCTAGCGGCACCAGAGCTGGAAGCACCGGTGGAGGTGGCCTCGGCAGTGCTAGGGCCGGAGCTGCTGGCGCCGGAGCTGGTAATCTCGGCGGAGATGGATGATGCGAAGGAAGGATAGTAGCCCTCAACCGCGGTAGTGACGTAGCTCTTCACGCTGTCGGGGAGGCTGCTGTACCAGGTCGGCCAGGAGTTGGAGACAATGCCTTGCTCAACTTGCGAAAGGAAAGCAGCGGTGTTGGTGGCTTCGGCCCAGAATGAGCTTGGCACAGCAGTTGCTAGAACCACGGCAATGGAGGGCGGAATGATCTCTGCGAGGCTAGCGTCTCCGGATTCAACAGCGGAGTTGGTGTCGGCCGGAGCGGCCATGGCCATACTCGCAAGGAGCAGGGCTGTGAGAGACTTGTACTGCATGTTGACGGTTGGAGGAACTATATACTTGGGGTAGAAGATAAAGTGGATGTGAAGACGAGCTATCTCTGGTGTAATTGACCAAGTGGAAGAAGAGAAAAAATCAGTATCTGCGGGCTTTATAACAGTACGCCTGATGGATTTGACCCTGGAAGGTATTGCGAGGCTGCGGCATAGCCCGAATGAGACCATCGCGCTTTGTTCCCGCGTTCCACTAGCAACGGCCAATCGCAGCCTCGTCGCCCCCAAAAGTTGTCGATCAAATTGAAAGGTTGCACCTGAGGTCCTACGAAAAATCTTACATCGCGCAACCATTTGCCCTGGAACCTCCAATGTTGGGGGCTATGTCCACGCCCTGCTGTGAAGTTACCCGACACTCTACAAAGTAGGGTTAGAGGCTAACTAACGTCTCTTTTTTCTGTTCCCGAAACTCATACTCCGTACGAGTCCTGATGTTCCTCAAAGCTTGACGCTACAGTCGTGAATTGAAGGACCGGTGTTCGATCCGATCGCGAAGTCCCAAGACCGCATTACGCACGCCTTTGCACGCCTCTTCATCATTGGAATCGGAGGCTCTTGAACATATTGATATGACGTCATTTTCTGGGGGCCAGCAGAATTTACTTGGAAATAATCATTGCTGCCTTTGTCTGTACTCTCCACCTGGTCTTGTGCATGGGGTTAGCGGTCAATCAGACAACATGTTATCGAATAGAAGTTTTATTGTACGTAAACATGACAAAGTTATAGATGCACTGGCATTCAAACATCTCCTCGATGGCAAGTCATTGGCACAAGGTATCCAAAAGGGTCTACACCATACACAGCCTTGTGCCCCACCTGAGTACGTTCTTTGTGTTCATAGATACCTCTATGGCTGTGGTGAGGCTCTAGTGGATTCAAATCAGTCTACAGCATTGTGTTTGAGTGCTCACCACTGGTCCTTGACTATATTCTCGGCATTCGTCATGGTCATGAAACATTCGGGACCTGGTAGCTAGCATTTTCTGCCTATGTTGTAATATCCCGTTAATTTGATATTGCCGACTATTACAACTGATGCGGGGTTACATGGAGGTGAAAGAGGCAATAAATATATATCTGGTATCAACGGTACTGACTATGGATATGCCAATTCGGGCATGAGCCATCGGACTCTATATATATACACCCTTCGCAGCGACATATCAAGAATGACTTCTTCCTTAATAAACACAGAGGCAATGAATCCCGTATCAGAGAGTATCGCCATCCACCGTCAGACCAAGGCTGCTACGGCTTGATGTGTTGATGTTTACAGCCGTGGTTTTGCTGGCAACTTTCTCTCTTATTGATACACCAGAGCAATTTCAACAATTCGGGAAACTCTAGACAAAACAAGTTATTCAAAGTCTCAGTCTCATTTTGCATCAATCAAGCTTGAATGAAGACGACAGAAAAAGAAAGAGCAAAAAAAAGAAATCTCTCCCTCGGGGAATCGAACCCCGGTCTCCCGCGCTTATCGGTTTTAATGACAAGCGGAAATCATCACCACTAGACCAAGGAAGAATGCGATGGACGAGTTACTGCTCGGCCACTTGGCTGGTTGATGAAAAATGGAGGAAGTGACTGACACATGATGTCAACAAATGATGTTGAGCCACTCCAATCGTATGCAGTTTATTGGCTGGTCTAACTGGAAAGATTGCAAGCAAAATCCCAGGCTATCTGACGATTATTTCTATTCTCCGTGTGAGAGATAGCCCGGCCTAAATCCCCCAATCTCCACCTTGAATGTTCTCAAACGGAAAGTCCTGGAGAAGTTCGGGTCTTACAGCCGACTTCCCCGCAGGAAGAAATAAAATCGTCAGGACTCGCATTTTTCTTTGCGGTTCAAAAAACACAAAAAACTGTCAATTATGACATCCGTTTTCAAGAATGGGCGCATCTTTGTGCCGTCACAAGCTCCGGATAATGAGGGGGACTTTGCCGAGAGCATGATCATCGAGAATGACAAGATCTCGCACGTCGGCTCTCTCGACGGAATAACCATCTCAGAAAATGCAAATGTCATTGACTTGGAAGGTCGTACTGTCATTCCAGGTTTTATTGACGCTCATGTACACATCCTGCATTACGGGCAGTCATTGCGCAAAGCCGATCTCATCGCATGCACCTCCCTCGATGAAATCCGCGAAGCCATCAAGTCCTACGCCGAAGCCAATCCATCTCTGCCGCGCATATTATGCCGAGGCTGGATCCAAGCATCAACCAATGGAGTCGCATTAGCAAGTATGCTGGAGGGTATTGACCCGCGTCCCATCTTTATTGACTCCTTCGACATCCACTCCATGTGGTGCAATGCAGCTGCTCTCGATGAGATGGGGGCTCACACGGCCCCCGATCTTCCCGGCGGAACAATCCACCGTGATGAAAATGGACGAGCTTCTGGCCTACTTGACGAATCCGCTATCATGAACCTTGCATGGCCTTATCTAGAAAGTCTTAGCTCCACCCAAGACAAATTGAGTGCGTTGGACACTGCATTTGCTGCATACACTGCTGCCGGGTATACCGGACTAGTGGATATGGCCATGGATGAAGGAACATGGGAGATTCTGAATCTCTACCGTCGCGATCATACCATCCCATTCCACATCGGCGCACACTGGCTCGTCCCCTTTTCAGCGGATCAAAACGCCAACTTCAAATACGTGGATCGAGCAATTGAGCTACACCACCAGTACAACGAGCCCGATTTCCATGTCCTCGGAATAAAGATCATCTGCGATGGCGTTGTCGACGGATGCACTGCCGCTCTCCTCCAACCGTACACTGGTAAATCCGATCTCGTCGAGCCAATCTGGCCCGAGAATATGCTCCAAGAAATAGTCCAGCGTGCCGACTCAGCGGGCATCCAATGCGCAATTCATGCGATAGGCGACAGAACTGTCCACCAAGCAATCAACGTGCTGTCGAGAGTCGGCACGCCAGGCCGAAGACACAGAATCGAACACCTGGAGATGACAACCTCCGAAGACGCCAAGCGACTTGGTGAGCTGGGTATCACAGCCTCAATCCAGCCCGTGCACTCGGACCCTATGCTTTTCAAAGCGTGGCCTGGTCTGGTGGGCCCCGACCGCTGCAAGCGCGCATTCGCCTACAAGGACTTCCTCGATGGGGGTGCTCCCATTGCTATCGGCACGGATGCCCCTACTGCGGCTCACTTTCCGTTCCCTAATCTTTACAATGCTACCACTAGGCGTTCGGCGATTCAGACCGAGACTGATGATACTGTCAACGAACATTTCAAGTTGGGGTTGGCTGAGGCGGCTACTGCTGCCACGACCGGCGCGGCTTATGCGCGACATGCAGATTCCTGGACTGGAAGTCTGCAGAAGGGATTGTATGCGGATTTCTTGGTTGTTGATATGCAGTGGACGCCGGAGTCATTGCTTCAGGCGCGTGTCTGCCAGACTTGGTACCGGGGGAAGAAGGTTTTTGACTCATGAAGTGATTTATAGCGGTCCCATAGACTACGAATTATATAGAGAATGCACGGATATACAAGTAAATAAGAATTATTTTCTCTATTCCTTATGACGTCGGGTCTTGCGATGCGGGGTGGACATCACGGTGACATCACTGATGTTGCCTCACAACAGCCATCACGATGTAGATGTACAACATACATACAGTACAGTTCATAAGTAAGGTATAGAGTATCAATTGACAATTTCTTAATCTGGAGTCGTCGCTTCATGAAGACATCACTACTAGTTCCAATCCAAGTCTTCCCTCTGAAACTTCAGTGTAGTTCCGAGTCCAACGAAGTATAGGAACGCCAACTACTCTTCGAGCTGTTCGGGGTGCTCTTGCAGCCCACGGTCGGTACTTATATCAGAGAGGAAGGAACCTGATGCGTGTCAGTACAAGAGCTTTGACCTCAAGAATGGTTGTCGGGCATAACAGAGACATACTGTGATCTACGTCCTGCGAGGAAGACCGACGTGGACGTTCTGGGGTATGCTGGTGTGCAGGCTGCGGGGAAACTGAACTTCTGTTTTATGGATCAGTCAGTTATGAAGATACTTCAGGATAGACTTCAAGTTTGTGATATTAACGCACGGGGCAATATCTTTGTCCAACATGAGATCCTCACGCTTGACATTGGACTGGTCTTGCTGCTTATGCTCCATGTTTCCGAGAGAGCTACGGCGCTTTTCGTAATTGGGATCTAGGGGGTTGTGATCAATATCCGTCTCGACCATGTCAGAGAGTGAGCGTAGTAGACTATTGGTGGCAAATGAATAGTTGGAGAGTGTAGATTGGAGGTATATGAAAGTTAGAGTGGGGAAAATGAACTATTTCTTATACTACGGAGTAGATACGGGAAGCCTTCGATGTCATAGGTTGAACGTGGCAAACTTATGATATAAACAATCCATGTAACTAGACGCGGACCTATCAGAGCCATCTTGATCTTGGAATTTGAACGACGAATGTCGCTCTTATAAAATATTGGCGGCGAGGAAATGAAAAGGAGATTAGCTCCTGTAATACTCCTACGAAGCAGACTGACTCGTTATGCAATGCGAAATAATTCATCATGGAAATTGTATGAGGTCAAGTGCTCGTCAATGTACGACACGATGGCAAAATTAGTAATATTCTGGGCTTTTCGATTATAAGTTTGGATTGCGGAATGAAAGGGTAGTGGAGAGGTATGAGAAATATAGGATGAATACTCGCTGGTTCATCGTCTATATTTGTTTCTGATCTGTTGTTTCCTCTTGGTATATGACTTCTCTCTTGCTAGCTTAGTATCGAGTTCGAACCGCCGGGGGCAAATTGCAAGGCTTCTCAATCGCTGGGGAGCAGTAATCTTCAGTTTCGAAGTATGAGACAAGTCAGCGCCATTTATTAGCAACGAAAGCAACAGTTTGTGGCGGCCTTCCTCACAAGTACGGTCACAACTAGTGAGATGTTAGGCTTCTGGTGAGTACTGCTTCTGATTTCAGACACATTGCTATGTCCTTTCGGTCCCACGAAAGGACACTTCTCTTGGGATAATATAACTCAAAGTGTCTTGGGAGTTGAAAATCTCATTCTGGGTTCTTTCTAGAAAGTTTCCCATGTCATTCATTCTTCATGAGTTCCTTCCGCAGCCAAGGTGACAGGCCAGTTGTTATGGAACGTAGAGTCCGAGGTAGTTCTGAAAAATAGCGGATATTATCTGACAACAGAACTCCGTTCTGTTGCTGATATTCTGGTGTCAACAATGGGTCATTGGCACGATATGAGTAGAGCGAGACAAAGATTCAGCATGCCACGGCGCTGTCGTGCTGCTGCCAACTCGGGAAATTTGTCCTTTAAGCCAAATAAAAATCTCATCTCATAGTCCAGTATTATTTGTGACTTCAGGAGGTTTGGTTAATGTTAGTTTGTCCCTTTGTTGAATGTAGATATATGACAGGGAAGCAGTTGCCTAAACAAGAAAACAGACTAGTACCAAATAGGCAATGGAATGCGATCACGGGAATGGAGAGCTCGGATCCTTCGCTTCTGCGCCCTTGGCACGGAGTACTCCGTACATGATTTTGATCAATAGATATCGGAATTGGATCTCGAGTTTCTAGAAAACCGAGATGCGGCTCAAGAGACCGTTAAATGCTATTAATAGGTTTATGGTTTACAGAAGGATAGCCAAACGTATTTGAACAGTACGCTACGAAGGGACTGCTGGCCGTGACAATGACGATCAAAAACCCAACGAGACAATACTACACCAGTCACTGAAAGAGTCACTATTTTACCTGAATCCCTCTGATCGATGATTGAAGTTACGGAGTAAAATAGGCCATTCTTGGCTTCAACTCCACTACATCTTGGCTTCTTGATACAGCCTAGATATCCGACATTGAAGCTGCGAGATCGCGAACCGCGGAATGCACAAGGTCCTCCTCTAGGCCTATTGGACGAAAATCGTCTAGCTCGAGGTCTATCGTGCAGGGTAAGCCGAGTATGATTCGCCTCGGGACAGGGCCGACAAAGCCAATGTGGGGTGCAGAAGCAGATCATTTAGCTAATTCTTCATCTAACCTTGGAAGCACATCAGACGAAGAGCCGGTCAAAGCAACGTCATGAACCAACCACGTTGTGTGAAGTTGAAAGCGACCCTGGGGCATATTGTCACTAGTCCTAATGGGGCTATTGTCTGGAGAAGTGGGTGGGGAGAGGATCACTCTGTTCGGATCCTCAGTTGACATAGCGCACGCAAAATTTTTCGCAGGTTTAAATGGAGCAGGATTTGTCGGTTTTTCTGAGGGATTGTGCTTGAAGCAATTGCATTGCTGCTTGCGACTACGATCTATAAAAATCTTTGAGGTGAAAAATTACATCATACCTTCAAATTTGGTTTTGGTTCACTCTGGATCCGGAAGAGAAACATCAAGGCCACAACGATCTATACCAGCCTTGAAGTTGAGTCGTGCTGGGATCGGAATGGTGTTCACACGCGGCGATATTTCCGGCCACGATGATCAGACCATAGGTAAACGAGGAATAACACCAACCGAGATCCATAATATTGACTAACAGCGACACAGATCACCAAGATCCCAGCAAAGATGTCACAATTGTGTCCTGGGATGGGCCGCGAGATCCAGGAAACCCATACAACTGGTCTCTGTGCGAGAAATGGCTTCTCACAGCCCTCGCCGTGTTCGCCACCTTTATGACTATGATCAACGGCACAATCATTACAGTAGCCCACGATCCTATTAATGAGCGCTTCAACATCTCAGATGCCCATTTTCCACACTCATACTGGCCCGTCACATCGTGGGCCATTGGAGGTGGCTGTTCCTCCCTGCTGGTCCTCCCGCTCATGGAGGATTTCGGTGTGCGATGGGTGTTCCTGGGCACGTACGTGACTTTCATCTGTTTTGTCGTGCCCCAGGCTGTGGCACAGAATTTTTACACGTTGGTCATAACGAGATTCTTCGCCGGAGGTTGCGTCTCCATCCTCGCCAATACCGCTGGCACGGTGATTGGGAATGTCTGGGACACGGAGCTAAATCGCAACGTCCCTGTCAGTCTTTTTATCGTTGCCTACCTGTCGGGTAGTAGCATTGGGCCCGTCATTGGGGCTGCTATCTACCAGGCTCTCACGTGGAGGTGGATTGGCTATATCCAGCTCATGTGGTATGGTGCTTTCTTCCCTCTGTACTTCTTTTTGTTCAGAGAGTGTCGTGGAATTGCAATCCTAGGACAGCGAGCTAGGGCTCTGCGACGGGAAGGGAAGAACGCTTATACCCAACATGAAATCGACACACAAGGCCAGTCGATTTTGAGCATCGTGGGCCACAGCGCGAGCAGACCTCTTTTCCTCTTCTTCACCGAGTCCGTGGTGTTCGTATCGGCTCTATGGTCCGCCTTTACCATCGGGACCTTATACCTATTCACTCAATCTGTTGAGCAGGTGTTTGTAGCGCTGTATGGCTGGACACCAGCACAAGCCGGATACGTCCAATCAGCAGTCGTGATCGGAGAACTTCTGGGATGGGTGGTTACCTTGTTCTCAGGCAAAATTTACTTCAATTCGGCATCCCGCAACAAGGAAATCCCTGGTACGCCTATCCCCGAGGCACGGCTGTACCTCGCCATTGTAGGCGGTATATTTGGCATCTCGGGTGGTATGTTCACATACGCTTGGACGTCATACCGCAATTTTCCGTGGATCGCACCGGCCGTTGGTCTCGCCATGGTAGGGGCCGGTAGTGTCATTGTCGTGACCGGAATCTCTGACTATGTGGTCGATGCGTATAGCAAATATGCGGGCAGTTGCATGGGTATCATTGCCACTGGCGAGAACACCCTGGCGGCGTTCCTCCCTCTAGCTACCATGAGCATGTATTCTCATCTTGGCCTCCGATGGGCTAGCACACTACTAGCTTTCATTGCGTTGGCTCTATCATTTACCCCGATATTGGTCCTTATATGGGGCAAAGATATCCGTGCACGGAGTCCGTTCATGAAGGAAGCCATGGTGGAAAAGAGGAGGAAGAGTATCGACTCGGTCTGACGAGTTTTTCTCTGTACATAAAGCGCTTTGAGAAATATATTGCATATATCAAAGATTTGAGAACTTCTTGTTCACTAAATGTTTTCTCGTGTCTAGGTTTATCGTTCTCTCTCCAGGGCCGATGCACGTGGACAGGTAAATCAAGACTGTCCTGGGCTACAGAGAGTTTCCCAAAGGCTTGGTCATGAAGCCTTGAGAGATAACTAGATAAATTTCAGTTTTCTCTAACCGAAGAACTAATTTTAGAACTAGTATAGCCGACAATCTCACTTCATGAGCCCCTACAAAGCAAGAATACATGGAGAGTGAATTCAAGACTGTAAAGCCGAGAATCAAGTGGATCAATTGTAAGCAAGACATAAATATAGTTTGAATCAGGGGGAATTCTCGTTGAACTACTCCGTAAACGCCGGAGATGTTGCAGATTGCGGATTAGACCAGGGATACGCTAGCCCGAAATGAAGTCCCCCCCTTAACCTCCCACCATATGTCCATCCACGTCTGTTGTTTAAGACCGTTGAGGCGAGCGATGCTTAACGTTATCATTTATCTTCCGGGAACATTATATCTGTTAGCCACGGACGAATTAGATAGAAGGGAAAAAAAAAGAAAGAAAAGGGGGAAAAAGATCACTGTACTCCGTACCGCAACCTACGATGCAACTGCCAAGTTAGGAATAAAAGCCGAATTTATCCCGTGAGTCCTGCTCGCTTTCAATAATGGGGGAGGAGACGGGATAGAAATCCGCCTCTCCTCTTCCTCAAGTATACGTCGTCGAACGACCTATTTTCCCCATGAGGTTGCTTGCATGAGGAGAGGAATAACATCCCCACGTTTCTGTCAATTGTCGAATTCTAGATCGTTTCAGGGTGGACGATCAAACGGCGTGATTGCCGGTGCCCTGTGCGATGGTCTGACTATGTGCATATATACAGTTAGTACGGAGCACGGAGATGGATACTGCGTTTGCACTAGCTGGGTATCTCCGCCCAGACTATCAGCTAGTTTCTCAGGGGCTGGAAAACCTTGATTGGAGTTGAAACCTCCAGCCAGAGTCTATATTGATTGCATGAGAATCGTGGTTAGATATGCCGTAGTTCTCCTCGATCCAGTGGCGCTCCGTGGGCAAGATACAATGGATACAGATCTTGGTTCTGTTTCTGTGTTTGTTACTTTATGGTCTGAGGCTCGATATGGCGATAGTCGATATAAAATAGTCGATAAGGGTAGTCGAATTCAGCCTGCGTCCTTTTGGTTCAAGGATGAGACATCCTGACACATAGATACGTACACTGATCTGATAATGATGATCTATGTGGAAGGAGATAACATGATTGTAATTGTACGTTCCTGTCTTCGGATATATGGGTGTGCAACCATCTCAGAGTACCACGCTCCTTTAGGCTATTGATCTCATTGAAATGTTTGATCAGGAGACCGTCCATCCGCGACGAGTCACAGTAGTCTACCGACTCACATGCGGTTGGGTGTATCCAAAGCTTGGAATTATGCCGCCTTATAGAAACCCTACGGTACCTGTTTTCTATGTGGTCTAGAACTTTGCTCATCTTATTTATGACATGGCTGGCTGGGGGAAAGTGGACCAGGCGTACTTCGTACGGGTACAGGGTAAAGATATACACCAAATACAGATCTTTTTGACTTGGTTTTGATGGTAGGACGCACTCAAGTATAATAACTGTTACGTCCATATAATATAGACTTACTAATAGATACTACGTAGTGCTCCATACTCCGTACTTCCCCATTAGACGAGTCCCATGCGGCGGGTAGTCCAAATGAGATCAGTCGGAAATACCGGATGTACAATCCATAGTCACACGTTTATATACAACTAGCCCTCGGAGAAAATACCAGGGGGAAATCCAGGAAGGTTTCAATGCATGTAAGCGCCCACTACAATTCTGAAACAACAGGGCGGGTGCTTCAAATCGCAGCGCCAGTTTGATGGGCCTTGGCGGACTCCACCTATCCCGTTGGACTCACAGGGCTTTTTGGTCTAAACGGACATCTGAATGTGGCAGGTGATATGTTTATCACTTGGTTATGCAGCCTGATCACCATGTGGATTGGGCCAATCATGAATCTTGACATACAATACTATACAAATATAGAAATCTTGTACAAAAGAATTAAGAGGGTATATTCGCCTTGGTAAGGACAGAATCTTGGTTTGATATTGGATTTGAAGACTCACAACTACTGTACTTGGATGTATTGTGTTGATTCAAGACCGTCTTCTTGATATGCATCCCCTGGGCATCTATGGAAGTATATGGGATTTGTACCTGAACCCAAATAAACTTGATTTCCGCGTTCGACCCTGTAAATGACCGATAAATACAGTGTATATAACCGGCAATACCAGATTAATGACATAAATAACATAAATAACACGCTTGGACCATTCACAACCATGAATAAGGCCTCCGCCCGGTATGACTAAGAATAACCCAAAATAACATTACTAGTTTATGACCGGTCAGACGTCCCTGGGCGCTTCCCCCATTCCCAGCTTCGATTATTATTAGACTTGACTGTATCTTCTGTCCCCCCCTTCTTCCTCTTCACCAATACTCGAGCTTCTTCTTCACCTTCGTTTCTTTCTTCCGCTGCGCGCGAAAACTCCCCCAGAGGCTTACCGGCTGGTCCAGTTCCATTCTCTGACAATCTCTCTTTCTTTCACTTTGTCTACGAGGCTGGTTCCTCCGTTTCCCTTAGCCTTTCGTGCATTCCTTGTGTGATCTAGAACATCTCCCGATCGGATATCATCTTTATTGGTTGGCGACGTTGATCCTCGCACTTCCGGCCCTATCCCGTTCACCCATTCAGCTGGTGAGTTTAGTCCGAGGTCTCGCAGCTATGTCTCAGCAGAGTCGCAGAGGGTTCCTTTAATTGGACTCAGATCGCCTCTTTGTTTGCGCATGGGTTATCATGCGGTCTCTTCCCCGGTGCTAATTATCTATATAGTGCGCTTTTCACAGACAAAATGTATCCTCAACCAGGTGCTTCAATTCCGATGGCACCACCCCAAAAGCCCGAAACTTTTATGCTCTCCACCGAAGCACAGCGAAGCCTACCTCATGACGCGCAAGTTGCTCTTCAGCAAGTGGATAATCGTATGTCTTTGGGTCTCTTTTATTCCCCGCATCAAAGCAATGTATTGACATGGGGCCAGTGAAATATTTCCTTCTGTCTGCTCCTGTTGACTGGCAACCGGATCAACTCATTCGACGCTTCTTGCTTCCTACGGGCGACTATGTCTCCTGTGTTTACTGGTTCGTCTCACTCTGGAGCGTGATGGTTTGGGAAGCCGACTAACCCGGTCTCAATAGGAGCGGCCTCTTCCACATCTCCGGTACCGATATTGTTCGATGTCTCGCATTTCGATTCCAAGCCTTTGGACGTCCGGTGAAGAACTCGAAGAAGTTTGAGGAGGGCATTTTCTCGGACCTGCGAAATCTCAAGGCCGGCGTAGACGCGGTGCTGGAGGATCCAAAGAGCCCATTCCTGGACTTCTTGTACAAGAACAACTGTATTCGGACCCAAAAGAAGCAAAAGGTGTTTTACTGGTACGGCGTACCGCACGACCGCTTATTTCTCGATGCACTGGAACGGGACTTGAAGCGCGAGAAAATGAACCAGGAGGCCACCACGGTCGCAGTCAGCGAACCGGCCATGTCCTTCGAATTCGACTCGTCTCAGTCTCTGTACGAGCAATTGACCAAGTCTCAACAAGTGAATATGAACTCGTTCGCTGCCCATGCAAGTACGACATATGGCCAGCCCAACTCCCCCGTGCTTCGGACCGTTGACGCAATGCCTCCTCCGCAGATGGCTCCCCCAGCGATCCCTCTGATGCAGGACGACTCTGGGAATCAGATGTACAGCCACCCACAGATGCCCCTTTCGAACAATCTAGTCCAAAGCATCATTAAGCGCGAGCAGGACTATGGCCCCATCCAGTACGATCGCCACGGAATGCCCATTCCCCGCCCTCATCAGCGCCACTCTTCCATGCCGACCTTCTACGAGTACTCTCCTGCACCGTCCTTTGTATCTTCGCAATATGAGGATTACAGCAATCGCGGCCTGTCCTTTGAACCAGTCACCCCGCCACAGCATTCGGTCGGACTCGGATCGGAACCGGCTTATATCGCCAACGAAGATACCGGACTTTACACAGCGATTCCAGACATTTCAAACGGGCCGGCCTATCACAATATGATGCAGCTGCCTCCTTCGAACCTGTCAAACGCTCACTATCAGCCTGTGCCCCGGTCTTATTCGGCAAACCCGTATCCCGTCATCGAGGGATCCCCGACATACAAGCAGCGCAGACGTAGGTCATCTATCCCGCCCAGCTCCGGTGCTGCGACACCCAGTGGCGCAACTCATGTCCAATCAACGACCCCAGGAGTCCAGTCAGTCTCCTACGCTGCTCACAGACCAAGTGATCTGCGGCGCTCGGTTTCTAGCTCAGTCGCCCCAGTCACTGAGGGGGATGAAGCCCAGGAACTTGCGCGCAATTACCCAAGTGCGATGCTGCCACAAAAGGATCTTTACCACGAAATGTCTCGTCATAGCACGCCGCTGCAGAGCCTGGATCAAAGCACTGCACATCATTCAGGCTCAATGGCAAACCAATCTAATGACCTGACCTCTCTCCCAAGCAGTGCCCTCGAGACTGCGATTCAAAACCAGACTGGTCGGTCGGAGCGTTCGGCGCCTGGTCCTGCTCGGAGAGCCAGGAGTGCAACGATGATGGAGTTGGGACCGTATCCAACCAAGGCCCACTCTTGCCCTATCCCGTCATGTGGTAGAACCTTCAAGAGATTAGAGCACCTCAAAAGGTAAGCTTATTTCTATTTTTGTACTCACCTGGTGGCGCAGGTTTGCACCGTGCGCCGGTGAGCTCGTTTCAGTAGCCGCCGACTAACCCTTTATAGACACGTGAGAACTCATACACAAGAGCGTCCGTACCCCTGCCCTTACTGCAGCAAAGCTTTCTCGAGGTCGGACAACCTTGCGCAGTAAGTTATTATTATCTTATTTATTGTATGACTTGTTCTAATATTCGATAGACATCGTCGGATCCATGAAGCGCATCAGGATGGTCAGACAATTACCCAGACTGAGGAAGATCTGGAGAACGATGCACATGAATTCGGTTCCCCCAGGGAGGGCATGTCCCCACCGGAGCCCTCTCACACAATGATTAGTATGCCCAACATGACGTCGATGGCAGCTCCTCTAAGCATGCCGTCCGCCCTAACCGGTATGCCTTCACACATGATGGCTCCGCAACTTCTCCAACAACACATGTGAGAATACGACAGAGCCACAGAGCATGATGTGTCTGCTACAAAACAGTAGATGTATCACCTCATGCACTCATCACGGGACGTGTCTCAATTTTCCTTTCTCATGGGAGTCTTCAAGGCGCATACAGGCGTCCTTTTTTGGTTCGGGGTTTATTAGCGCCTCTTGTTTAATCGCACATGGTCTCATGCTGGCCTTGTACATACCGCGATATTCTTGTATAGCCCGCGTGTTATGTCTTTGCTTGTCTGGACACAGTCTTCCTTTTCCTTTGGTTTATTTTGGATTTATTGGGTTTTGAACTGTGCAATGGTTACAGGAAACGCCGTTCATTATGGTGCCGACTGCCCTGCACGTGAATTGGGTTGCGCTGGCAGACATTCATTTCACGCCTGGCCGGCACGGGCACGAGCGAGGTTCGACTATCTCTCAATGGGAAATGGGTTGGAAAGGAAAGGATTCGGGTTTGCTTCTTCTTGGATCGTCAGGCATTGTCCATGGAGAGCGGCTGGGAACGGTAAGGTTATTTTGCACGCCTCAAATCACACTATATAGACAGAGACATTGTGTAACGACTTTGAATTGGAATCAGAAAAAAACACTTGAAATCTTTACAACTATGTACCAATATTCACTTGCTAGTATATGTCAACGGTGGCAATGATGTGATCAATGGCTGGTATGGTCTATAAATGGTACATCACGTGCCGCTGACGTCGATACCCCTGTAGTCGCCCTCCAGGGCGACTAGGAATGGATCCCAAGCAGATCGCCCACTGACACACCACACTTTGATCAACAGGGCTATCCTGTCACCTTTTAGCTTCTCTCAGCTACCCACCTGGCTGCTGGTTGTAAATGATGCGTGGCTGCCAACAACCAGCATAGCCGCATCTTTCCTTTCCGACGATATCTACTTCCCCACACTCCATCAATCCACGGTCCACGCTACCACGAATACGAGGATCGTAAAATAAATGAAGGAAATTCCCGGTCTCAGCAACTCCCATCGAAAAGCATAACTCAGCCCAGCTGAGCCCCGAGTCACAGTCAGCAGCTGGAAATCACAGCGAGCCCAACCATATCCAAACACAAATCACCCAGTTTCATGAGTTGATCCCTTCAGCGCATCGAAAGCCGGATTCCGTAATTTTCTGATGGGAGCCTTGAACTTCAAGCCTGCCTTTGGTTCTCTCGACGAGAGCTCGCCTCTCATGGTTGCTACTCGCTCTGCAGAGAGGCGTGGCGTGCGCCCTTTTGCCGGTGCCGATGAGTCGTCTAAGAATGCGCTGTACATGTTTCTTTTGACTCTTTCTATTGGTGGGTAAGTGGTTTTGCATGCGATGATATGACTAGTGGTCATTTATTGATATTGGGTTTTTTGACAGCCTTCAGATTGTTTGGTCTGTCGAACTTTCTAATGGATCGGTATGTATAAGTTGAGATGATTTGACCCCAACTTTTCACCTTACCCTTTTCATTTCCGAAGCTACCAGACTGGGTAAAAGAACATACTGACGGGTTACAGCCATTCCTTCTATCCCTCGGGATGAGCAAGTCGCTTCTTGCCTTTGTTTGGATAGCCAGTCCCTTGACGGGCGCACTGGTGCAACCATACATTGGTATTCGAAGCGACAACTGCCGACTCGCGTGGGGTAAGAGGAAACCATTTATGGCCGTTGGAGCTGCAGCAACTATTGTTTCATTGCTAGCTCTGGCATGGGTCAAAGAGATTGTGGGAGGTGTTCTGTCTATATTCGGGGTTGAATCAGCAGGGATTAAGATTGTTATCATTATCATGGCAACTATTTTCATGTGTTGTCTTGATTTTGCCATTAACACTGGTGCGCATTCTACTATCTTCACATTTATGGTTACTTGGCTAATCTCGGTCCTATAGTGCAAGCTGCAGCCAGAGCATTCATTGTCGACAACTGCCCTTCCCACCAGCAGGAGCTGTCCAACGCCTGGGCTAGTCGTATGGTCGGCGTTGGCAATATTTTAGGGTATATCTTTGGCTACATGGACCTACCGAAGGTTGTCCCTTTCTTGGGAAACACCCAGTTCAAGGTCCTGTGCGTACTTGCCTCGGTCTTTCTGAGCACGACTGTTGCCATTAGTTGCATCTACATTCAAGAGCGGGATCCCCGAGAAGACGGGCCTGTGACTGACAAGCTTGGCTTGGTGTCCTTTTTCAAACAGGTCATCAAGTCCATTCGGAGCTTGCCAACACAGATTTCCCGCGTCTGTCAAGTGCAGATCGCAGCGTGGGTGGGCTGGTTCCCATTCCTGTACTACTCCACGACCTATATCGGGCAGCTGTACGTCAATCCTGTTTTCGCAGATAACCCTCATCTCTCCGAGGGTGAGGTTGATAAGGCCTGGGAAGATGCTACTCGCGTCGGGACATTGGCTCTCCTTATCTATGCCATCATCTCTTTCCTTTCCAATATGTTGCTTCCTCTTTTCGTGGTCCCCTTATATGGACCGGCGCCAGAGACTACTCCGCAACGGGATTCTCTAGACCGTGATTTAGATCGCGATTCAGAGCCAGCCGCAAGGAGACTATCTTTCTCAAGCATGCCGACAGGCAATGCATCTGAGCCTCTGCTCGACGCTGTCCCAGTCGAACAAGAGATCGAAGAGAAACCCACTTGGCTTTCTCGCCTACGCATCCCAGGCTTGACTCTCCCGCGAGTCTGGTTCCTCTCCCATCTCCTCTTCGCAGCGTGCATGTTCAGCACTCTCTTCATCTACTCTCATCAAGCCGGGTCGGCATTTGTGGGCCTTGTCGGTGTCTCATGGGCTGTAGCCTTGTGGGCTCCTTTCGCTCTTATCTCGGCGGAGGTGGCCAGGATCGATCCTTCTAGACGAGATCGTCGCCGCGCAGCTCAGACTACTTATACCGGGCATGCAGATGTGGCCCAGCATGAGGGTCCTGGTGAACATGACAGTGTCGGGGGCAGTGATATTGAGAATGGACACCCGAAAGATTATCATGATAATGGGGATGTTGCACAGGCGGGTATTATTCTTGGGCTGCATAATATGGCTGTTTCTCTTCCCCAGATTCTGTCTAGTCTTGTTTGCAGTGCTATCTTCAAGGCATCCCAGAAGCCGAGAGGGGAGCCGTGGGATGATAGCGTGGGCTGGGTGCTACGGTTTGGTGGATGTGCTGCGTTGGTGGCTGCATGGTTGACTAGAAGGGTTTCGGATGGATCAAGATAGATGACACAGATCGTACATGCATTCATTAGATTCTTGTATACATTTCAATCTGTTATCCCAGGCTTGTGTATAATCAACAACGTAAAGATATTCTGCAGGGAATAGCGATCGTCGTACAATGTGGATCCTTCCATTCAGCCCTAAGTGCCGTAGGGCAATCAGATTGTATCATCCCAGAGTGATGATGTGTTGCACCGAATCGGCCAACCCTTCGTTCCTGTTTATTTGGCCGAATCCCGAGAATCGGCCCACGCGTAATTTTCAATACACCATACGCAAAGAATCTTACGCTATCGCCGTATTGTTCCATTTTACCACTAATTTGGGTCTAGCCAGCCCTGCCGTATTCTGTATCGTACAACCCCGTACCTGACCTCATATCTGTCCCTCTGATGCAACTTAAACAGTCCGTGTCCTATTGCTCCGTCCTGCTAACCCAATTCGACCTTGTCGCAACCTTCCGCCATCCATTTCTTTGTGGATTATGTGCGCCTGGTCCTGCCATCTTGATTTCATTGTGGGAGTGATTTGCCAGTCCTTCGCCCTGGCCTTTGATACTTCCCAAGGCGCGAGCCGCGATGGCTAGCCAATTTATGAACGATGGCCTACACGCCCTTCTTCGTATGTCCCTCTGATCGGCGGCTTTGGACGTTGCGCTTCAATTTTTCATCTGGACTGCAGGCTAATATGTCTATTTCTGTAATAGGGAGGGCCTCTGAAGACTCCGACCCCGATGGTACGCGTGCCTGAACCCACCCCCTCATCGCTGCCCTCTCGTCTTGTCGCGAGATGGCGCTATTCAGCCACGGAGATTTAACTAATATGGCGAACTACAGATTCCCCCGAGGCAGGGTCCAAGGAGATCACAAGCTCCTGGGCATTGTTCATCATGATCATGTTGTTGATGTTCGCCCTCTTCACGAGCTATATTCTTCAGCAGAAGAAGATCCAAGCTGTCCATGAGACGGTTCTATCAATTTTTGCAGGTAGGCAATATCTTTGAGTGGTGCAGGCGCGATCTGAAAATATACAATGATTCATCTGCGCAAAACGGTACGAACTTGCTAACGGTCGCCAGGGATGTTCGTTGGACTACTCATCCGTTTCACAGACTCCACCCTCCAAGACAGCGTCGCCTTCGATTACCAGTTCTTCTTCAACCTCCTGCTTCCTCCGATTATCCTCGCCTCTGGTTATGAGCTCCACCAGGCGAACTTCTTCCGACATATCGGCACGATTCTTACGTTCGCGTTCGCCGGTACCTTTATATCCGCAATCGTGCTTGGTCTGGTGCTATACCTGTGGACACGGATCCCGCTGAGTGGGCTGAATATCTCTTTTGTCGAAGCTATTTCGGTCGGCGCAACTCTCTCCGCTACGGATCCAGTCACCATCCTAGCTATCTTCAACCTCTATAAAGTCGAGCCGAAGCTTTATACTATTATTTTTGGCGAGTCAATTCTGAATGATGCCATTGCTATTGTGCTCTTCGAGACGGCGCAGAGGTATCACGAAAGTGGTGCGGCTGGGTCTTTGACGTTCTTGAATCTATTCGAGGCCGTGGGACTCTTTTTGCTCGTGTTCTTTGGTAGCATGGTTGTTGGAATGTTGGTTGGAATCGCTACCGCGCTGGGCCTCAAATACACCCTCGTGCGGCGCTTGCCCAAAATCGAGAGCTGCTTGATCATTTTGGTTGCATACGCCAGCTACTTCTTCTCCAATGGCGTGCACCTATCCGGAATTGTCTCGCTCTTGTTTTGTGGTATCACCCTCAAGCATTACGCCTACTATAATATGTCGCGTCGCACGCAGTTGACCACCAAATACCTGTTCCAGGTGATGGCTCAACTTTCAGAGAACTTCATCTTCATTTACCTCGGCCTCGACCTCTTCGTGGAGCCTAACCTCCAGTTCAACCCCTTGTTCATCATGGTGGCAGTGTTTGGTATCTGTCTCTCTCGATACCTCGCGGTGTTCCCGCTTTCCAAGGCTATCAATTGGTTCATTCGGTATCGTGCACGCCGCCGTGGCGTGGAGGTTCCCGACGAGTTGCCGTTCGCTTATCAAGCGATGCTCTTCTGGGCTGGATTGCGTGGTGCCGTCGGTGTTGCTCTAGCAGCTGGTCTATCAGGAGTCAACGCGCCCGCACTTCGTGCGACGGTACTTGTTGTCGTTGTGCTAACCGTCATCATCTTCGGCGGAACCACAGCACGCATGCTGGAGATTCTAGGCATCCGAACGGGTGTGGTCGAAGAGCTTGACTCGGACGATGAATTCGACACCGAGGTGACCCATGGCGGAACGTACTATAAGCGCTCTGGCACGAGCTTGGGATACATCCCGCGACGTCCCGACTCGGTGATCGCCTTGGATGGGGTCACGGCCAATCGCGCTGGACTCGGGGAGCGAACACACAGCTACTCCACCGGCAACAGTCGTCGCCCAAGCCCACCATATACCCACACCAGAATGTACTCCGCTGCGTACAGCAACAAAGATCAATCCTGGCGCGACCGCCAATCCACCGCGACATTACTCAACGGCGCATCTGGGCCGAGTGCTGGGGAAAACAGCGACGACGAGTTCGGCCTGCCACCCTCGGGCGCCAGCCGCTCCAACGATCACGCCCACCCTGACGAGTTCGACCTTGAAATTGAGGGTATCTCGGACGACGACCTCCCACCGGCTGCAAACGGAGCCTCGCGTCTCCGCAGATCCGCCTCCCAGCCCCCTCAGCCTTCGACCGTCTTACCCACCCATGCAGCGGCATCGACCAGCGTCTCGCCCACTCACCAGCCAGCGGGTATGTCCGCACGGGATGCGATGCGGGGACTGTTCTCGGGTGGTGCTTCGGGCGACCATGCGGCTTGGTTCCGCCAGCTGGATGAGGACTATATCAAACCCACACTTTTACTAGACCAGTCGAATCATAAGGGACCTGGGCCTGGTGCGGTTTGAGATGATGATACGTGGGAATTGACTTTTTGTTTGTTTGATGCGGGTGTATATTTAGCCTTGTTTGGGTCTGCATTGTCGATGTTCTGCTTTTCTGCATTTTTGGCATCCATACAAAGCCTGATTTTGCTTGGTTGTATGAGGTTGTGTAAACGAACCCCGGTCTAAACTTATAGAAGTCAACAAGATCTTCAAGTGGGAACTACAAGTACCCCCTGTCAAAGTAAAGCCATAGCATTGGGTCTCTCCGCACTTTGGTGGTACCCGTTACCCCACACTCTTCGGGACATCTCACCTCCAAAGGGAAGAATCAAGATGGTCAAAACACCCGACCTGAGACAATCCAAAACGCGTAAGTCAAAGGAACAATATCTATGTCTCTGCCCTGGCGATTTAATAAACGTAACAGCCCAAGATAAGCAAAAGCTTCGCCCTGGGTAGGTACACCCGCGCGTTCCTATCTCTTCCAGCCTTATCGCCCACTCGGATGAGCGACAGCTATCTGCGCTGGATGGCGTAAGATCCTCCTCGCCTTGTCAACTCACGGCGCCATGCTTGATTTGGGCAGACTTACGCCCGAGCCTATCTTCTGGTCATCTGATCGCTATATTAGCTTCTGGGGCTTGCGGTTGTGCTGTTATGTTTCCGAGTTTGTCGGCGCCGCTTTTATAAGGGTGCTTTTAGGAGTAGATGTCAGCACGGCTTAGACTGGTGATCTTTTGCTGCGGAGTATACTCCGTATGCAGGGAGGTAACTACATATACCTGGCTTGGGTGCTAGGCATTTACAAGAATTGATGTAAAACAGGGCATTGTGAGGCCTGTAGATAGTTGAAAGTGCTTCCTTGCATATCCTTCCTATGTGACATTACGATCAGTCTATCAAAGATTATTGGCAAATGCCTGATCACCTAGGCAACCTGTGCAACAACCTACAATATAGGGCTCTCAGTGGCGTACTGAGCTCTACTTCGCGATCAAAAGGCAGCAAGGGATGAACCCAAAAGGGGAAAACGGAACGTTTCAAGATCACATACAAGCTTGTATTTATGCTTTCGCGCTCCGCTAGGCCAGCCGCCTCCAACCCAAATTGGTCTCGAATATAGAAGTGATATGCAAAATGGTGTCACGTACCCCTCATCATTTGGTACAGATAGATCGATCTATCTTGCAGGATTCTAGAATTGGAAGGTATTCAACGGTTCTATCAAGACCGCGGTCCGATGGCAAGGATCTGCGCTTGCTGGACCTTATCGACTCTTGAGTCGGTGCATATAGTACTCGTGTCCATCGGAATATTTTGAGCCTAAACCTCCTATTTCTTTTTTTTATTCTGAGGTCTCCATTTCCATCGAGTCTTAGGTGTTACTCTTCGATCGCCTGGGCTATTGTTTGCCTATCCACGTTTTCATTTCCCTCTATAGCCATTACACATACCCTAGCCATGGATGATACAATGGAGAAAGTGTTATCCCAGACAGTCAAGAGGCGTCAGTCGACAGCCACTGGCCATGGCTCGATACCCCAGGCTGGAGATACCGAGTTGCTAGGTGTGTATATCGCCCGGCTTATTGGAAACATTGGTGTAACGATAGATCGTTGTCGCTGACGGATCAAATAGCAACACTCGGGTACAAGCAGGAATTGCGGCGCCATTACTCGACGATTGAGATTTTCGCTGTCGCCTTTAGTATTATGGGGCTCTTGCCCTCCATTGCGTCTTCGTTGGCGTTTTCAATGCCCGCTGGTCCTGTGGGAATGGTTTGGGTAATATACTCCTCAGGCTGAAATTGGCTAGCAATGTGACTGACATAATGGATAGGGTATGCAACTATCTTTTCAGGAGTAGCGTTCTGGCAATTGCTAACAGACGGATAGGATGGTTCGTTGCGAGTTGCTTCATCTTCATTGTGGCCTTGGCAATGGTATGATTCCCCCAATATATAACCCTAGAAACCACAGAACTGATAACCACCAGGCCGATATGGCATCCGCAATGCCCACAGCAGGCGGACTCTACTTCTGGACGCATTACTACTCATCCGAGAAATGGAAGAACCCGCTCAGTTTCCTCGTCGGATATAGCAATACCATCGGCCTAGTCGGAGGCATATGCTCGATTGACTGTAAGCCAGGTCCAAGCCCAAACAAGAAGCTCAACTAACACCTCTCCCATCAGACGGTTTCGCGAACATGCTCCTCTCAGTGATCTCGCTAGCCCGCGACGGCGAATGGTCCGCGACACGACCAATCATATACGGCACATACGCAGCAACAGTCGTCGCCCACGGCTTCATTGCCATCTTCTTTGCCCGCATCATGCCCAGGATCCAATCCGCCTGTATCTTCCTCAACATCGCACTCGTAGTGGCGACCGTCATCGCCCTACCCATCGGCAAAGCGAAGAATAGCCCGCCAGTCAATCCGGGCACGTATGTCTTTGGGGATGTTGAAAACTTCACTACGTGGCCCACCGGCTGGGCATTCATGCTGGCGTGGCTGTCGCCTATCTGGACTATTGGCGCGTTCGATTCCTGTGTGCATATGAGCGAGGAAGCGACGCATGCTGCTCGCGCCGTGCCGCTCGGGATTATCTCTTCCGCTGGACTTTGCGGTATTCTGGGATTCGTGTCGCTGGCGGTTATTGCGGCGTCGATGGATACGGATATCGAGGGGATTCTGAACTCGAAGTATGGACAGCCTATGACTCAGGTTTGTTCCACTCTCGCGTCTTTTGTTGTTCTTCTATGGGGTCGCGTTTTCTAATCTGGGTTCTCTACAGATCTACTACGATGCCCTCGGCAAAAGGGGTGCCCTTGGCTTCATGGTCGTAGTAATGATTGTCCAATTCTTCATGGGACTGAGCATTGTGAGTCCCCATGCTACCATACTACCTACTCCCAAACCCAAGAACTCATTCACTAATCTACCCACCCAGGTCCTAGCCGCCTCCCGCCAAAGCTGGGCCTTCTCCCGCGACGGCGCCCTACCCCTATCCTCCTTCTTCCGCAAAGTAAGCCAGCGCAAGTTCACGCGCTACCAGCCAGTCCGCATGGTATGCGGTATAGTGCTCGCATCAATCGTCATCGGCCTCCTCTGCCTAATCGACGAAGCCGCCGCCAACGCCCTCTTTTCGCTCGCTGTAGCTGGCAACGACCTCGCCTGGCTAACGCCCATCCTGTCGCGTCTGCTCTGGGGCGGTGAGCGCTTCGTCCCTGGTGAGTTCTACACAGGAAAGTATCTCAGCAAGCCCATCGCGTGGGTTGCCGTCATCTACATGATGTACGTTATTGTTCTTTCTATGATTCCTACTGAGGGACCGAATCCGTCGCGTGAGTCTGCACTATACTTTTACTATTCCCGGTGCTTTTGCTGACTGTGTGTTTGAAGCTCAAAATATGAACTATACGGTTGTTATTAATGGGACTCTTTGGTTTGGGGCGTTGATCTATTATTATGTTCATGCGAGAAAGACGTATAAGGGACCTCAGACTACTGTTAGTCCCGAGGATGAGGGGAAGGCTTTGGAGCAGGACTCTAAATAGTTGCCAAGATATAGATAGACATTGTGGCTTTTGGTGGGACTTCGGCCCGATATGCTTTAGGTGAGGCTCTGTTATACTATTCCTGTCGATAGATCAAGTTCATGTGTGCAATACTACAAGAAGCGAATATTTTTACTCTATGTCCATTCGCTGAGGACACTGGAGATTTCAATTCCAAATTAAGATTCAGATTTGGCTTTCAATATCGCTAAAATCACCCTTTCAACAGGGCTAAAATTTGTCGCTATGGACATCGATTCTCGTTCTTCGTATGTTTTTCGTTTCTTCATCATTTCTTCGTCGTTCTTCGTCATTCTTCGTCATACTTCGTCGTTTCGCAATCGCAATTTCCTTTCTCAGTCTCATTGTGCGGACTCAGCGCATAGATGAGGATACATCTATTCAGGAATCTCGAGGACATAGCGGCCAACGATCTTGTTTTGCTCTGTATAACATATATTAGCACACGGTATATCAAGCAATCAAAACATCCGAACTTACCCATGAGCTTGAACACCTCAGGCAGTTCTTTTAGAGGAACAACCTTGAAAGGAGCCTTGATCAAGCCGCGCATGTAGAATTCAATGGCCTCAACGCCATCCTGGCGGTTACCGACATAGCTACCCTTGATGGTGACCATCTTGACAACGGTTTCGAAGACCGGGGCCTTGAGGAACGCATGGGCGGGAAGGCCAATGGCAACAATAGTACCACGAGCGCGAACGTACTCGACAGCCTGCTGGAAAGGCTTCTCGGAGACAGCAAGCAAGAGCACAGCGTGGGCACCCAGGCCGCCCGGAGTAGCAGCCTTGACATCTGCAATGAGATCGGTAGATTTGGTGAAGTCGATGTAGCTCTGTACAATATGTTAGCATGAACCTAAGAAGCGGACCTCGGGAATAGAAATGCATACCTCTGCGCCAAGCTCCTTGCACATTTTCTCCTTCGCCTCGCCGCCATCAATAGCAAGAACTCGCAAGCCCATAGCCTTAGCGTACTGCTGCGCAAGCGAACCAAGACCACCACCAGCACCAACAATCGCAACGGTCTGACCAGGGCGCGCACCGGACTCCTTGAGACCCTTGTAGACAGTAATACCAGCACAGAGAATTGGCGCAATAGCATCAAGCGCCACATCCTTGGGCAGCTTCGACACGTGCGCCGCCTTACCAATCGCGTACTGCTGGAACGTGCCGTCAACGGTGTATCCAGACAGCTGGGCATCGGGACACAAAGGCTCGTCGGAGGTCTCGCAGAACTCGCATGCGAGACAGGAGCCGTTGAGCCATTTGATGCCTGCGTGGTCGCCGATTTCAATGCCCTCCACGAGAGAGCCCTTTGCGACAACAACGCCGGCGCCTTCGTGGCCGCCGACTAGATTGTCCTTTACGTGGAGGGGCCAGTCGCCGTTCATGGCGTGGAGATCGGTGTGACACACGCCGGTGTATTTCACATTCACGAGGACTTCATCTGGGCCGGGCTTGGGGACGGGAATTTGCTTGTACACGGGTAGTGAGCCTTTATGTTCGATGACTTGCGCCCACTGGGTCTCGGGGATGGCGGGTTTGGTCATTGTGACGGACGTTTGAGTGTGTGGGATTCAGTGGTGGGAGATATGTGAAGGTGGAAGAATTATGTGGAAAGTATTAAGTGAGGGACGATGGTAACACAGGAAAGCACATGTTGGTTCGGGTGTTTTATAGCAAGCGCATTGCCTGATCAGGACATCGGCCCATGAACTCGAATCCATCCGGTTCTCTGGTAGATTTGGCATCTCCCTGTCATTCTCACACAATAACCTTGGGACACCATGGAATAGCTACAATCAGCTCTGTATCCACTTCGCCCGTTTGCGGTATACAGTGCTCCGTATACAGTATGAAGTGGTTATTGTCCGAACATCTAGACCTTCACTACACATCATGATAGTCTATTGTATCGCTACAACATGCCCGATGGGTATCCGGTGAGTTCAAAGGGATCACTCCATGTCAGCGTGTATGCGTCCATAGAACAGGAACCTGCCCAATGAATCTCATGATGAAAGAATAACTGCAATTGGATACAGATATGGAACACCGAAGATCAGGACTATCATAGAATATGTCTAGACACAATTGTACCATTCCCAGGTTGTGCTGTCCGCGTCCATATGGGGAGTGGAGGACGTCATCAGCGTTGGACATCAGGCCATGCGGCACGCGGGGGATACTCGGGGATTTGGGTATTTAAGGCTGATAGCAATACGATACATATCATTTAGATATCCATACAAAGTCGACATTATTAGACATGTAACTATACTTGATCCTAGTTCCATCTTCCGTGTGGGGGAAATCTCCATCTGAGATTAGTTTGACCTGAGGCTATACATATCCTCTAGCTCTTAACTTGGCTATTTATAAGGTTGGAGCCTAAGAACTATATGCATCTATAGATCTAATATATAGATCTATTGCATATGAAATTGTTTATATTCCAACGTTGGAAGGTTGGAGTTATAAGCTGGTGGCCTTGGAGAATGCCTATAAATCTGAGACCTCATATATAGACGAATCCCCATTTAGTAATTCTACTGATATATAACTAACCATAGTCTAAATAGCATAAATCATATTATTCTCAATCCAAGCTCTAAAATATAAAACAAAGACAGATCGACTATAATCCCATTGAATCCAATAGAACTGGTCTCCACAGGAAAGGTGGATAAGGCGATCTCACGATAAACTCGGATCAGCGAAACAGATTTCAGTCAAATGAGAGTAGAAGCGAGGGCTCGCTAATTATCTAGACAACTGCACTTAGGACGAGGAATATTCAACACTTGAAGGTATTTAAAAGAACATTCCATGTTGATGATGCTCGTCCTCACCACCTCTGTGCTCCAACGGGTGTTTGTATGGCCGCTGAGCGAGATCGGGGCACAACCTGGGAATTATCGACCAGCTAGAAAAAGAAAATGATAGAGAAGAACACGAAACCATTGGAAATAGTCATCTAAAACAGCAAAATCACCGCTTTCCACTGTAAAAAGCCCGTTCGGATCTAACCCCCGGGATGCCGGAGTTGGTCGAAATACCCCAGACGAGGAAGAGATTCACGAGAAATGCCAAATCTCGTCAACTTTTTCCCCTTTTACCTTGACGAGTCGTCCTCTTCCCCTCTTTCACCCGACTTCACCTTTTGTCCTGAGTTATTCCTCTATTCCCCCATTCACCCCATCTCTCCCTTCTCATCCTCAACCGCCCCTGCATCAGCTCGCCTAGGCCCGCGCATTCTCTTTCTTGGGCTCCACGGAAACTTCCCTTCTTCCTGCATCTTCCCACCACAAACGGATCCATCCCTCCATCAGGTATTTATGTCTCGCTTTCTTCCTCCATCTCTTCTCTTTCATCCCTCTTCACTCCGAAACAGATCCTACCTGAAACCAACAACTGACACCGCGTCACTAGAACTCTGGAACCCCCTTGACAGGTGTCTCTGAGTCGGGTCTTGGACTCTTCTTCCTCAATTCCCACCCCGACCCTATCTCGACCCGAGTGACCACCCTTCGACGCGCTCAACCCGTAACCGGGGACCGCGGCCATCATGACGGGCCCTCCGCCATACAACGCCCAGTCCCCGACTCAGCAGCAGCGGTATCCGGCTTACACTTCTCCGAATAAGAACCACCCGTATTACCCAAGCAATGAACCACCGCAACCGCCGCAGCAGTACCACCAGCATCCTCCGCAGACCCCACCCGCATTTGGTCCATCCTCCGTCGCGCGAAGCCCGCACTTTTCGCACGCGTCCCCAATGCCCTCTACATTGCCGCCGCCCTTGAATGGGAGCGCGCCACATCACCCGTCGCACCTGGAGTCCTCGCAATACCAGGGACATTCGGCCCCGGGTTCTCAACTCCCACTTCCGCGCCCTTACTCTAGCTCCGTGATGGCGGGCAACGGTACTTCGCCGTATGGATCTGCGACACCGCATGGACATCCACCCAGCCACCCAGAAGGCCATTCGCAATCTCCTACCAGGGAATCCGAATCCCCATATCGGATGCGAGGTAATGGTATAGGATATGGACCTCCAATGATGCGAGAGCCGAGACCGGCCTCACCACAGGAAGCCGTAGGCATTACCCGCACCCCTGCAATATCTACGATTTGCTAACTCACCTCTGCCTCGCAGAAGCCCGCCCGAGCCGCAGACCCCATGTCGTTCGCCAGCATTCTTTCAGGCCCGTCCGACGAGCAGCCTGCGAGGAAGCCATCGCCTCTGCCGGCCCCCATCATCTCCACTCACACGCCGCATGCTCCCCCTGTCTTTATACACCGGCACCTGGATCACACCTCGCCTGTAGCTATGCATCACAAACATGAGCACCGATTAGACTTTGATAGACGCATCGATGGCCCGAGACCACCACAGGCGACCAATGGGTTCTTCAAGCCCGATGCAGAATACGCTGCGCCCATTCCTCGTGCACCGCTTCGGAAACCATTTCCTCCCGGTGTTGATCTGGAGCAGGTCAACCGGGCTGCAGCCGAGATCGATCAGGCCGAAAAGAGCGATGTTGAAGATCCTGGGTTTGACGCGGAACAAGAACGGTATCGGGAGAAAAGCTACAAACGGTCGTTGGAAAGCAGCCGCGCAGAGGAAGTGCGACGAAAGGTAGGTCGTCTGAAAATCGTTCCATGTCCAATCGCATACTAACATATGCTCAGCGTCGCCGCAACGAGTTCCTCATCGATCTAGGCAGATCCTTCGAAAGACAGGCTATTCTTGGAACCGAAAGATTCCGAGTACTCAACGAGGGTGCTGTCATGGCCGAAGTTCAACAGAAGGAGATCCAGGATGAAAAAGAACGGAAGAAGGACATGCAGCGCAAGCGCCGTCGTGAAAACACCGTGCGCCAAGAAATGCAAAAGAAGTTAGAGGCTGAGCGCAAGGCAAGCAAGGCCCAGGAACCTGGAGAAAGGGCCAAGTTCCTGCGCGAAGCCGAGCGGGCCCAGAAGAAAATCCGCACCACCAAGCGCGCTCTGGAGGGCGGCGATGGCCATGATGAGCTCGGTGAGGTCACGCCGCTTGCCCCGAATCTCGAAGGCGGGACGACAAGTCAATTCCACATTGGCCGTTCCTCGCCCAGCCGACGCAGGTCAGGCCGCGCCGGTCCTGTCACTCGTCCCAAGAAGTCCAAGGAGCAGAAGCAGGCCGAGAAGGATCTTGCCGAGGCAGCTTGGAATGCCGGGTTGGACGACGAGCTGTATCTCACCCCAAGTACGAGAAAGGATGTTCGACGTTCAAAGGAGGGTACTCCCATCTCGCAGCTACACTACGACAGTAAGGGGTACAACCAGATCTACGAGCAGATCTGGCGCGACATCGCACGCAAGGATATTCCAAAGGTGTACCGCATCAAAACCTCCTCCCTCTCCACCCGCCAGGAGAATTTGCGCAAGACGGCCCAGCTGGCCAGCAAGCAGTCTCGCAAGTGGCAAGAGCGCACGAATAAGAGCACCAAGGATACTCAGGCTCGTGCCAAGCGGACGATGCGTGAAATGATGTCTTTCTGGAAACGCAACGAGCGTGAGGAACGCGACTTGCGCCGTGTGGCTGAGAAGCAGGAGCTTGAATCAGCCAAGAAAGCGGAGGCCGACCGCGAAGCAAACCGACAGAAGCGCAAGCTCAATTTCCTCATCTCGCAAACAGAGCTGTACTCTCATTTCATCGGGCGCAAGATTAAGACCGACGAAGCTCAAGGAGACGCCGTTGTCACTGCCACCGGGGAGACCATTCAACCGGGCAAGCCAAACGCACACACAATCAATCTTCCAGACAGTGTGGCCAACCCTAACGCCAAGACCACTGCATTCGAGGATCTTGATTTCGATGCTGAGGATGAAACCGTGCTGCAACAAGCTGCCATGGCTAATGCGCAAAACGCTGTGCAGGAAGCCCAGGACCGTGCCCGTGCCTTCAACAAGCAAGGAGAGGGCGACAATATGGCTGCGTTCGACGACGGGGAGATGAACTTCCAGAACCCGACTAGTCTGGGTGACATTGAGATCTCACAGCCGACCATGTTGAATGCCCAGCTCAAAGAGTACCAGCTTAAGGGTCTTAACTGGCTTGTCAACTTATACGAGCAGGGTATCAACGGTATCCTGGCAGATGAGATGGGTCTCGGTAAAACCATCCAGTCCATTTCTGTTATGGCTTACTTGGCTGAGGTGCATAACATCTGGGGTCCTTTCCTGGTCATCGCGCCAGCATCCACACTACACAACTGGCAGCAGGAGATTACAAGGTTCGTCCCGAACATCAAGGTGCTTCCCTACTGGGGTAATGCCAAGGACCGCAAGATTCTGCGAAAGTTCTGGGATCGCAAGCACATCACCTATAACCGTGACTCAGAATTCCATGTTCTCGTCACCTCTTACCAGCTTGTCGTCCTTGACGCGCAGTACTTCCAGAAGGTGAAGTGGCAGTACATGATTCTTGATGAAGCTCAAGCTATCAAGTCCTCATCGAGTTCGCGATGGAAGAATCTGCTTGGGTTCAGCTGCCGCAATCGTCTTCTGTTGACAGGTACGCCAATTCAAAATAACATGCAAGAACTATGGGCCCTGCTTCACTTTATTATGCCAACTCTGTTCGACTCCCACGACGAGTTCAGCGAGTGGTTCTCTAAAGACATCGAATCGCACGCCCAGAGTAACACCAAGCTCAACGAGGACCAACTCAAGCGTCTTCACATGATCTTGAAACCTTTCATGTTGCGTCGTGTCAAAAAGAACGTCCAGCAAGAACTCGGAGACAAGGTTGAGAAGGATATTTTCTGCGACTTGACATACCGTCAACGTGCCTTGTACTCCAATCTGCGTAACCGTGTCAGCATCATCGACCTTATTGAAAAGGCTGCCACAGGCGACGACGCTGACAGCAGCACGCTGATGAACTTGGTTATGCAATTCCGCAAAGTCTGTAACCACCCCGATCTCTTCGAACGTGCCGAAACAAAATCTCCCTTCTCCGCTGCATCCTTCGCGGAAACTGCATCCTTCGTCCGTGAAGGAAACTTTGTCGATGTTCGCTATTCGACTCAAAATTTGATCGATTACCCGTTGCCACGCCTATTGTGCAGCTCTACGGGACGACTTGACCTTCCTGGTCCTGATAATCCACGCGTGGGCTTCCAAACCAAGTACCTATCCCAGCTGATGAACGTCTGGACACCAGAAAACATTCAGAAGAGTGCACGTGACAATGGTGCATTCTCTTTCTTGCGTTTCATTGACACTTCTGCGGGAGAAGCAAGTGAGATGGCACGACTTGGCATCTACGAGCGAGCGGAGCGTCGTCGCAGCAAGCCAAACAGGCTTTCTGCCTTGAATGTCGTCTATGATGAGAGTGACGATTCAAAGAACTCGGTCCTATCCCATTCGATATTGAATATTGTCGATCGTAATGATCAGCAGGCTGTGCGAGAGGTCGCCATCGAGGGCCGAATGAAGGATCTCATGAATGTTTCACGCTCCTCATTTGAAGATCAAGGCCTTCAGCTAATTGAGCCTTGTTCTGGTCCCAAAGCCTCGGCGCCTCCCATCACCATGTCCTCTTCCGGCCAACAGACAACACGGGAAACTTACCAAGCCTTGTTCAATCCCTCCGTTCGGCAAGCACTGTTTGGATACTGCAGCAGGCAGCTCGAGGAGCAGATCCTCATCAAGAAACTCGATCCTGCACCTTACTCTCACGCTCCTATGCTGCCGCCCCCGCTTTCACTCAAGGGCCGCTACAGCCACATCGAGGTACCATCGATGCGTCGCTTCGTGACAGATTCAGGCAAACTGGCCAAATTGGATGAGCTGCTGCGGGAGCTCAAGCCCGGTGGTCACCGCGTGCTCCTGTACTTCCAGATGACACGTATGATCGATCTTATGGAAGAGTACTTGACGTACCGGAATTACAAGTACTGCCGACTGGATGGAAGCACCAAGCTGGAAGACCGCCGCGATACCGTCGCAGACTTCCAGTCTAACCCGGATATCTTCGTCTTCTTGCTGTCAACCCGTGCCGGTGGTCTTGGTATCAACCTGACTGCAGCCGACACTGTCATCTTCTACGACTCCGACTGGAACCCTACCATCGATTCCCAGGCCATGGATCGCGCCCATCGTTTGGGCCAAACTCGCCAGGTCACTGTCTATCGTCTTATCACCCGCGGCACCATCGAAGAACGCATCCGCAAGCGTGCCTTGCAGAAAGAAGAGGTGCAGCGTGTTGTCATTACTGGTGGTGCTTCTGGCGGTGTCGACTTCAACACCCGTGCTCGCGAGAACCGCACCAAGGACATTGCCCTGTGGCTCGCCGACGACGACGAGGCCGAACTCATTGAGCAAAAGGAGAAGGAAGCCATCGAACGCGGTGAGACTCTCGGCACCAAGGGTGGAAAGAAGGCCGCTCAGAAGCGCAAGCGGGATCTTACGCTGGATGACATGTATCATGAAGGTGAGAACACTCGACCGACTCTTTGTTTTGACGTCCTACTAATCGATTTCATAGGCGAGGGTAACTTTGACGACGCCAGCGCCAAACCCTCAGGAGCGGCTACGCCCGCCGAGGAGCCTGTCGATATACCTTCAGCAACGCCTGCAAAGCGCGGGCGCGGCCGTGGGCCCGGCAAAGGCACGTCGAAACGAGCCAAGACCACGAAAGAGCGTCTTCGTCTAATTGACGGCGACGGCGGCCTTGATTAATCCAATGACTGTCAAATAATGCAACTCGGGACGGCGTTCAAGGTCGAAGCTACTTCTCTTATTATTTTCTTTTGTCGATTGGTCAATCCCATTCCTCCTTATATTCTACCTTCCCTTTCCCATTTCTTCTTATGTTCTCGAATGGCAGATCCATGAACTGCTCTGTATTATCATATGAACCTTGACTATGTTCTGAAACGGCGACGTGGGCTCAGTATGGACATTTCCCAAACAAAGTCTAGTGGCCGAGGGTGGTTGATGCAATGATGAAAAGATAATTTCTTTCCCCCTACGATAGACTTGGCCCTGGCTTTCTTTGGCCTGTGGCTCATGGGTGGTTGTGGCGGTCTCAGTGTGAACTTGGTGTGATTTCTTTCTTTTTCCCCATTCTACATTCTTCCCTTTTTCTTTCCCTGTTTCTTCTATTTTGGCTTTCCTGATTTGCCTGTATGTTCAATGTTCAAAAAGGGCGCTCGTGTTTAGTTTGGTTATGAGTGTCAATGTATTGGTTTGATGGACTCTTTACCGATTTGGTTGGTCCTTGAAAGAAATTGTAGGATTAGATGTTGTAGTGTAGTGACGTGTGCTTCTAGGATAAGAATGGTGATGCTTGGTAGAGTTATATACTTAGCTTGCCAGCCTTGCTTGTCGTTCAGCTCCTTGGAGCTCATGATTCCTAGATGCTAGGAAGCTATGTATAGATGGTGGTCTGACGCGAGGACTGTTTTCTATTGCCCCTCAAAGATCAACTATAGACTCAATATACTTTCTCAAACTATGGCATACACATTGTTTAGGATAGAACTATTAGCATAAAGATCAGATGAAGGCATTGAATACTATTACTAGGTGATTTACTCCTACACAAGTCGGTTGAGAATTGCGGCCAGCGGCAGAGATACCTAAAGTAGTCTAGCGGGGATTGTGCCGGTAGCCCTCCTCTTGCTGATATCAGAAGAAACAAACAATATGCCTCACACCAGAACGAATGATAATTCTCAAACAAGTCAGCCGGAAATAAGAGACGCCGTTCCCATTCCTATCATCACGTTACCAAATTAAGCGAGCCTGTCGTTGTTTGCCTCATTTGTGAATAGTGGCACAAACCGACCGCCCTTAGGATGACTATAAGAAGGAGGCCCTGCCCCCAAACCTTCCTCTTCTTTTCCTCCTTCTTCAGCTCTCTTTGCCTATGGCTTAGATCATGTGTCGTATCTGTTCTTATCAGTTCAATCGCTGATAGTCCTGCACCGCAGGACGTTATGATTATTCTAATATTTGGACCTCGCGACTTGGCCTCTGTGCTTGCGCACGCCTCGTTGCACAGTGCCATTGGGCTTACACTACCCCCGATCGATGCGAACTTCTCTTCATCAACTGTTCGGCTTGTCTGGGTGCTTGGAGAAGAATTTTGTTTAGAGTTTATGTCCTTGTCGAGTGGTTCTATTGATTTCGTTGTTGATTAACACTGGTCAAGAATACTTTTGGAGTTCCTACTACTGCTGTCTATCAACTCGGTCTTGGTCGTAACTCAGTCTCATATCAGAACTAAGGGTGGGGAATGATAGCTTTTTTGGGTATAATCTGCGGTGTTTGTCAGCTGCTTTTGGGATCGAGGTGCTTCATCTGGAGAAACAATGAATTCGATTCTTGGAAGTGAAAAGGAACTGAAAGGAGAAGAGAGAGCTATCAGAGAGCTATCTACTACTAGCTACTGTGTGGGATCTGACAGACTGAAATCTGCCCATGCCTCTCGTGGGGAGATCCCTCCTGCAGAACTGACTGATGTTCCTTTGAAGTTATCGAGCTGCTGGACATTCCTCTACCTTCTAAAATTGAGATGAACTACTACAATGTAGGACAAGGATTCACGAGAGAGTCATGATATTTCTAAATCTAGGATAATATAACGGGAGGTTGCCCCTCTGCCCTCTGGCAGACACAATTCCCTGTGAACACATAATCCCTCCCCTCAGGATCTGTCCTCACTGGGTTCTTACCAAATCGTGTACCCAACACATTCTAGCATCGAATTTTCCACTTGGCCACTGTGCCTGTCCTCCTGCTTTTTCTTCTGGTGGAGGACAGGTTTGTGGTTGGCTGCATCTTGGCGTAGGGCCTGGAGATCTGAGAGGGATACAACTGATACAGCAAGAGGTTACATGTTGTGGTCTAGGTAGTGGGTTAGTTTCTCATAGGAAGAGGCAAAATTGTGAAGGTGAAGGCTAGCTTACGGAACCACGCACTTTTCCAAGTCTGCTCTGGGGATATGGTTTCGACAGCGTATTCAAGTACTCCTGTCAATTCCTCAAGACAGAGAAATCTTCGAGGCGTTTTCGTGACATCCGAGAGCATATGTTACGCGCCAGGTTCTTTCAATGTAAGAAGTGCATTTCCAACGGAATATCAAGTATGAGAAAAGAGAGAAAAAGGAAAAGGAAACAAACGAGGCCACGAGGGAGTTTTTTGTGCTCCTCTCTGTCAAATGGCTCAAAACTCGAGTCCTCGCTTGCACTCGCTTACGAATCGGGAAAGCGACAATCAGGTAGGTGCGACCCGCTAGACACCAGATCGTTACAGCAAGAACCATGTATTCCAGTGTCTATACGCGCACCCTGCCTCAAACATTCCGGCTAATGTTGAGATGTGGACCTTCTTAAAAATTCGGGGTGCCGTGGTATATGTTACATGCCAGTTCTTTTCGAAGGGAAAAAGAGTGCAATTGGTTCAGGATTCTGAGTACAGAGAGAGGAAAGAGAAAGAGAAAATCAATATACTATCCTCACTGGGTTCTGTGCCCCTCCTGGCGACAAGCCCTAACCTCGCTTACCATTTGGGAAAGACCGACTCGACTGGCAAGTACGGGGTCGTGGTTGTACTTCTCGATTAGGTAGGTGCGTAGTCAGTACAAGTTGGCAGATCGTGACAGTATAAAGATTGGAGTGGCGCTGTGATTGAGGTATCTTAACTGCTGAACACCACATATAGTCTCTCGGGCCACTTGGGTAATGTGCGATGGTGATTGTGGCAAGTAGGCAAATGGCTCTCTGTGATGTACTAGAGCACATCGCAGTATGCCTCCATCTTTTTTGTTTGAGCCTCTGTAATTGCCAACATTTATAGTGCCGATCTAGTAAGGTTAGTGTTGCTTACATTTTGCATCCTGCCCGCCCGAAGGAAAAATTATACATACACAGGTATTTGTTCCGCCTAACCATACTTTTTTGTCAAGCGGTGAGTTTGTAAACCGTTTCGAGTGGATAATGATATGGTCCATGAGACGTTTTCTGCTGTTTGACATTCTGGGATCGGCAAGACACACAAATGCATGTGTCACTGTCGTTATTGTTTCCAGGCCACCTGGGAGCCGTAATCGTAGGCCCAGTGCCGCCTGCTGGTCGAAGTCTCCTGGCGTATCGCTGGAGCCTCGACCAGACTCGACGATTTCAGCTGTGCCATGAAACGATGCTAGAATATACCCGACACGTAAACCACCGACCTCGTCTGGGGCACCCTTGGCCCAGCATGCCTCTAGTGATTTCTTCTCCGGAAACACAACTAACAGCCAACCAGTTAGAAGCACTTGTGCGCCTACGGAACCAGGGAAGGCTTCACGAATTGATTTGATATGCTGGGGCGGCAGAAAAGTCCGGGGGTCTATAGTCTTGATAGTCGTATAACGCACCGGCACCATCACTGATGGTCTCCATTGTTACTTCCGTATAGTCTTTGATCACCCGGGAATTTTCTCTCAATCTCCATCGGTTTCTGAACCTTTGCTCTCGGAGGCAGATATGTAGCGATCCGGGTCATTGACGGCTTCAAGCGTATTGTCCATCATTGGAGCTCCATAGTATCGGACTGCGGCACATTTTCGCCACTAGATGTAGGAATATGAACGTAGGTGGTCATAAATAATATATAACTTATAGCGCTAGGAATATTCGCAACCAAAGCTCTGTATTTGGCGCGTGCCGACGCCTTGATAATAGTTAGTCCTGTTCACAACGAGTACTTCAGTGAGATTAAATGAGTCATAGATAACTGGTCTGGAAGTGAGAGAAAAGTGAAGGGAGTCTCCATCATGAGCTCATTGACATTTTTTGGTCTCTGTCGAGCGAAAGGCAGACTGGAGTCGGCTAGAGGTAAGTTGTGCTTACATTCTGTGCGTTGTCTCAATGAGGGTTCTGACGATGGAGGTACCTCTGGTGCTGGGGCATTTGATGCTGGAGGTGATAGTATAAGAGGATCTGAAGACGATTCGAGATGGGGCGAGAGTATACGGGGATCCGGGTACGATGCAATAGGAGCCAACGCCTGCTCGGTAGCCACACGGCGTCTAGAATGCTCTCTCTTTGTGGCATCTCGACAGTTGACACTAATCAGTCTCTCGATTGCTAGCGCACGAGCAAAATAGCCCCAAATGATGCGAGTGACTGCATCTAATGCATGTTTTGGAAGCCACAATGATAGAGAAAGGTGGATGCTTTGACGGAGTGCCTATGCTTAATGCCTGAATGATCATGCATTACTATTGGTGCATAAAGAACGAGCTAGCCATATTGGAACTAGTAGTGCACTAACCTAGTCACATGACTGGACTTTATATTTATATATTGGTCACATGACACACTTCACTCCGCAATGAATAGGTCGAGCTTCTCCAGGTGTTGCCGGGATGAAGAAAAAGAGGGATATAATCACCCAATAAAGATGATGGCTGTGGGGTTTTATGGCCATTAGCAAGTAAGACAATAGCAAACAAAATAGAAGGAAACACAGGTCTGAGAAAGCAGACAACGGCATGTATATCTCTTTTCTTTCTTCCCTTCCTCTTCTTAGCTCTCTTTAATTTCAACCTTCCGCTCCATGCTAGGAGAACAACTGACATCACTACCCCAATCTCACTGTCTCAGCCAGCACTCCATTGACTGAGAAATGGACGCCCCCAACGAGGGACGTTCGCGATCTTTTCGTGGTTACGAACCGGACATCTCCACAGAATGTGACGAGATCGACCCCCTTTCAAAGATCGCGGTACCATGATAAAGCTCGAGAACACCGTACGCCTGTGGAATTTTGGGGATACACAGGGAAGCGGTCGCAGCCCGAGAAGAGTACGACATAGAGTACGCTGCCCTAGAAGCCAGAATCGAGGCTCGACAAGACATGGCAGTCAAAAAAGTCCTGAGGAACATGTTGACGAAGGTGCACCTCAGACATAAGGTCGCTACTCAGACTGACGCGTCGGACAAGTCTTGAATGGAATGGTTTCCCTGACATATTTACCTTATTTATGCCTGATTGCTCGGCATTGATGACAAGCTCGAGCATATTTTAATATGCTGCGGAGCTAAACGTAGTATCATTCATGATAATATCGTCATACTTCGCTGAGATCTCGGAGAGCAAACGACGTCTAAAGTGGTGAGGAGTTTAGGGTTCGCATGATTGTATGATTATATAATCAGTTAAATCTGGCAGAGTTTACAATGAAGTGGGCGGAAGAGAGAAGAGTCATGTGGGCGGTGGGTGCAACCCCACTTTCAAAGGAAAAGTCAATAATGTGGAGTTCCACTAGCCCTAATCAGGTGGTCTTGGCGCTACTCATCAACTATGTACATATGGTATGATCTTAGAAAACCAATCTTAGGCCAAATTCACCCAAAAGTGTCGGGGTTTACAAAAAGAGAACGGTGTTTTCCATTAACGGGGTTTGACTATAACACAAGTTGCCGTCTCCCGCAAACCCCGAGGTAGTGAGGCACATCGGGAAGGAGCATCCGTACCTCGGGATTTGCCTCGGCAGACCAATCGGAGTCTTTCGTATGTAAGCCATCCGGATCAGTCAGCAGCCCCAATTGATTTTCCTTCTGGATCTGCCGGCTCTCAGTCATGTTAACTTGTACAATCTCCTAAGCTCACGGGGATTTTTCTGTTTGGCTTCCTTTTCTCCTCATCTCTTTGGCTCAATTCAACCATGGAGGCTCTTTTGCAACAGTCTCGCACTATGTGCCCTTTCCTCAAGCGCACATCTCCCGCCACCCTCCGCACTCTCTCAACCGCTACTCGTCCCTGCACTAGCCCGGGAGGTGGAACCATGTCCAACCTGCAGGTTCTTGGTCGCCGATGCCCAGTCATGAGCAAGGCTCTGGCCGTGCAGAGTGCTCGTCTCAGTGGCGCCAAGCGCTTCACCTCGCGCGCTGCAGGAGTCGCTTCCGTCCAGCCATTGCGGGTTCCGACCGGCAAGCGGGCGTTGCATACCACCGGTGGTCATCCCGCCAGTCTTGCCTCTGGCGGATACGAGAAGAATGATCGAGGAAACCCTAACTTGGCCAATCCGCTTCGCTCGTCTCCTATCGCCGCCAGCGCCAGCGCCGGGACCGCGATCCGCGGTCCCCGCCCGGAAGCGCCAACCAACGAAAAGTTCAACTACGACGGTTTCTATAACGTGGAATTGGAGAAGAAGCACAAGGACAAGTCCTATCGCTACTTCAACAACATCAACCGTCTCGCCAAGGAGTTCCCTCGAGCCCACACTGCCTCTATTGAGGAGCGTGTGACTGTCTGGTGCTCAAATGATTACTTGGGCATGGGCCGTAACCAGCATGTCTTGGACTCCATGCACAGGACTTTGGACACCTACGGAGCCGGTGCAGGTGGCACTCGCAATATTTCTGGTCATAACCAGCATGCTATCGCCTTGGAGGATACGCTTGCCAAGTTGCATGGTAAGGAGGCCGCATTGGTCTTCAGCTCCTGCTACGTGGCTAACGATGCAACCCTGGCAACACTCGGTAGTAAGATGCCCGATTGTGTCATTCTCTCGGACAGCCTCAACCATGCCTCGATGATTCAGGGTATTCGCCACTCTGGCGCGAAGAAGATGGTCTTCAAGCACAACGATATGGAAGACCTTGAAGCCAAGTTGGCCTCATTGCCGCTTGGTACCCCCAAGATTATTGCCTTTGAATCCGTCTATAGTATGTGCGGATCAATTGCGCCCATTGAAAAAATCTGTGATCTCGCCGAAAAATATGGTGCCATCACTTTCTTGGATGAGGTCCATGCTGTAGGCATGTACGGCCCACACGGCGCTGGAGTTGCCGAGCACCTCGATTACGATGCCTACGCATCGCAGGATACAGCAACCCCTCAAAGCACTAAGGGCACAGTCCAGGACCGAATTGACATAATCACCGGTACCTTGGGCAAGGCCTACGGCTGTGTCGGTGGATACATTGCAGGCTCGGCAGCTATGGTGGACACCATCCGCTCCCTTGCTCCCGGCTTCATCTTCACCACTTCGCTCCCACCATCAACCATGGCTGGTGCGGATGCTGCCATCCAGTACCAGTCCCAGGAACCCCGGGACCGAATCCTCCAACAACTTCACACCCGTGCAGTCAAGGCCGCCTTCAATGATTTGGATATCCCTGTCATGCCCAACCCCTCGCATATCGTGCCCCTGCTAGTCGGTGATGCCGAGCTGGCCAAGCTTGCCTCCGACAAACTTCTGGAGGAGCACGACATTTACGTGCAGGCTATCAACTACCCCACCGTTCCCCGCGGCGAGGAGCGTCTGCGCATCACCCCAACCCCAGGCCACACGAAGCACCTTCGCGATCACCTCGTGCAGGCCGTGCAAGCCGTCTGGAACGACCTAGGCCTCAAGCGCACCAGCGATTGGAAGAGACAGGGCGGTTTCGTTGGCGTTGGCGTTGAAGGCGCTGAGGCCGCCAACCTGCCTATCTGGGAGGACGCCCAGCTGGGCCTACGGGCTGGTGAGACCCTCGAGGCCGCTGTTGCTCGTGAGCTCAATGACGCAGCTGCCCAGACCACTGTGCCACCCCTGAAGGCTGCTACCCCTCTGACTGAGAAGGCTTAATCGGGAACAAACTTCCTTCCCGTTGTTGTGATCGCCTAGAGCAGACGAACCGTCTTTATGCTTCTCGGTTTTTGGGGTAATTCTAGCTGCATTATTCCCGTCCATTCATTTTCTATAATATTGTGTCGTACGGACATAACTTAACATATGCATCCGTCTTCAACATACCACATATACATGTCATATCAACTGTCTGCTTTTGTTCAAATGATGTAGTTATCTTACGGCTTGGATTGGCCGTAAATTGCGCTTTTTTCTGTTGATTTATGCCATTGATTTGGTTGGCAGGACAAAGACGAATGTCGGATGTTCTGCTTGCATCTATATCGATAGAGTGTTATTTATTGGGCTCAAGCATGACAGGTTGGAATGAACAGAGTTGAAGTGGTATTTGTTTCTCCTTGCATTTCATGGAATGTAGGCTTCAGCTTTTTGTAGAATTAAGGCCTTCGGCTCATAGTTAGGGCAGTGGCAGTGATATATATATCCGCCTTGGATTCGAATTGCCTCCTCAGAGACAATTTCAAATGGTGTACCAAATGGAATTTGCGACTAATTAAGACTTCAGATAAAAAAAATTGAGAAATCAAGCGAATCAATTTAGATCCTGCTTTATACCACGATATATGCTAGTACTAGGGAAATCGTACGACAATTTGTCTAAACCCCAACGATCAAACAAAGCGGCCCAAAGTTCACACAAAATCAAAGAAAAACGACCAAGTAAATTCATTTGGCTATGTAACAATGTCTCATTGATATAGAAACGGGTAGAAGTAACACTTTTTGAAACACAAAGCGCCATATATTCAAGGAAGCCTGACAACTCAAGACCGACAAACCAATCAAGCTCCCTACTTCCGACCACCACGGCTAACCTTAGGAAACTCGACAGGCACGCGCAAGCGAGCAACACGACGCGCATGTGCCTCCGCACGTCCACCCTTGATATTCCACTTCGCGTACTCCGTCTCACGCGGCTTATCAATGCGACAACCAAGTTCGCGGAAGTACTGGTGGATAGTATTCGGATCGAGACGCAGATCATCACGCAGATCCGAAGGATCTGTCGCAAGCTCGTTGGGCGCATTACCACCAAGCGAGCTGGAGCCACCGTCGCGTGCCGGCTGGGGCGGGATATGCAGCGAGAGAGCACAGATGGTAGTTTGCAGGAGGGTGAAGTCGTTCTTGGAGACGTAGCCGCCGCTGGGCGCGAATCGGCGACGCACGGCATCGATCACGGACTCCGGAAGCAGGTCTGCGGAAGCGGCGTCCGATGCAGCGGCGCCCGGCTTGGGCTTCGTGACGGACCCGGTGGTGTTTGATAGGATGCGGCGGAGGTCTTCGCGGGGTGGGAGACGCTTGCTGCCGGGGCCGCCGCCCTTGGCATTCGCGCCTGCGTTTTTGAGGCAGCGTCCGAACTCGATTAGGAGCTGGATGAAGCGGAGGACTTGGAGGTGGGTTATGTTCTCGGAGTTGACGACTGCACCGACACGGTTGGAGACGTAGCGTGAGACGGTTGTCACGCCGAGACCGGCTTCTACTTGTGACTTCCACTCGTCCACGCCGTTTAGTTGGCTGAGGGTTGAGTGGCTGCCTGGAACGAGCGTCTCGATTGTGTAGACGTCGGAGGGGTGCGAGACGGCTAGGTTCGGGGTTGGGAGGGGCTTGGCGGCTTGCACTTCGGCTTGCATGGCGAGGGCCTTGACGAGGCCGGAGGCTGTGTTTGCGGGCAGGGAGGAGATGAGCGCTGCGCCGGCTTGAGGGACGGCGCCGGTGGGGGCGTTGGAGAGCTGGGCGTTCTCGGCCATGGATTGCACGGCCTTGCGGGATTGTTTGGTTCCGAAAGTATTGGTTAGAGCTGTGCGTTGGGCGCGCATAGTGTTCTGGTGCTGATTGTTAGTTGGATGCCATTGATATATGGACTTTCGGATCGAAAGACATACCATTTCTTCATCTGAGTCTTCCTCAGGCTTGCGGCTTCTCACTGCTCCTCGCAGTGTCGCTCGCCGCACCTCCACGACCTTCCATGTCTTGCGCTCTGGGTCTATGACTGCGACGTAGTGCTTCACTTGGGAGTCGGTATCATCTCCTGTGCCTTCACGGCCAACAAAGTCCAACTTAGGATGTTCTGAGGACTGGAGCAACATCTCTGAAGAAACAATGCCCGGGTTCCGAGTCGAAGCCGCAGACTTGGAGACATTGGCGCGGTTTTTGATATATGGGTTCCAGTGGAGGGATTTCGAGCTTTCAAGACCAGGCGTGTCGGCTACAACACAATAATTCGATTAGAGATGGTTTACAGCCTGAATGAAAGCCTTCGACTCACCAATTACCGGTGCCAGCTCGCTCTTATCTTCAACAACGCTGGCGGCCAGCGGGGGCAGCTGCTGCAGCGCGGGCTTTTTGCTTGGACGATCATTGCCTGATGAGCGCTTCCGCTTGTGATCTGTTTTATTGGACGGCATTATGGCGTTGAGAACGAGAGACAAGAGATTGTAGCTCTTGAGAATCGGCTTTAGCGCGGTGAAATAAAATGTCTGGACTTGTCGGGCAGAAATTTTTACGAGTGGAGACCTGGCAGGCGGTGAGTCTACTGCTTTCCGCACACAAAGGAATATTGACGTAGATGGAGCGATCGCGACGGCGATATCAAGAGAACTACAAATATTTGAACACAGCTACTAGTAGCTGGGCTCCAATTTACACGTTTACATTTACAAAACAAAAAGAGACGTTGCACTCATCAAGTCATCGATTCATCTGCAGTAGCTAAACCAAGACTTCTGAGCTATTCCATGGATTTTGATAAACTCCCGGAAAAGAAACCTCTCCATAACTTTTGACCAGCCCGAAGGAAGGCCGTAAAGATAATGAGAATTGACCAGTCACCCCAATGCCGTGCTCAAAGACCAATGGTTTGCACCGGTCCTCCAACATCCACCTAAACACAGGAGCCCCTCCGAGTAATAACCATGCATGACATCAGATCGTAGACGTAAATGAATCCGAGATGTTGGAATGTGGGTAGACTGTTGTTATAACAGCGGATTCCATCAATTCGATCTGCGATTTCGTCTTGATAGGCCGGAAATCTTATTCGTGCAGGAAACATGAGGGGCGTGTCGCGAAGAAACGAAAGTCGCAATCGCATCATCAGTTGTCGTGTTTAGCGTTTAAACATGAACTCGAGCAATGAGGGCTGAGATGGAGGGGGCGAGTAGTTTATTTGCTGGTTTGGGAATTAGCATGTTGGTTGGGCGATCGGAAGCTCAATGGCCTTCGCAAGGCCATCGGCGCATGATGGAATGACTTACGATCTGGCACGCATCTTTCTGCGCTTGCGCTTGAGACGACGGGTGCGCTTCTTTCTCCACTTAGCTCTCATCTTCAAACTGTAAGCTGGTTAGTGCATTGCCCTCGAGTAGAGCATGAGCTTCGCGAAAGCTACTTACGATTTCGAGGATGAAACAGAGATAGTAGAAAGAAAGACGAAGTGTGGGCGGCCCGAGACGCATTTAGGTATGGTGCGGCTGACTCAGCCGCGCTCGCTTAGGTCACACACGTGATACCTCAAGCTTCCACCTGTGACGACACATGACTATGCCCGATTAGGAAATTTGATAGGGTTTCACTCCATAGAAGAGTTTAAGATTACAGACCATTTGAAAATAATTGATGTCATACGAAGTACGAGTGAGGATTTAAGGCAATATCGGTGGGACAATTTGAGATTCACGAGAAGAGCAATGCCATTACTATTATTGAATAGTATATCAAGTAACCATCATATAGCTCCGAATAAAGACTTTTGATGCGAATGTTTCCCAATTATAGCCAGCCGTATGTTCGTTAAAGAAATATACCAGAATTTTCGTCACTCGTGGAGTTTCGCATGACGAGATCCACAAAAGTAAAATGAGAAATTGTTCGTCGTACGAAAGTAGCTATCCAACCTGGATTTTTCTCAGTACGTGTACCGATATGTGGGCGCTAAATCGCCGAGATATTCCTCTTCATCCTCAGGTATCGTGGCAGGATCAACCGAGGCGCGGTCGCGTTTCTTGTTCTCAAACCACAGAGCTGCCATGTAGGACGTGCATGCCAGAGCAGCGAGGCAAATGAACGAGAGGCAGATGATATACCCGGTTCGGAAATCTGTGACACCATTCTTTACGACGAAAGAAAAAGTAGCGATAATTCCACCGATGTTGCCGAAACCAACCTGCCATGCGGTTCCTACGCTGCGTCGATGATGACCACCCAAATTCATGGCGAACCAGCAGACAACGACCGGCATGGCGCTGTAACAGCCACTGGTGAGCAGGAACAGAGCGCCGTATTGCGCATGAGTATTGTTGTGGATTGTCATGAGCATGATAAATCCGACAAGGGCGATCGCCATTGGAATCAAGGTGAAAGCGAATCGGTGTCGCATTCGGTCAGAGCAGAAGGCGACTACCATTGAGAAGCCGAATGCTGCAGCCCAGGGAGGAATGGAGTAAAGTTGTGTTTTGATCGCACTATAGCCATAGGTTTGGATAATCGACGGCGCGAAGTATGCATATCCTGTATGAGAGTGAGCGATAATTCGAAGCTAACGGAAGATGGAGGTAATTTACGTACCGTAAGCCGGGACAATCAAGCCGAAGTACATGAAGCCTCCGATAAAGACCTTGTCTGGGGAAAGTCAGCGCACTGCAACTGAATGCAACAGGGATTTTCCGGGCTATACTTACAGTCCTTGAATACACCGAGGACCTCACGTTTGCCCAAGTGAACGTTGTGAGCAGCCTTGCCGACATCCTTGGCCAACTTGGCACGCATGTATGTGCGCTCTTCCTCACTCAGCCACTTAACATCCTCGGGGAAATCAGCGATGAAAAAGAACAGGATGATCGCTACCACACTGGTCAAAACGCCCTCGATAATGAAAACCCAGCGCCAGCCACTGTAGCCACACATGCCGTCCATCTTTGCAATGCCGGAGGCAAGCAGACCACCGAAGGCGCCGGCCAGGGAAGTGGAGCTAAAGAAGAAACTGAAACGCTTTTGAGCTTCAGAGCGCGTGTACCACATGCCCAACAGATAGAAGCCTGGCGATTACAATTAGCACCTGTCTTTGGATTTACTGTTGGTATGTGCTCTTACATCCAGGGAACATGCCCGTCTCAAAGACACCCAAAAAGAACCGAGTGGCCATCAGCCCACCCCAGTTCTTTACCAGACCCTGGAAGAGCAAGGTCAAGCCAAACATAAACATGCATGCCGACACTAACTCCGGATTAGCAAGCTGCCCTCACCAAATATGCGCCTAATACCACAAAACACTTACGCCAGACATGGGGCTTCAACTTCTTGAGCAAGATGTTTGACGGAATCTCGAAGATAATATACGGAACGAAGAAAATTGTGAGCGCGGTGTTATATTTCGTTCCATTAATGATGTCCAAGTCCTTCTTGAGTCCGAGAATAGCAGCATTGCTAATATTAACTCTGCAGGTCGATGACGATGTCAGATATAAGCAACACCTGGTCACACGGATACACAATGGTCAGCTTACCGATCCAAGAAGGCAAGCAGATACAAAATGCACAGACAGGGTAGGATGTGCCAATCGACCTTGGCTTGCAACTTGCGCGCGGTGGTAGTCGTGAGCAGAGGCAGATCGCATTCCGCGTGGGAACTGACTTGACTTTCGGCCTTGTCGATGTGCTCTTGGCTATATGGGGGTGATTCTGCGCGGGGGAAAACCTAGCGGTCAGCATGTGTTGACAAGGATGTGCTGGCGCAAGCGGACTGGCCAACGCCTAAAAAGGACGGGTATGTATAGCATTGAACATACCTGAGACACCCATGATGAGATGCGAATCGTACTAGGACACTGCGCGCCTGCTTGGATGGACAATAACAATGGGAAAACTGGAAGGGAAGAGGGAAGTTTTGACTTTTAAGGCTCGAATTCTCAAGCGCAGCTCGCCAATGCAGGGATGTTACCGAGGTGCTACGCTAGATGCCGAGTCTCAAACGTGGGGTAACTTCCGGAGTTACGGAGAGGAAAGGCAAAGCTGAGAGAGTGAGTGGTCAATTTTGGCCATTTAAAGGATTCGAGTCACAGGGTGAATCATCCCTGGAGATATATCCCCGGACGATCGAGGCCCCGATCTCGGCGCCGATATGCATCCCGCGTTTTTAGTTTTTTTAGTTTTTTTAGCTTAATAAATTTCCACTTTGCACTTCTCAGTTCCTTATTGATGATCGGCAGAACCTCGGCAGTATCTAGGTATAGTAGCTTTCATATTTCAAATCCAATCTCCCCCTTGCCACGGAGGACTATGTTCAGAATTCAATCAGTCGTTTCCCCGCAAAATGGCTTACGGATCACGTGATCCACCGACAGGGGTATGTGCCACTTTTAATTGTGAACACTATCCACTTTGGGAAGTGCGGGGGGATTTTAGTAGTTTGGTGTCTGCTGACCATGACTCAGAAGAAGTGTTGACTAACTCCTATTTCTATTGCTTTCTGATACGGATATACTGGCTGTTGTTTCTAAATTTCGACTGGCAGGGAATCAAATTGCCAGTACAACAACTACTACACAGTAGAATATCAACCGAGGGAGGGCGTTGACCTTTTTGCGGTGTGACTGTATGACTTGGCGTATTGTATTGTAACTGCGGACCTATGAAGTCTCTGTGAATTGCCTTTTTCAGGTTAGCGTTACCGCTTCCGGTTTAGCGGCTCAATACGCCGCACCATAAATGAAATGACCTTTCCAAGGGCATCCTGTAGCATTTAACAGGATACGATGCTGTTCCTTTCACGAAGCCAATGCATCATGTCAAGTAGTCTTCTCTGGGTCTTGTCACTCCGACTAATTCTGACTTGTATACGGAGTATATTTGAACGATCAGCCCTAGCCAAAAACAGAATCCATCCCCAAGGTCCCTCCATAGTAGTCTCATGTCCCTCTCAATTCGTCGGTGTAGTTGATAACACGTGCCTATGTTCCACATTAAATCCAAGCTCCATGGGCTCACCCGAAGTCAGTAGGCGAAGGAGTCTACGCTTCTCCAAGTCTTGGCAGAATTCCCGTTTCGAAGGGAAAGGCTCAACCGAGTGGTCCTGATCCACATTGTAATAGTTGTTGCTATTGATTACCTCGCCGTTGGTCCACAGTTGGCCCCCGAGGCTGGAGGCTGCTTCGTGGTTGCGTACTTTGCTGATTGGTTCCTGAAGCAACGTCTCTGTGTGTGTAGTCAATTCCGTAAGCGTGCGATATTGGTTGTGCCAGCACTTGTCGATGATATCGTCAATCAGCGGATCACCAGCGGATCACCATCGAGATTCGGAAATTTCATGTCTTGGAGTAAGACCACGACCCTGGTGTCCATGCTCGTAGGGATCACCGCCAATACATTGATCGCCATAAACCTCAAAGCCGTAGTTGATTAAATAGTATAGCGAACCGAGGGCGAACTGCTCTGTTCGAGAACCTAGAAATCCGGCAGTTCCTGCTCTTCCTTGGTCCGCCTCGTTACTATGAAGTAGTCTTCCGTACAGGCAAGGGCAAGTTTCGAAATCTGTTCCGAACTCGGCTGTGCAACAAAATCCGATAGTTTTAGTTGATTACGATCCAGTAGGATATTCTCTGATCGTAAGTCACCATGAGCGAGGTTAAGCGATGCAAGAAAAGTAACACCTTGAGTAAGATCGTTCATCCCTGGGTGCAGAAGAGACCAGTGCCTTGTAAGCAGTAGGTAAGGGTATCTACTAACATAACTTTCGCAGTGACAGGGGCTCTATCTTTAGCACTTGAGTAACCACATGAGTTTTGTGGTCCCGGGTAAGATTGAATTGTTCCCTATAAGCAAGAGATATATCTAGCGATGCAGTCAGTAGATATATTTATTTGTTAATGGCATACCGATAGGGGTCGCACCTCTCATATACTCAAGGAAGATTCCGTCTGTTGTATAGAAGAAACATTGTACTATGGAGGGACATGGCGGATGCCGGGATAAAATCTCATAGATTTTGAGTCCCTTGCGGAATTGCTCTCTCTCTTCCTCGCCAGACTTAGGAACCTTGACCACGATTAGAGGATGAACCTCGTAGACGAAGGATATACCTCCTCCCCAGACCCAGTATAAACCAGAAAATTGGTGTTGGATATCCATAACAACAAGGGCAAGACAATATAGAAATATGTTGTTTACTCGCAGGAAGTGAGAAACAGGGAGGAGGACGGGGGGGAATCAGCCACGTGATCGAGGTCTTCTTCCTTAGCGAGCTGTAGGAATCGACCGACTTCTTTCTCTCTCACTTATTAGCCCCCATTTCCGAATTTTGCCGAGAAGTACCAACGCAGAGAAGACGGAAAGCTCAAAGGTGGTTTATAAGCGCAGATTGAGGATTTAAGAAACACCTAACACGCCCTGGGAAGTAGGAGAAAGGTATGATCTACAAAAGTACAACATAGTCCCGGTTGAGGCGAATATGTAAACTCCAACAGGGATATCCTTGTATGGCGCTGGGGGATCAACCTGAAGTGGGCCCCCGTCAAACAAAGAGAATTAGGCCGCAAAGAAATTGGAGGCAACGTCCAGGCTTTGATCCTGCAATGTGTCAAAGGCTGAATTCATATACCTAATTCTTGGTCTGGTACGGCCTTCCTTTTGTTTCCTATGCTGATTTCTCTTCTCTCTCTTGCCCTTGCCATATTCCACGGATGTCACTTCCAACCTACAATCTTTGAACTTGCTCTATATGTCAGTTCTCCATATGAGTCGGCAGCATCTATTCCAATCTTCCTCGAACCATCCTTCAACTCACCGTCTTTTTTGCGGTTTCACTTTTCACTAGGACTACATCATGAGCCTTAGAAGAATCAAGGTGCAGGCATCTAGATACTTTACTCGTCGTGGATCTTGTATATTATTTTTTATCCTGATATGGTTCCTCTTCTGTCATCTTCCAGCTCCACCTTCCACCCCAAACAATACCCGGGCAGACCGACCACCCCCAGAGCATCGAGTAGAGGACACGGCCCGATTCATCTACCGCTCTCCCTTTCGAAACAATCCGGATGTTCAATACGAACAACAGCTATCAAATGCACTGGTGCAGATTGAAAAACTCGTATTGACGCAAAGTGAGGAAAGCAACATATCCGAAGATAGAATCTGGCAGATAGCGAAAAGTCAAAATGATAGGGGGGAGGACTCAGTAGTATTCAAAGGGAAAAATAAGGACTGGATATACATAGTAAGTACTTTGATCGGATGCTTGCTTGACTTTGGCTGAAAACTACAAAGTTAGTCACTGATAAAAAGGCTGACGAGTTCGTGACCAACGAACTATCCGCCATCCCCGAAATTGCAACCATATATAAATCCTATCCTCAAAATATCCTCCGAGCAGACCTCCTCAGATATCTCCTTCTATGGTACTACGGAGGTTTCTACGCAGACATCGATGTCTTCCCCGCTCGGACCATCAAGGCATGCCCAGCACTAGAGCCTTTCTTCGCACTCACACCGGACGGATACACACAAAGTACCCATCCCGATGTATCGCTCGTTCTTGGAATCGGAGTGGACGAGCCATACGCTTCACCAGAGTTCGTGCGCGACTGGCACTGGACAAGGAGCTACGGACTGATCCAGTATACGATGTACGCACCACGACGCTTCAGCCCAATTCTCCGCGAAACCATCGTGCGGGTCTTGGCACATACTAGGCAATACAATAGTGAACATACCAGCTTATTCCCCAGTCTGGCGTATGACGAGAAGACTATATTAGGAGTCACCGGGCCTGATGTCCTCACGGATGCAATTCTTGATACGCTTTCTTCCTCGCTTCCTTCGACACATCCGTTCATTCAACAATCTGTCGACGCAGATGCAGATATAGGGGATCTCATCTCTGCTGAAACTGGAGAATTGCAGAAACGGGTAACGTGGGCTCCGTTTCATAGACTCCGTGACCCTGTCTGCATTCAGGCTGGTGAGGCTGTCCCGAATGAATCCATGGGTGGATTGTGCATCTTGCCAATCAGTGTTTGGGGGAACGGGCAGAGACATAGTGAGGCGGGAGGGTTTAATCATCCTGACGCATGTGTCAATCATCGGTTTGGACGGACGTGGAAGAAAGGGTGGTGGGAGTATATATTTGGGTGAAGCTTTATCTAATCTGGGCTTGATGGTCAAATAAAAATCTTTGACTTCTCTCTCGAAATGGGCGTCTTCACATTTGTTTGAATGTACCAGTGGAGGATAGTAGATGAGACAATACAGCATTAACCAATCCAGTATGTGTATTGGAAAGTGAAGACTATTGACAGGAGAGGAAAGAACTATAGGAATTCTTTACTGCAAGGGGAGAAACCAAACAGCACTAAGCTGAGCGAAAGCAAAACCCCGATTTGACAAGGTTGTGCTTGATCCACTCAAACGATCATTTATAGCACTGGCAGCCTTCTTGGGGTTTTGGCAACGGGCCTGGTTGACAGAACAACCTCCACAGAATGCACATGTATTAGGAGGATAGCAGTTACCCTCGACTACAACACAGCTTCCATGGTGGCCAACACATTTGGTGGACGCATTAGTTGCTGGACCCTCAAGATCTCTCGCCAAAGACGAACGTGTTAGAAAAGGCCGCGCTTCACAATCGGAATTAGTCGGCACTGTACCTGGATCAAGCTTTGCTGTATGTAGTTAGTTACTGTGCGTAGTAGGTTCAAAGGATCAAAGACTCACAGGCTCTCCGTAGATGATATCCTCGCCAGATTGGTAAACTTCGAGCTCGACGCCATTTGCGGCAAGAACCCCACTCTGTGCGGCCGATGCATTGGCAATAAGAAGGGTGAGGATTGCAGTGCCTTGGACAAATAGTTTAATTTTGGAAAGAAATTGACGGTTCTGAGTGATAGAAGGGTGTATTGGCTTTCTTCGGTGAGGTATAGAATTGGAGTTAGACTGACCGACTGAGGTTGATGACCACTCGTAGACCTCTATATCTTGAAGTTATTTATTCAAAACATGTTTGGTTTTCTACTTTAAGGCTGGCAAGGTGAATATGCAATCCTTCAGTTCAGATGTATCCTGGGGCCTGAAAGCGGTTAGGGTTAAGGCCAACATTAGGCAAAATTAAGGCTCAGTCCAGGCACCAAGGCCAAATTCAGGCCAAATTCAGGCCAAATTCAGGCCAAATTCAGGTACTGAGGCCGAAAGTAACCCTGGCACCTATGCCCCTGGGTACACTGTGGTTTCCTTGTAAACGGCGCACCTGTGAATTTCTGTATGCGGTTAGACTTGCCTTTTTGGGCTTAGCGCCATAATACACGTACACTTTCCTCATCAACATGCCATCGCCAATCCTCTGATGTACATCAGTTGGAAGGATCTTATCAAGTAAAGCCTAAACTAGGTTTACTAGGGCCCTAGTTTTGGGTCTGGATTGGGTCTGGATTTTACTTTGTTGTTTGGAAGACTAAATCTATCTCATCCTTATATTCAACTTAATATTCGGCATTCAAGCCAACATGTCATATATCGTGTCTGAACTCCGGGATGTTTCATTCTCCCGGATTGAGACTGACAAGCAAAATTTTCGCGTCGCTGCAAGGCTCGACCTAGTCATTTGGAATTAGCATGTAGAAAAAACAAAGCAACGCTGTACCAGAACAAGGAAGGGAGATGGTACAATTGCTTCGAATTCGTGGTTCTTTGGCCTCGTTGCTCCAGGTAAAAGCTTGAGATCATAATTCCGCAGGATTTCGGCCAAAATAATTTTGATATTCAAATGACCCAGGAAGCGTCCTGGGCATGCATGTCTCCCATAGCCGAAGGAGAGGTCATTTTTTCCGACACTGACGTAGAGATGTCTGTTCTCTTCGCCGGCCTTCTCTCGCATTTTGTAGTATCTCAGACCGTCAAACTTATCGGGATTCTCATAGTGAACGGGATCCATGTGAATGGCCGAGGTGGCCATCTCAAGCTTCGTACCCTTGGGTACAAATGTGCCATCTGGGAGAGTGAGATCAGCAGTCGCGGCGCGTTGATAGGTAGCTAATCAAAATGTTAGAGTCAGTAGCCATGAAATTGGCGAACTCAAGGGTGAACATAATTGACGTACTTAGATCTGGGGCAGAACGGCGTTGGCTTTCCTTGATGAAACTGTCCAACTTTCTCATAAAGGACGGCGCATCTTTGGTGAAAAGTCCATTTTCATCGGTAGGTGCTGCCTGGATTTCTTCTCGCAACATCGGAATGTACTCCGGATAGGTGGCGAGATCATAGAGTGCCTGAGTGATAGATGCAAAGGTGGTCACAGTGCCGACCGCAACGAGTGTCATCTGGAGCAGGACCTGTGTCTCTAGATCTGATGCTAAATGCTCGTTCTTTCCCGAGCTGAGATAATCAAGCATGGATGGTGGGTTCTCAAGATGGTCTCCTCCCTTTGCCTGACGGTCACGCATCGAAGCCGCTACCACAGCGCGACCCTTGGCCCATTGTTCCTTGATCGCGCGATGCTGGCCTCCCCATTTGTACACAAAGGGTCTGAAAAATGGGGACCACTCCTTGAGTACGCGGATATAATCGAAGACCGTGGTAACGTAACTGGTAGAGTATTTGACCCAATCTTCGTCTTGGCTAGCCCTTGTACTTAAGAAAATGCGGGCATTGTTAATGCCCGCCAATTGGAGAATTCGGTCATAGACTTGAACTTCCGTCCAATCTATCATATCGTTGAGTTTGTGATTCTTCGTGGAGTGAATGGGGCAACTGACCCTTGTATTGGCCCAGGATACGTGGTATGTTTTGGCGAACCATCTCATGCAAAACGGGAATAAACAATGCTAGCATATATCGGTCAGCAAATCACAGAATCTAGAATTTATAACCATAACTCACGAAGAGACGGGGTCATGCGTCCCTTGATTGTGTCCATCAAGTACTCCGGTGGACCCCCAAAGTGGGTATAGTCAACTTGCATATCCTGCCAGGTCTGTCAGAGAAGGTTGCTAGCAAATAAGACTCTTGAAAACGAACGTTGTCAATGGAGACTTTGAAACTAAGATATGGATGGCTCTTAAGGTCATCAGCAAACTTAGTCGGAATGACGAGTTTTATTCCTTGTTTTCTGTAAGTGACGGCGCAGGGGATTTCATGCGAAGGCAGCTCACCATCGTTCGTGTTCACACCGAAAACTTGGTCTTTGAACTATAACGATTTTAGCTCTGAATCAAGATCTCATAAAATGCAGACTAACTTGGTTATACCCTTTCAACATTAAATCTCTGGGACGGTAGCAATACTCCATGGCTCGAGCCTTCGCATTGGGTATCTCATCGGCAAGAACAATGGGAACCTTCAGCTTCGTCTGCCGGACGTGAGATGAAAATATGATCGAGCCCAAGACAATGAAGATATACAATATCCATAATGGAATCGTTTGTTGGAATTTGCTGTGGCACTGACGGGCTACATCGAGCAAGTCGTTCGTTAGTAACTCTTTCAAGACTGCCATATTGGCTTGTATTGAGGTTGACAACAAGAAAACACGACTCTATACCCGAGAGATTGGTAAGAAGAGTTTAAGTGCAGCATTTAACTCTATCTCATCAATCGAAGGATCGGCTTCCCTTACTGTGGGCTCTGCTGCCACGGACAACTTGGGGGCCCTGGCGATCTGCGGACGCGGAACCCGAATTTCCGGAGCGAGTTGATATGATGCGAAGGTCCATTCCAAATTTGTAACTTTCATGATAGGAAATCTGACTGAGGATATCCGTCTTTCTCGGCCTACCTGGCTGTGCGAAGAAGCTTAGTCGCCACCTGGTTTCGGAATAAAAGAGAACTAAACCCGACAGGAAGATGGGTCAGAGATGCAGCAAATAGATAATTCCTAATGAAAAGCGGCGATATGCATAAAATTTGCGCAAGTTGTAAATTACCTACGGGAATTGTTCTCCCCCCGTTCACTGTTCCCAAGGCTCACAAATTCCGTCTAGTTGAGTCTGAGATAGCCTTAATTTTACCGTCTTTGTTGTATATATTGCCAAATTCTTCTTTCCCTCAATAGTAACAGAGGCAGGTGAATATCAGTCCCAGTCTTAACTGCGGAAACAATTATGAAATTCGAGAACTATGTAAACTAAGAAATACTTCCCGACTATACTAACAGAGGATGTGGAGAAAGCGAATAAGGCTAGATAACGTCCTATCACTTCTCATGATAGTACTCTTTGTAGGATGACTGATATCCCAAAATCCAATAGCCAACAAGACCCATGAAATGCATGAAAAGCCGGCTTACGAGGAGCGCCAGCCACCGAGGCTTGATGTTCAATCCTAGCGGAGTATCACTATCCCGCAAAAACACCATCAGTTGGAAAATATCAGGGCGTTGATCTGCTTTCCTGCAGTCATCTAAATATCCGAAAAAATTTCGGAAGAAACGCTCCTCGCCCTCCACGTCCTCTGGAGTGAGCGAGACATCTAAAATGAGAGGCTCAGTGGTGGAGGCATTGTTGATTGTATGATATTCGTTCGGTGGAATGAATGCCGTTTTCAATGCGTTAGGGTCATTGGCAGAGAGAGTCTTCCATGGCTTGTCGGCGGTATCTTTGAAAAGGTGGCACTCGCCAGACACAATGCGGAAATGTTCAGTCTGAAATATATGGAAATGAAAGGGCGGAACCATAATCGAGGGTCGTTCCTTATTGAAGGGTGGATGCTGGTTCCTCAAGAGATATTCTGAGCTTGATTTCTGGCGGAACTCAAGGAATGACGTGCCATCTTCATAGAAGACGAGGCTTTCATCAGCCCGATGGGTCTTTGGTGGTAGGGGCTGGCGAAGAAAGGAGAGCATTGTAGAAAGTGCTTCTCTGTAGATGGTGGTTTCACATGAAATAAAGATTCGAATCAATAGCATGGAGATATGGAGAGCGTGCCAACGAGAACGAGAGAACGTGCAAGTGGTGGGGGACCTAATACATGGAGCAAGTGCATTGGCCCAGTAAGTTCTCTTAACTACGTACGGAGGGAAGAGCCCAATTTGTGTTATCTCACTGCCGCCTTATCCTGTTGGAATGGAGTGGATTAATTCTGAGACGTAGGTCCGGCTTCCTGTTGGACGTTGCGAGGCCGGAAGCCGGAAACCGCCCGTCCGGAATATAGGAATCCGAATTTCCGCCTGTACTTCTCGGCCGCTTATTTGAGTTCCAGCAAGGAGAGCGATGTATGGATAAAGTGGCAAGAATAGGTTAACGAATGATATCATGATATCTATACGAAATTGGTGGACTTTGAAGCAAAAAGAACGATGATGGTTGTATTGCCAGATTTTTGAGGCAGAGAGGCTTTGCTAGTACACACCACCACACACTTACTTGTATAGAATGGTGATTTACTAGAACAGATAGACGATTATTGAGGTTTGTATCACCTCCATATCTGCTAGCTAATCTTCCAGGAAGGTTGGTGCTGTTTTGTTAGTAGCCACCAAGCCAATACAATGTAAAACTCAGCCATGGGTGACAATTATATCTGATCTTAGAAGTGCCGTTCCTATCGACATCGTGCAGACTAACTCTAGATGCAGCCTATCTAATCTACAGATACGCAAGCTCCAGGGCTCTGATTGGCTTCCGAGGTTTCCCCAACCTTACTGATAAGCTTCGGCCCAGGCATATCTCGGTAGTTGGGATGATCTCCAATGATTTCCCCTCATCGAAGAATTACATAGACACTAGTACTCGCCCTCGGCAATATCTTTCTAGAGTCTTATTCCATGCGCCTTTTACGGACTGAGAATCAATATGTCTCCCACCAACTTAAGCGCTTCATATCGTGTGCTACCCGCAGTGAGGAGAACCCTAACTGAAGTCAATTTGATCCGAGTCCGCATTAGCTGACTCCTGCATGCAAATAGTGCGATCATTGTCATGCCAGGAAGGTAAAGCCGGCCTTGAAGGATGATGGCATGATCTCTAGTTCCGAAGTTTGAAGGCTAATTAACTATTACTAGACTCGATGCGATCGAAAGGATCCATGCAGTAACTGTGTCTCTACGAAATTGGCGTGTCTCCGCCAGCGGCCACGTCAAATTGGCCAAATGAAAGCCAAGTATTTCTACACTTCTAATACAGTGAATCAAAGACATCAAGTGCTGATAGATTGGTAGCGAACGCTTTGATGAGATGTTAGAACGGATGGCTCGACTTGAGGAGACAATCAAAACATCTTCCTCCATCAAGGGCGCTTCTCCAATGCAGGAAGATTCAGCGGCTACAGTATCATCGGCAGCCACCAACCAACAGGCAGGGGGTTTTCACCAGGAGACACCTGAAGACGATTACGAGATTATCTCCGTGCAACGTAAGAGACGCAGAACTCTCCCACTTTCACCAGGTGCAGGATCTTGCAACAGTCAGGAACCAGCAAAACCCCTGGTTTTGCAAAAGGAGACAGACGAGGAGGAAAGCCAGAGTCCTGAAGACAGGAAGTTGGCCAATCTTGATCTTCGGAGGTATCTGCGACTGGATCGCCAGAATTGCGACAATGATAGGGAGCGCCAACAAGCTATTGATGCCGCAATACGTCTTGCCAAAAGTGCTGCAATGGCTGAGCCTCCCCTACAATACGATCGGGGAAGTAACCCAAATCTTTATGACCCGTCCATGTATCCGACCGCCGAGTTCCTTTATCTCTTGGTGAACGGTAAGTTGATTGAGCCCCTTTGTGCACAACTAATCTGACCCAAAGAAGAAACATCTCGAAACCCCACCCTTTCATATTCCTTCGTTCATTTCTCTGCTGTATCACAAGCTACGCTAGAGAACATGGCATTTGCCTTGATCAATTGTACTGTTCATGGTCAAGAACGAATCCAGGCCCTGATATGCGTCAACCATGTCGCATATACGTTTCTAATGGCATTCACATGCGAGGCAAGCTCCCGAATGCAACTTGGGATTAAGGAGGCACGTCAGAAGTATAAAAAGAATGTCATGGCAGCTATTGCAGGGTTTGATACCACTGTTCAGCCACATCTAAGCCTGCTTTACGCATTACAGTCTGCGGTAGGCAAAATCATGCCGAATGAACAACTTCCGTACCATCAAACTAATATTACCTGCTCGAATATAGGCTATGATGATGCAACAGGCTGGTCGAATGCGCCAATGCTGGCGTTATAACACAATCGCATGTGAAGTTGGTGCAAGAATTTCCGTGTCTCCCTCTTCTCGCCTGGGCGATTTGAGCGCAGAGGAATACAAGCTGCTACACGTTACGCTTATTAGGTCGTACGCCTTCAACTCTGCCTTGTCCGCGAACATATATCAACCAGCATGCGGGGCAAGGTTGGAGCTTGATCGCTCTGTACTTGACATTAAATATCCAGAGGATGCTATACTCCATACGCTTCTCTCATTTGCTGAAGTACAGGATGTACTTGTCCAGGAAACGAGAAAGTTTGCTGCTCAGGATCAGAGCCATCAGGTCACCATGAGCCGTGCGGCAAGCCTGAAGCATCAGATGAAGAAAATTCGTACAAACATCGAGAAAGTATGAAACCGCACTATTCATGAATATTTACTTGACCCTGGGACTAATATATTTATCTACATAAAGTTCAGGTCTAAGGCTCCACCATCTGCTGATAATTTCATTCAATTTGAGTGGCTATCGGTAGATTTCGTCTTCTACTCCATGATGACATCGCTCATTCGGCTCGGTGCTACGCCCAATGACCTCAGAGCACATTCCTCATGTCTTGAAAATGCTCGTAAATGCCTTCTCACCATGAAATTATTGCTTGAACTCTGGGACCGTAGCGAAAATCCAGACCTCTACGCCGCATCTCTAGCCTGGTAAGACCGGATCATATTCGCCTAGAGAGTGAAGCGCCCTTGTCGATTCTAACCATATTTATCAGGGTGATCCCGCTTTTCCCTCTTCGCCCCCTCTATTTTGTTTTTACCAACGCCGTGTCAACCTCCGATACCGTCGACATCATGGACCTTCAAGAAATAGCTAGAGCACTGTCCACAAAAGTAGACATTGGCCCATCATTCTTTCAGATCCATCGACTATGTCGATCGCTCACTGAAATCTACACGGCGTATGCATCCCGTGTGAAAAACGTCCAACAAATGGATTACTTCCACCAGGGCATATTAGCAGGTACAGCTGAAGATATAGCACCTAACAACGACCAAGAACCTAGACAATACTCGCATATTGCTTCACCACCTCCATCCATTTATCCGGATGTCAATGGACGTTCTAGGTCTGCCCTCAATGGCCCTCCTTTCTTTGAAGCCTTTGAAAACCCAACCAACCAATTGTTACCCTGGGACCAGGTCTATTTTGAACAGCAAATGGATTGGGACTTGCTCTATAATCAGTTAGTACCGGGTGACTTTTAGTGAGAATGTAGAATACTTGTGAAGCTCTTTTTAAATTACCTGCGAGGTATCAATGGTACGAGGCATTCTGTGAACATGATAATGTTCAATTTATATTCAAATAGGAGGAAGAGTTGAATGTGTGTTCACAAGTCGACCGGTCACATTGACCTTTCACATATTGAGCAAGGCCTTTCCAACGTTCTTTCCCTCAAAGAGGCTCACTAGTCCTTCTGCGGCATGATCAATCCCATTAGTCTCACTCAACACCGGAGTGAAAGTGCCCTCTGAAATCCATTTGCCGACGACTTCTTGGTGCTCAGCCGCATAAGCACCCCCCATACTTTCATCGAAGACACTCATTCCTCTCCAAGTCAAGCGTTTTCCGATAATCATGCCCGTATTTCGAATCCCGTACTGCTTGCTTGGGTCAACATTATATTGTGAAGCATAACCGCACGCAACTAGTAGAGAGAAAAATCAGTCAAAAAAGTGTATATGTTTGCAACATGAGAAATCATTACCAATCCTGCCCCAATCCTTCATACATGTAATTGCAGCTTCGAGCTGTTCTCCTCCCACGTTGTCGTAATAAACTAAATGAAGTCAGCTCCCTAATATCCAATCGGTATATTTGACAATTCTAACTGACTGTCGATCCCTCCTGGCGCGAGCTGCTTCAGCTGTGACAGACTATCTCCATCCCGATAATTCAATGCTCCATCGAACTTGAAGACATCCCTCAACAAGCGCACTTTCTCCTCACTACCTGTGCTCCCAATAACGATCAACCCCTTCCGCAACGCAAGCTGTCCAACGATTTGGCCCACTGCGCCGGTTGCCGCAGAGATAAAAATCGTCTCTCCCTTTTTAGGCTTTCCGATTTCATGAAGCCCCGAATAGGCAGTCAATCCAGGCATACCGAGTGGACCGAGAAAGAACTTGATGTCGAGTCTATGCGGATTGTGAACAATATGGAATCGTGCTGCTTCCTGTAGCCCCATAGACACATATTCTTGGATCGGGCCCATACCTAATACAATATCACCACACTTGAACTGGCTATTGTCTGACCGTAAGATCCTGACGATGATGCCGTTGATAATCACACTACCAGCTGGCAGTGGCTCGAATCCGTCTCTTGCATTTTCAGGCGCGACCATGAGATGTCGGAGGTATGGGTCGAATGAGGCATGGAGAACCTTTCCTGTGAAACCACCTGCTGCAGGGGATGCATCCAGGTCAAATGTGCTGCTGCGAATAATAATGTCTTGCCCCGGAACGGGTAAGCCGTCGGGGACTTGAGCGAAGACGAGAGATTTGTTCGTTGCCATTACGTTGAGATAATTATCTGGCACGAGGAAAAGTTGGAATAGCTGGCCTTGTCTCTTTAGTCAAGAATGCTTTATAGAATATCTTATTGAATTTGACTCCTCATTTCCCTAGTCATCCGCACTCCGCGGACTAAAACTTCGGATTTCGGGCTCCGGTTCCATAGCTTGTGGAAACTTGCTGGGTCCCGGCATCCTTTAACTTTTAGCTCTGATTTGTAGCCTTCATGCAACAGTAAGTCCATGTTCCGTGCTTCGTGCGGGAGGATAGTTTCCCATGAACCCCATCAGAGCTTTTCTCGAGATCTATAGCATTCACATTTTGCCACTCTTGTTTAGTCTCATATTATATTAATGCCTTTGTTTTATCTTCCTTCGTTTTCTACAGCTATTAAATATAATTGGTAGCATCAACTCCCTAGAGTTTCGATGGGGTGGGCCATGGTTCGAGTGCGATGAATTGGTCATTGATCTTAGCATGTATTAATGATCGGATTGTATCAGAGACCCCCCATGGTTATCTGGACCCCCCGGCCCTATCTCTGATGGCATCAACTGACCGCCTATTATAAGGGGTTACCGCTTTCCAGGTTACTTTTCGTACGATGTGCATGCATGCATGCTTGCTTATTGCTGTTTGTATGTTTGCTAGATTGCTAAGTGAGAAGGTTCGATGATTGCAACTTGCTTCTTCTTTCTCCCCATTTTAGTTATGCTTCTATATTTGCACGTGACCGGGCACCTCTCAATAATCCAAGGGGAACTTCTTGTTTTAAAGGCCGTCAATACATAGCTTATAGACCTTAAGCATTAAAATTGAAGAAAGAAGCATGAAATAATGGTGCATTTCTACTATATTCAAACGTTCGGGAATAAGTATGGCTGGCAGAAAAAAGCAGCAAAGGCTGATGCCTAAGGGATCAGACAAGGGGGGGGGGTCCCTTTTGGCGAAAAGGAAAAGGGGTCCGAATAACTAAAGGGGGGTCCCTGATACAATCCACTTATTATCCTCGGAAGAGCCATCCAACTCCAGCCAGGGTATCTTTCGGGTATTTCTCACTTGAGGAGTGAGTGGGAAAGTTTGGAACAAACATATGTGGAAGACCTGGATACACGTCGACTTTGGTCTCAATGCCAAACTCGAGACGAAGGACGCGTTCGTAAATCAGACCCTCGTCACGTAGTACATCCAACCCACAGATTTGAAAATAAGTTGGAGGTAAACAAGCGTGACTGTCCCCTCTGATTGGCCAGTTGAATGGGCTCCAAATGTAGGATTCAAGGTCTGGTGCGTAGGCCTCGGTGTACATGTCCATAAAAGCCTTGTTCAGAACAGGTGCGAGGGCATTCTGGTCACGACTCTTATAGAGAGAAATATATTCATCTTTCACGGCTTCAGGTGCCAGGACAAGGGGAACATTGAGGTACAATCCAGTGAGAGGCGGCTGTAAATTCTCATCTCTGGCCTGGTGGGCGAGAACCAAAGAAATATTACCGCCGGCTGAGGTTCCCCCAAGCACAAATCCTTTTGTTGGATCAGCTCCAAGACTGGCATAATTCATGGAGATCTGAAGGAATATTTAATTGGAATTCAAGTTTTTTTATCGTTCGGACCATCTACTTACCCATTGTAAAGCATCCCAGCAGTCATCCGTCGCCGAGGGGAACTTGTGTTCAGGAGCAAGCCTGTAGCTCAAGCTAATTGCCACACATCCATAGTTTCGTGCAGCTCCAATGCAGGTACCGGCCTCCATCTCGGGACATCCAAAGCAGAACCCTCCGCCGTGAATCATAACTAGGAGAGGTCGGGGCTTATCAGTCAGGTTGCTTGGTTGATACAGCAAAGCGCGCTGCATAACACCATCTCGACGAGGTATCTGAATTTCCCTCACAGTAACAAGCCCATTCGATGCTTCGAGAGACTTGTCCGCGAAGGCCTTGTACTTCGGATACCACTCCTCCCGAGTCGATACCACCGTATCGATATCTGGCGTCTTGTGGAAGGCAGGATTGGGGTTTTTATTCATTAACTGATTCGATGTGAGATCAAGAAGAGAAAAGACACGTGGTAACACTTACCAGGTCGAGTTCTTGGTCCATCTTCCCCCATTCAACCCACGTAGCTGGTTGGTCAATTGTGGGCGACATTTCCACGGTTGTGTAAATGGAACTTGAGCACAAAGCAGGTTCAGGGAACACAAACCAAACTAAGTTGAATAAATTCCAGGCGGAATGATTCTCAGTCAAGTTCTTAAGATATCTCGCTAGACGGTAAACAATCCGAGCGCGGCACAATATCCCCGTGCAGCCCGGAATCCGGGAATCCGTCCGAACTACGGGTCTATGAGAAGGCAAGATGGCCAATTCTAACTATTGCTTGTGGATCTAATTTATCATTGTAGTACTCCACTGGGGGTTGTCAGCTTATATGAGGGTCTGAGCGAATCCAACCCAGCAAAGAATTCCTTGGAAACATTCGATAACACCCGCGACAAATTATGGCTGCGCATATACCGTCTGGGCTGCCGCCTATCTTGAATCATCCATTGATTGGGAAAGTTCAAGGTAAATACAACAAAGGTGTAGTCCAGTATCTAGGTATTGAATATGCGTCTCTGGAGGACCGCTTCGCGGATCCCGAAGTCGTCAAGTATTCAGAAGTTCAAAACATCGATGCAACAAGACATGGGTAAGCAAATCCATTTTCTGGCCAAGTTTCTTACTTACTGGTGCTAAACTGAACAAGTCCTCCCGTCGTTACCCCATCGGGATCCGCTGAAATGGAGATGAGTTTCATTCAAAAAGCAATTCCGACGTATGATATTCCTGAAATGTCCGACCGCCATGGCCTGAATCTCAACATTACGGTTCCAGTCGAGGGAGGAGAAAATCTACCTGTGGTTGTTTATATCCATGGTGGTGGATTTGTGTTTGGCTCGTCTTCATATCCGCATTACGACCAGAGCAAAGTCGTCGAGCTCTCCGCGATCATGGAGCAGCCAATAGTTGCGGTGAATTTCAAGTAAGCTCACTTGTCTTGCCATGATATCGGTTGCTAATATTTAATGCAGTTACCGTCTCGGGGTCGCCGGATTCCTTACTTCCAAAGAGTTGCGTGATCATGGGTACAGACCTAATCGAGGATTTCTCGACCAGCGTGCTGCCCTTGAATGGATCAAGATCTATATCTCTGGATTTGGTGGAGATCCCCAAAAAATCACAGTTGCCGGCCAGAGTGCGGGTGCCGGTATGTCTCAAACAATAACTCATTTAAGCTGCGCTGACATGAGGAAAGCATCGATTACTTACATGATGCACTCCGAAAAGAAGCTCTTCAACCAGGCAATCCTCTTTGGGGGTTCTTTTCTGATGATGAAACCTTCAAGTCTGCAGGATGCGGAAGAATTATACAGAACCATCACTGGATATTTTGGATTGGGAGAGCTAACTCCAGCTGAGCGTGTGAAGGCGCTGTTGACAATGCCACAGGATGAGCTTGTTGCTCAACTCACAAAAGAGTTTACTTCATTGGGTCCGGTCCTTGATGGAGAGTTGATTCCATCGCAACCAACAATTGCCGGATTAAAGAATCGTTTCGCGCAGTCCTTACCTGGATCAATCTGGTGCCAACGATTGTTCACACTGGAAAGCAAAGATGACGTATGTTGGCTCAGCTGATTCGAAGTTTCGCTTTTGCTAATGAAATAATTAATTCAGGGCACCATCTTTCAGCTTGTGAATCTAAGCGCCAGAGAAGAAGGCATCAGTGACGCTTTCAGAAAACACGTAGAAGAAAATCTCAGCAAAGATGCCGCTGCGAAATTCAACGACCATTATGGTTTGAAATCAGACACACCAGACCATACTGCTATTGAAATTATCACTCGTTTCATCTCCGCGATTGCATTCTATGTGCCCTCGTTTAAAATAGCCGAAGCTTGGCCTGGTTCCGTCGCAGTTGGCCATTTCAACGAGCGCAACCCTTGGGATGGTCAACACAAGGGGATGACAAACCATCTACTAGACATTGCTTTTGTGTGGGGGAATTACAACCAGAGTTATATCCGCGCCAATTGGACTGTCGCAAGGGCGCTGGCAGAGAATCTTGTCAGTTTTGTCTCTGAGAAAGACGACCTGCCCAACTTTCAGCAGACGAGTCGCGTTACTGTTTACGGACCGAGCGAAGAAAACATTTCAAGTCATCAAGTACCATGGGATAGCAACGAGGTGCAGAGAGAGTTTGAGATCTTTGAGCTAGGTGATGCCGCTGGTGGAATCGACAAATTGCTTGAGCTCGCTGAGCAGTTTCTACGTCTTTAGAAAATGCTAACGAGAAAATTGTTCATTTGTCTGGAATTTTCAATCGGCCATTATCCAGTTTTCAATCAATGCTCCCACCATTTGAGTTGTTTTTAGTATACTTCGCGGAGAATATTCAATGTTGTTGACCGTTCATCATTCACTCTTTTTCACACTCCCTGGCCATTTGAAGTAAGATACTGCTGGGACAGTGGTCTAACCTAGTTATCATGTGATTCTTGACAGATCAGGTGATCGGAATAATTATATTACGGGACCGAAGAAGTACCATGTGGCTGAAATTGCTCGGAGGCTGTGTATTTTACAGTGGCAATACCATAATTAACGGTCCGTGTATTGAAAATGGAGTGCCAATACTGTGAGAACACTGTCCCTGTCCCAGCAGTATCTTACATCTGGAAGGTCGTACTGAATTTTCAGGCAAGAGGGGGTCAATATAGTCATGTCCTAAATAAAAGAATTTCATTTGTAAAAGAAGTCAAAACTCAAAGCTAGAGATACAATTCTCGACATGAGTCGCTTTCAGATGACAACATGTGCTCTCGGAATTACAGTTGTCCAAATTTATGCCACAGGCGAGCCCTTGAGATGGACAAAGTCACTCCATCGCGGGCTGTACATTTGCCACCAATAGTTCCAAATGCGGTAGTGATTATACATTGGCGTAGCTCCTGCTGGGGTCTATATGGCCCTGTTAGCTCGGGACTTTTGAAGGCGCGATAAAATGAAGCTTACGATGTGATATGTGGCACATTGCCCAACAAGAAATGACGGTGTTCCACGGTTCTCCCTGAGCCAGTTGTTGTATTTGGTTTGTACTTCGCTTTTCGGGTAGATGGCATAGGGGGCGGTTTTGGACTGCTTCTTGATCCTCTTCAACAGTTGGCAGTGATAATTGATTTGGATCTCTACCACGGTCGTAATGTTGGACCAATAGTTGGTGGAGTTGGGGCCCAGTGTGAGGAAAAAGTTGGGGAAGTCCGAGACAGCGACTCCTAGATCCAAATATCAGTCAAAAAATTCATTTTCATGAGTAATAAGACTCACCCCAGTATGTCTCAGGATAGTCCTTCCAGGTTTGGGACAGGTTTTTGCCTGAAACTCCATATACCTGGAAATGGCCGCCTGAGTCGTCCATGTCGAATCCTGTTCCCCAGATGATGATGTCGACGTCTCTTTCCGTTTCAACATCCAACGAATCCCCTGGGACCTTCTCTTTATAGGCCCCAGGTGGGTCTCCTGAGGTTTGAGCAGGGATCAGAGCATGTGGTGACTTTGAGAAGATTCCAGTGGGAGTGATACGGAGCGGCTTCTCTGTCACTAACTCGACGTTCGGCTCGTTATACATTGAGTACCAGTCATCAAGGAAAAGCACTCGCTTGCAACCGAATTCATTCAAAGGTCGTAGCTTCTCCCTGACCACAGGATCCTTGACTTCCCTTTCGAGGAAAGAAATGCACTGATCATGCATCTGCTGATTGTGCTTGGTGCCACTCATCCACATCGATTTACTTCTGTCGAACTGTTATAGCAATTTGTCAGCTTCTGATCCCAGTGCAATTCAATTTCTCACTTACAAAAATAACCCATGACATGTGGTATATCCAAAGGACAGGGTAGAGCCACCCAAACAAAGACCGCTTCCATTGTGGGATGGCAGCGTTGTTGCGAGGAAGAACATGGCCACTGCTTCGCTGGAACATGTAGAGTTGCTTGACAACTGGTTGAATTCTTGGTGCAACCTGAGCTGCACTTGGCCCGGTTCCAATCAATGCAACTCGTTTGCCTCGGAGATCGGCATTGCTTGGCCATTGAGAAGTATGCCATTGTTCGCCCTTGAACGACTCGATACCAGGGATTTTTGCATATTTGGGACGATGAAATCCACCACCATTGTCGAAGACAACATTTGCGATCCATAGCGTCCGCTGGCCGGTTTTCCGATCCTCCACCAACACTTCCCAAAGAAGTGTCTTTTCGTTCCATCTTGCCTCGTGGACATTAGTGCTGAATTGAGTGTTCTCTTGGAGATATCTTCGGTTTGCGAAGCGCGCATAGTACTGTTGGATATCCTTGCCATCAGCGAACTTTTTAGACCAGCCTAGGAATTTGATTAGCCTCGGTCTACACGATATCGACTATGGCGGGATTCAAGATACATACTTGAGTTGAGATACGTTCTCATGACATATGCATGGCTCGGAATGTCGCAAGCAGCACCTGGATAGCGATTGCTCTCCCATACGCCTCCAAAGTCGTTGTTCTTGTCGAAGATGACGAATTCCCCTCGGTTCAATGTACCGGATTCTAGCAACCTATCGGCAAGGGAGATACCACACATCCCAGCGCCAACAATCACACAGAATGTGCGTTGGACGGGCATTTTCTCGTCGACCATTTAGACAATGATAGATCTCGCACAGAATTAGAACCGAAGTGCACAAGTTCCCTCCTGATAATGGCAGACGATTTTAATTTCAAACTTGAAAACCAAGGCTATCACCTGTATCTAGTACTTATCTGATTAAATTGCACTAAATAGACCATTGCGGATTGTAACCAATCCGGATTGCCGAAGACTTATCCCTCATTTTGGGTCAGGACAAGGCTCGCGGAAATCCGGACTCCAGATTCCGGCAATCCGTGCGATCATGAAAGTGGGAGTCCAATTCAAATGCGTAATGAAAATTAATGGATATGATTTTTCCATGGAGCCGAGGAATCTTATGACTTTTTCCTATCGAAATTCTTGTGTCTTGGTGTAGGTACGGAGGGCGAAGCCGAGACGCCCAGGATTCCAACCTGCAAAGGTTCCGATGTTAGTTAGGTCGTTAGATAGAAGTTTTTATATAATCAGAGCATAATCCCAGTTGCATAGTTTCTTTGAGAGTTTTCAATTATAATATATTATATTACCTTTTCTTTTCACATTTCAAGATGCAAGGGAAGACCGCAGTGATCTCGGGCTCGTCCGCAGGCATTGGGGCCGCTATCGCTCTCGAACTGTCTTCACGAGGGGCAAATATCGTGCTCAACTACCCGTTTCCCCACCTGGAAGAAGAGTGTAACTGCGTCGGGAAGAAGCTCACAACCCCTTGGATTGCGGTATGCGCAGACCTCGCCACCTTGGATGGTCCGGCGCAGCTGGTCAAAGCCGCAGTTACTCGTTTCGGTGTCATCGATATTCTCATCAACAACGCGGCCATTGTTCCCCATGCTCCCACTTGGTCGATCACAACAAAGACATGGGACGACACCTTCAACTTGAACACCCGAGGTGTATTTCTTTTAACTCAAGCCGCACTTCCCCATCTTCCTCTCTATAAACCATCCTCTCCTCCGTCTGTTTCTGGGGTCAAAAATGGCTCCAGGATCATATGCATTGGCTCGGGCTCAAGTCGTATGCCTCAACCTGGCTTGATAGCCTATTCATCCACAAAAGGAGCCATGGAGTCGATGATCAAGGTCTGGGCTGCGGAGCTTCCTCCCGTGTATGGATGTACTGTCAATGGAATTGCGCCAGGACCAGTCAATACGGAGACATTTCGAAAAGGTGCCGCGGACTCTTTGGAGCTTATCAAATCTGATTTCGAGAAGATCACTCCATGTGAAGGCTCCTTGGCTGACCCGGAAGATGTTGCATGGGCTGTAGCTTGCCTTGCGGAGGACCGATCTAAATGGATTAATGGCCAGTATATTAATGTCAATGGAGGTCTGGGAATGTTTTAATGTGAAGCAAAACGAGATCATTGCGAGGGGGCAGAACAGACAAAGGTCAAATGCCTGAATACGCGTGAATTGTAGACCGCTTTCGACACCGCTCTATACCGTGTACTGTACTTCGTACGGCGTAAATTGAAGATAAAAATCATTAGCTGGGCATTAAGAACTGACTCCGACCGCACAAAACGGGTACATGCGGAGATTTGCGCAACAGCCTCAGCGCCGAGGGTGTCGGTAGCTTGTTAACTAGATATATGTGAGAAATGGATGCATACAGAAAATTACGGAGTGGGAATGGCTTCATTCTCTTATCAGAGAGATTTCTATAGTCGGGAGCCACTTCAACGCCGAGAAATTGGTGTATGCGGAAATTTGTATGGTGGGAATAGCTTCATTTTTTTTGAACTGACCTTGCTTATTAAGCTAGCTGTCATGATAATTCAGGTGATTCAGGCAGATTTACGCCTCAACCCTGAAAAATCAGGCACTCAACCATTGGCCGCTCTGCCCGTTATCTTAACAAAATTTGGAAAGCCACGCAAAGTTAAAGCCACAAGAAACCCATAAATCCCCACCCTTTGATAAGAGGCGGCATCTGGAATAAGTTTCCCAGGATATATACTTTACAGATCGCTTTCCACCCCGGGATTCCGCATTCCTATCCCGGAATTTCCTTTGAAAATCCGGCCCCCTCAACCCGCATTTCCGGAAACTAAATATCGGAGCCCTACATTCCTATCATTCCCTGAGTTTGGATTTCGTCAAATCTTTGAATCTTTGAAAGAAACGAGTTGAAGGGACATGAATATATATCCTCATATCTCCCAGTTTGCTCTTCATAGCCTTATGAAAGGGCGATTTCATAATCTTCTAGGCTTTTTACCCTTGCCCCCGAATACCAATATCGAGCCTGGTTGATAGCAGAATTTCCATCGCCAACATGGCCACCCAACTTGGCGAAAATATCTCCCAGGATACGAAATCTGACAGGATTGAAAAGACAGGTATGGTTTCTCTCATAATCCCAACTCCTTATCGAATTTATTGGGCATTTCACTCCGCACAACAGGCTGACGTATCATTAGAAACCAGCTTGGCTGACGATAGCTGTGGGCATTCGATAAATGAAGGGGATATGATTCATTCCGACGATGGCACGCTAGGTAATGCCACTTTCAAAAAGGATCTGGGATTTCTCGGTTTGCTTGCTGCGGGCTACAATATGACCAATTGTTGGCTCGTAATCGCTGCTACAATGACCGTGTCGCTGCCATACGGGCCTATGGCTACCGCCTGGGGTGTCATCATCATCATGCCTATTTATTTATGTATTGGCTTGACCCTCGCCGAACTCATTTCTGCTTATCCGACTACCGGTGGACAATATCATTGGACATGGGTCCTCGCTCCAAAGAGTGTTAGAACTGTCATGGTGAGTCCTTGCAGATCAAGATTGGATTCATTACTGGCAATCGTTGACCCATTAATTTCTTCAACTATGTGCAGAGTTACATGACTGGATTCGTGAGTTGGTTTTCGTGGATGACTTTATCTGCCTCCAGTGCTGGGGCAATTTCCTACTGTTGTTTCGCGCTCATCTTCTACGGCCATCCGAATTTCGAGGTCAAGGCTTGGCATAGCTTTCTTTTTTTTGAGGCCACTATGGCGCTTGCCATTCTTCTCAATCTTTTTGGGAAGAAGATGTTTGGTTTCTTCTATTCTGCAAGCCGTGAGTATTCCTACTTATTTACGCCATGAACACGATAAATGACGGATTGAAATAAAAAAAAGGCAGCTGACAATGGTACATCATGGCAGTATTTATAAGTTTGGCAGCATTCCTCGTCTTTACCGTCACAACTTTATCCATGCAGAAGGACCGACAGCCTTCTTCTGTAATCTGGACAAGTTACACTACGGACTCAGGATGGTCTCCAGGTGTACAGGTTATTATTGCACTGGCGTCCCCGATTGTATCTCTCTGTCCCCTGGATGGAGCTGTTCACTTAGTCGAAGAGGTGAAGGACGCACCAAAGGTGGTCCCCCGCACAGTGCTTGCTGCGTTAGCTATCGCTTTCGTGACGATGCTGGTCTTTGTATTGGCAATGCTATACAGCATTACCGACTTTGATCCCGTAATCGTCTCGCCATCTGGCTTTCCTCTCTTTGAAATCTGGACTCAGGCAACTGGCGTCCCTGCTGTTCCCATCGTATTCACTACGGTCTGTTTGGCCCTGCTGCCAATTGGAACAACGGTGACTTTGCAAGTCAGCTCTATGATGACTTGGAGTCTGGCTCGTGATGGGGGCTTGGCGTTTAACAAGCATCTGACGAAGATTCACACTGGACTCAATGCACCGGTCTGGTCTCTCCTCCTAAATTACGCTATCATATTTTTGATTGGATGTGTCTACCTCTTTTCGACCATTGGTGAGCCAAGCCCCGAACTCCCATAACTAGCAGCCCATACTGTTGTTGGAATGTTGACAAATCGATGGATTCTAGCCTTCAACTCAATTATTGGAGTGGCTTCTATCCTACAACAGCTGACATTTGCTGTGCCCGTCTTTTTCCTCATAATGCGCGGACGCTCTGATTTACCAGCGACAAGATCTTTCCGTCTTCCAAACTGGCTAGGATGGGTATGCAATATCGTGACTCTGCTTTTCACATTCATCACGAGCTCATTTCTATTCCTCCCGGCGACTTCTAGCCCATCCTCTCAGGATATGAGTAAGTGTTTTCCTGATTCCCTCGATTTGCTACGGCCACTTTGAAACTATGAACTGATATTTGTTCTGGTGAATAGACTACGCGTGCGTTGTTGCAGGTGGTGCACTTATAGTTGGTATCCTTAATTGGGTATTTTATGCGAAGAACCGGTTCCATGGGCCGACTACTATGGTTTTCCATCATTGAGACAGTCAAATATGTAGCTACTTATCAATAGCAAAGCTTTACCAAATGATCACCATACGAACCAATTAAATGATATTGTCAAACTTAGGCTTCAATCAGTAACTTTGGTCTAGTCGGACCTCTGAAATATTGGGCTTGTACCTAAGAATACCGCCTTAGATACCGCCTTCTTATTCAATATACTGCCGCAGACCTCCACATGCTAGATCGGCAGAACTGGCAGAATTAGAGGGCGGTGAATCTGGATACATTACCAATATTTCGGAGGTTCCACTGTTTAGGGGTTCGGGGTTCGGTCATATTGAACTCGCCATGCACTCACTACGCATGCTACGGGCACAACAAAGGTCGAAGTGGCACTACGAAATTGCTTTCTCCTAGCCGGAGCGAGTAAATACAAAACCTATCTCAAGTGGGATAAGCTGCATAGCTTTATGTTCATCGAAGATGCAAGTATCAAACTTTGTATAGAATATGATCGCACAGCTAATTCTTGAATATTCTTGCATCCCAAACACACTCACCTCACTCAGGCGGGAAGCACCCAGGTTGTCACAGACTGGCTCGGAACGTTGCCACTCCACTCCTGGCCACTGTTAAGGGACACAGTAATATAAACATCGTTACTGAACGTGTTCTCAATAACAACAGTGCGAGTTCCATCCGGGTTCAGCGAAGCAACGGATTGCACGCCTCCTCCATTGGAATATGTGTAGCTCCCGGTACCACTTAGCACAATGGCGCCCGGCGGCATGAACTTGCTAAACTGAGCCATCATATAGTATGCCGGGTTGAAAGTATATCCGCAGTTGGCAATAGTCACCAGACCTTGACAAGTTGCACAGCCGCCACTCGACAGATGAGGACCATCTTGATCATTTGTGCCAAGTGTCCAGGCAGTAACGCCCGATGCCCAATTTTGCAAAGGCCCCATTGTGAAATCGGCGGCTTGGTTCCATGCCGCGGACGCGGGAGTCCAGCATTCTGTCATGTATTGGTTGACGTTCGGGTTTGTCTGGTGGAATTGGGTAAGGACTGTCCAGTCTACATTGCTGGCATAACAGTGCCATGCAACTCCGTGGACATACTGGCTGGCCCCGTTGATGACAGTCTGAGGATAGGATGGAACATCTAATGTCTTTGCGTTAGTAAACAGAATACTCCCTCAAAGATCTCGGATTGTCAAGGACATACCAGTGTTGTGATCATATGCCCAGATATCGGTGTTCAGGCCGGCTTGAGCGAGAGCCGGACCGACATAGTTTTGAATCAACTGTGCAGACTCATAGTCAAACACATACATTGTTGGATATCCAGCTTGGCTGTTCAAAGGCTCGTTTTGAATGGTAATCGCATCGATGTGGGCGCCGAGATTCTGGTAGGCCTGGATGTACTTGACAAAGTACTGCGCAAAGGCACTAGCATACCCAGTACTTCCAGTGCCTCCACTAGTCAAGTAGCCATCATTGAGGTTATTGTTGTTCGAGGTGCCATCGATCACACCGTTCAGCTTCATCCACCCCGGGGCACTCCAAGGCGAACCAAGAATTTTCAAATTCGACTGAAGGGACTTCATCGTAGCCAGCATCGTAGCCATGGCACTTCCACGGTCGCCCAGGTTAAAGCCGGACATGGATGGATCCGCATTATTCCCATTATCATCATAGGTATATGCAGGGTCACCGGACAGGTCGGAAGCGCCAATCGTATGGCGCATCAGGGCGAATCCAGCACCAGCACCGGTCATCAGCTCATTGAGCAGTTGTTGAAGTGTGGAACTAGACAAGGTGTTGAAAGAGGTAACTGTGGCATCGGTGACAGCGGCCCCAAAGCCTACGATGGTTTGTTTGTGTCCGCTTGATGTATCGTCGACGGTCAGCTTCCAGGTCGATTCGGAGCCTGGACTACCGCTGCCCTGAACGGGTGCGGAGATTGATGATAGCTTGTAATTGCCATTTGAGTTTGAACAGTAGGCTGATGCGGTGGTGGCTCGCTTTCCGGGTGACGCCTCTGCTAGCACCGAAAGCAGGAGCAGAGGAAGAAGAGATAGATGCATGTTGTATATTGGTCCCCAACAAAGAATTGTAGGGAAAGCCAGTCTCAGGCTTTCTTTGAGGGAAGAGATGAGAATTGAAGATCATTAGGCGTAGGAATGCACTGTTTTTATATGTACCCACCAAAGACAACATTGTATAGACTGCACCCGTTCATTTCCCTAAAAGAGCAATGCGACTAATCGGTCGAGGGGAAAAAAAGCTGAAACCCCGAAGACCCTCAATATCCCTCAATTTCGGCCATAAGCTGATGAAGAATACTACATTACCACCGACTAATGCACGCCACATTTCCCCGACGGGTCCCCGATAGCTTGTCTTGTCTTGGTGTTCCGGCTGTCTCGGGGAAATGGCCCATTCGAGAGTAGTTCTGACAGGTTAGTATCTGAGAATCCCTTTCCCCGCATTCTCGACGGTTTTCACAATGCCGTTGTGCCACAGAGTACTGCATAACGGGTTGACCGGACAGTCTCGTTGCTTATTCGGAGTGGGGTTGCCCGGAAACGGCATGAAACAACAGGATGGGGCGTTGTATAAGCGGTGATTTACCGGAATGACAGGGGCAAAGCGACAGCCACCAAGGCAATCTGGAAAGTTCAAAACAAAGTAGAAGCAAGAAGTAGTGTCTAAGTCGTGAGAACACATACCCCTTGCTGTCCAATATCCACTCACATAAGAGTCAAAAACGAGGACCCATTTAGCATAAACTTTTAAATCAATCAAGATAAATATAGAACTCCTCCCAAGTTCGATGCTATCTGTAATATACTCGTAGTCGAACTATCCGGGAAGACTTAGGGGAGATCGCCAGCCCTAAAGGCAGCCACGTGCAGGGCATGGCTAAGACGTGTCAATCACTCCATGAGAATTTGCAAATAACTCGAACAATCTAGAGCGACGAGTGGAACTTATAAGTGGAACTTCTGAGGGAATGTTAAAGAATGCAGGTTGTGTGGTGCTGAAAACAGGTCACGTCTCCAGATACGCCGCGCTGATGACGTCAACATTCTGCGACCAGGCCACTCAAGTTATATGTAACCCCTCCATCCTGTTCATTTTGCTATTCTGCTCCTCAAACTTCTACTAGACATAATCTTCATAATCAATCTACATTATGGCCGGCAATAAATTCCCCGTCGATCTCAAGCAGTTCAAGCAACTGAAGCTTGACCCGAAGACCGCACAGCTATCAGCCCAACAAAAGAGCGACTTGCTACACAACATCAACGTTTTCAGAGATGCTATCATTGCTTTCACAGCTACGGGTGCTGCCCGTGGAGTCTCGGGCCATACTGGAGGTCCCTTCGATACAGCTCCCGAAGTCTGCATCCTACTTGCTTTCATCAACGCGAACCCTAACAAATGGGTCGACGCTCTGTACGACGAGGCCGGCCACCGTGTCGCCACACAATACCTGCTAGCCGCACTGGATGGCAAGATTGAACCCGACCACCTGCTGGAATACCGTGCTGCCGACTCCCACCTCCCCGGCCACCCCGAGCTCGGTCTGACCCCCGGCATCAAGTTCAGCTCTGGTCGTCTGGGTCACATGTGGGGCATGGTCAACGGCATTGCTATGGCCAACAAGGATAAAAATGTGATTCTGTTGGGTTCTGATGGATCCCAGCAAGAAGGAAACGATGACGAGTCTGCGCGCATTGCTGTGGCCAAAAATCTGAACGTTAAGCTCTTCATCGATAACAATGATGTCACAATCGCTGGACACCCTTCGGATTACCTCAAGGGCTATGATGTTGCTGGAAACCTCAAAGGACATGGCGTCAAGGTCCTTAGCGCCCAGGGCGAGGATATCGACGCCCTCTATGGCGCTATGTGCGAAGTCATCAACCATGACGGACCCGCCGCTGTTGTTGTCAACCGCAAGATGGCCCCTGGAATTTCGGAAATTGAGGGACAATGTAAGGCGCACGACGTTATTCCCGTCGAAATTGCTCGCAAATACCTCACCAAGCGCGGATACAGCCAGGAGCAGCTTGCTTTCTATGACGATATCAAGCCTGGCTCAAACCCCCACACGTACAAGGGTTCGACCAAGGACAAGGGTTCGAACCGCAACATTTTTGGTGATGCCGTGAATGATATTCTTGACAAATTGAGCAAGGAGGAGGCTAAGCGTCGTGTCATGGTTATCGACTCCGACTTGGCAGGCTCCACCGGCCTGAAGGCTATCGCCACCAAGCACCCCGAATCCTTCATCGCATCTGGTGTCATGGAGCGCGGAAATTTCTCTGCTGCCGCTGGTTTCGGATTCGGCAGCAATGGAGAGAGACAAGGTGTCTTCTCGACCTTTTCTGCCTTCCTAGAGATGATCATCTCTGAGATCACCATGGCTCGCCTGAACGACTGCACTGTTCTGTCTCACTTCTCTCACAGCGGTGTCGATGAGATGGCCGACAACACCTGCCACTTCGGTCTGAATCACTTCTTCGCCGACAATGGCCTGATGGATGCCGAAACTACCACCCTGTACTTCCCTGCCGATGGTGAGCAGATGAAGGCCGTAGTCAAGGAGGTGTTCTGGAACAAGGGCCTGCGCTTCATCTTCTCCACTCGTTCCAAGGTCCCTTACATTTTGAAGGAGGGCACCGACCAGAAGCTCTTTGGTGAGGGCTACAAGTTCGTTCCTGGCAAGGAAGAAGTCATTCGCAAGGGCTCTGCTGGATACATCGTCTCGTACGGTGATATGCTCTACCGCTCGCTTGATGCTGTCGAAAATCTACGGGCAGAGGGCATTGACATTGGTCTGATTAACAAGCCAACGCTCAACGTGGTCGATGAAGAGACCATCAAATTGTATGGCTCCTCGCCATTCGTCCTGGTTGTTGAGTCGATTGCGCAGAAGACTGGTCTCGGCTCTCGCCTGGGCACCCAACTCCTTGAGCGCAATCTGACCCCTAAGTTTAAGTCTTTGGGTACCAACAAGGAGGGCTGCGGTGGTCTGTATCAGCAAGTCAATGCTCAGGGCCTTGGACCAGAGGATATCATCGCTGCAGTTAAGCAGGTGTCCGGAAAATAGATTTGCAATGTCAATAATGTAACGACTCTTTCATGAAAGAATAAAAAGAACTTTTCCATTTGTCTTTTGTCGGTATATTTTACCCAATTTCTTCTCGTTATTACAGCCAAGACCGCAGTGCCAAGACCTCGGACCCCTAAATTCCACCCGTCCAATCAAATATCGCGGCAGTTCAAGCGATATTTGACTCTCCACTGAATTCTCCATAACTAACCGCCCGTTGTACGAATGATTGGCTGAACTTCATGGTCTTTTGACTTGGCAGCCGGGGCTACTCCTGAAAAGGTACTAGATCACAAGAGCTTGAAAGCACGCAATCGTGCCGATTCACAGGGTCTAATGCAACATTTAGCACTTTCAGTTCGATACTTGATTTCTTCAGGGCAGAGAAAAAAACTATATATGGCCCGTTTCCCGTTTAGCGTTTAACTTGGAATTTTATTTTCGTGGCTTGGTCCAAGGTGCTTACTATCCTTTAAGCTTAAATCACGCCATAATGGCTGAACGAGGTTCTATCTCGGCATCGTCCGATACGCCAGCTGAACAGCGAGTATGGTATCGCGGAACACTCTTCAATGCCTGTATCATCGGAGGCGTCGGGTTCACAGCCCCGGGCTTGTGGAATGCTATGAATGCTTTGGGTGCTGGCGGCGCACAGGAGCCTTTTTTGATTAATGCCGCCAATGCACTTGTTTTTGGTCTCAGTATGTGACATGACGCTGTAATACATTGGATTCGAATTGGACTTCACGCTGACTTGACTTGCTAGTGGGAATTTTGTGTCTGTTCGGTGGCCCAATTGCCAACCGGATTGGCTTGAGATGGACTCTGATGCTCGGTGCTGTGGGATATCCGTTGTATTCGTACGTATCACGAGGACAAGATATGAGATCGTGTTATTCGGAGACTTACTTTTATATACAGTGCCGCCTTATACACAAATAACCGTTTTGTAAGTTTTTCGTCAACTTGTACAACTCAGTGAAGACTAATTTCCATGTAGGGGAATGTTTGGTTTGTGCTGGTTGGATCAGTGTTTTGTGGTTTATCGTGAGTATCCTACACTGATTAGATGAAACAAGAGTATCAATTAACGTTTATAGCGCTGGTCTCTTCTGGGCCTCTGAGGGTGCTGTAGCACTAGGTTATCCCGAGCCTGTAAAGCGAGGCCGATATATGAAGTGAGAAATTCCAAAATGCTCTAAAGGGAGAAAAGACTAACTTCAAAAGCATCTGGCTTTGGTTCCGTACAGGTGGCCCGTTGCTGGGAGGTGCTATTGTCCTTGGCCTCAACCAGTATGTCTAATTCGGATTCGGATTCACATTACGGACATAATTTACTGACGATTGGAAGTGCTGCCGATGCCCATGCCAAAGGAAAAGTTGGATCAGGTAGGTTTACTCAAGCTAGATTGAACAATGAAAACGATTGCTAACACGCGACAGAGACGTATCTCATCTTCGTCGCCCTCCAATGTACTGCCGTTCCTATAGCCTTCTTCCTCACGCCACCCGACAAGGTCCAACGCACCGACGGAAGCAAAGTTAGGATTATCCTGCAGGACTCGTGGCGTGATGAGATGAAAGAGCTTTGGAAGGTCTGCCGGCGGAGAGAGGTATGTTTGAGATCATTGGTTCCATCGTGGCGATGTGCTATATGACTGACGTTCCTAGATTCTCTTGCTATTGCCTGTTTTCTGGGCCGCATACTTCAATATGTACACCGGAAGTATGTATCGTGTTTTTTCTCTTGAATGCAATTGCTGATCGGTTGTCTAGACTTCAAAACGTACTACTTTGGCGTGCGCGCTCGCGCTCTGATTGGATTCGTCAGTATGTTTATACATTCACATTATTTGGACACACTTTTGCATCAGTTCTAACACGGACCAAAGCCTACTTCGCCACTCTTCTTGCCTCGACAATCATTAGTAGATTCCTGGATTACCGTGGCCTTTCGATCAGAAACAGAATCAAGTACAGGTACAAAATGACACCATCCAAAATCAAAATTTAGCAATACTAATACAAGCTACAGCTTTTTCTACGTGATCGTGGTCCACATCGTTGCCTGGGTCTACTGCTGGGTTATCCAAGAGAAGTACACCAGGAACCCACCAACGCTTGATTGGGCCGACAAAGGCTTCGTTGAAGGATTTTTCGTTATCCTACTCTGGGGTGAGTCTCGTGCATGAGTTAATATACCACACAATGCTAACCTACTTACATCAGAATTCGCCCAGCAATCGCTGCAGAACTTCCTCTACTACCTTCTCTCCACCATGACCGACAATATCTCCGAACTCTGTGAGTCGAAAATCCATACCGATCATCCTATCTCCAGATTACTGACACCATATAGCCCGGTTGTCCGGTATCCTCCGTGGCCAGGAGAGCTTTTCACAGGCTGTTTCTTACGGCCTCAACTCGAAGAAATGGCATGGTGGAAGAGTGCCACTTATCGTTAACACTATTCTTCTTGGTAAGTGATACACATTCAACCGTCAAAAGAAGTAATGCTAACTTTCGTTTCCAGTCCTTGCGGTGTGGCCTACTTGGCTCGTTATCAGGGTCCATGTTCCCATCGAGCATTCCAAGGAGACTGCTGAGTTGGCCCAAGCCCAAGACGAGGAGCAGAACAAAGCTAGTCTCTCCGACAAGGAGACCTTTGTTGTTGCCGAAGCAGTTGCTTCGAAATAAGCTAGGAGTTGATGAATTGTCCGCTTGCAAAAAGTACCTAATCTATTTACGACAGGGGGTTGACGTCTACACAAAAGTCCCCTCGCCTTTTGAACAAAAATATATCATGAATCAATGAAAAGCCTATATTCTGTGAATAATATGTTATTTACTCTTCTCTCAAACCACGAGAATACCCTCATCATTCTGACTTTCCTCGCGTAATTTCCGCTCTGCACGGCTCTCACTAGTGGGATCAAGATAGGCTTCCGTATGAGGTCAGCATAAGATGCAGGATTGGAAACCAAAATATCTTGATATGAGCGCTCACGTATTTCACCAAAAACGGTAGTCCGGATACCTTGTCTGGCTCCTTTGTATGTACCAGGGATAACCCGGTGAAGCGTACACCTAAGAGATCGTCAGTTCTCAACTCCAAAGCAGCAAATAGAACAGTGCATACTTACCGATTATCCCACATAGCAACACTACCAACAGCCCATTTCCAACGGACATAGTGATCATCAGCCGAGTGGATATGATATGCCAAGAAATCGAGAACTTTGTCTAGAAAGGCATTAACCTTAAACAACAAACTGATTCGTTCGGTATCTCACTCACCAGATTCCACTTTCTTGAGCTCAGCGAACCCAGTCACAAATCCAGGATTGACGTTCAGTGCTTTCAATTTAGTGACTGGGTGCGTGCGCACGGCCGGGTGATGTGTGTCGATTGGAGGGCGATTGGGACCTGCACCCCATAGATCGATGATGGTATCATCTATGTTGTTGATATGTTAGCAGGTTTACTGCTAGGATTATGAAGGGGACAAACACTGCAGCCTTGAGGTATGCACGGCGTGAAGACCGTCGAGGAACCTTTTGTACGCGTTGCTTAGGGCGTCGTATAAGCCATATTGAGATACCTATGAAATCAACATTTTGTTTTGCATTCGGCCTGGATCTGTAACATACCCAAGCTGTATCGCCACCAACTTCGGGATGTTCTTCCATTCTCAGTAGGGAGTAGGAAGGAGCTATTATGTGTTAGAGATTAATGGCCAGAGAATATGGTTTACCACGTACGATTGATCTCGAATGACGTGTCGGCGTGAAAATCTCCACTCGGCTACAGGAGTAGAGATTGCCGTTAGAAATTTCGTTTGAACAATTTTAATATATCTTACCCAGGGCGTGTAGCTCAGGATCTCACGGTGATCCTCACGGCTACCTTTGATATTCACAAACTTTGTGGCGGGTTAGCAATGATGACAAAATGTCATGAGGTGCTTATGAAGGTATACTATACTTTTTGATCCTAATAATTGTCAGCTCACTTGAATCAGCCTTGAAATTTAGAAAACTTTCATGTTCTAGCTTACCTTTTGAGCAGGGTGTTTATCCAAGATACCTGCAAGATCAAATTGTCAACCTGATGCCGTCATTCGGAAACCATATACCGCCTTACCATAATGCTGAAACAGTTCTACCTGTTGCTCATTAGTAAGATCCTGATCCCGAAAGAAGACAACTCCCCGCTCATTGACAAGAAGCGCCAATTCATCCAACTGAGTCTCATTCAGCTGAGACAATTGCACATTCTCGAGAACAGTTCCAATAGACTCAGTCAAGTCAACCGGCTTCGCCACAGAGAATAATGCTTTTTTCTCCGGATCTGCAAAGAATGCTCGATCTTTGGGCGGGGTAAATGGCTCGCGGAGTGGCTCTGGAGGTACATGGTTCTTGATTTTCTCGTTGAAATGGGGATGGAGTGTAATGGGGAATCCCGAGTCGGCGGAAATATGCTTGCGGGCTTCGAGATTCGCCATCTTCTGAGCTGAGTTGCAATGATACGTGTAAATGAGTAAAAGGATTATAATCTGGTTGAAGTGGAAGTAACTCAAGTTATTTTGTGCTTTATAATCCGTTGAGCTCATACTCGGCTGCGATTGCGTCAAAACACTATATACCAGTTGTTATGTTCGAGTCCAATCGGCTATGCATTTCCCTAGTGTATATTGTATGGCGTCTTGTTAGATTCTATGTCGAATATGTGGAGAGTACGCACGCAATGTAGTCTTTGTAATTTCTGCAGTATAATTTCTAACGTTGCTGCAATAGTGCATATTGGGGTCACGTGGTACCGATGGGACAAATATATGAAGCGAAGATATTCTCCGAATAAGTCAGACTGTCCAATATAAGAGTCACAAATTGTTAATGAGGCATCCGAAGTCCTAAGTTTAATTCCCCTAGGGATAAAAATTCTCAATGTGTGGTATGGTGCAAGCAAGTAAACAAGATTCCAATATGACGGAAATACCGTTGTAATACAATTGTATATATGGCAGATAAACAACAATAAATTCTCCATAGCAAGGTACCAAGGCAGCAAAGAAATGGTGCGAGCACCTAATCTGAAAGCATTGGCATTGGGATAGCGATCTGTCCAGGTATAAGTTCCCCTTCAAGCTCGCGCAGCCAACGACCTAGGCAGAAAGAATAAATTTCAGGATGACGAAATTTTCTTTTCACCTGCCCTCGAACCGAACAACAATGTAACACGAAATCACAATGTCATAGTCGTGTAGATATACTGAGCTAGCGTACTCTACTTGACTCTTGTAGATATCTCCATGTTTCTCCGCATCATCCGCATATACTTGTATATAAGGAGATTCCTTAATAAGCTCCTTAGTATGGATCGTTCTATACTAGAGTAGGCCTTCTTGAGGATTGATACGGGAAGACTGGAACGTCACGCAGTCGGTTAGAATCCTATAAAACAGTTGGGTTGAGATACTGGAGTTCGATCCGGCTAGCATAGACCAGCCCTACGAATATATTAGCGAAACTTTTAGGGATGATGATAAGGTAGACTTTCCTATATAGGCTAAGAGCTGCTCTTCTCCGGTGCCAATTGTTTCCTTTCTTTTGGCTTCTACAATCACTAGGTTGGTATTAATATCTTTTTGTACACCATACCATAGGGAATAGTCTGGTCGGCCGCCGAGTTTCAACTTCCCATTCGCTGTATCCATTGTATAGGAAAAGTGAGTCTCGCATCCCCACAATAGCTCCTTTCCGGCGAGCAAGCCTCCCTCCTTCTTTGCAAAGCCGAGCACAAAGTTGAGGATCATATCTAAGCGGGAGCGCATATGTGCCTCGTTTCGGGTGGACTTTCCTTGGGCAACGTCCAGGTATTCAAAGGATTTCACTGTTCTCATGGATGAGTGAGTGAAACTTGGAAATCATAAGGACAGGGTACTTACTGAGGAAATCGAAGAATTCGTCAAAGGCGGCTAGGATTTAGAACTCCTCTCGGAGAATGGGTCGTAAGTCCCACTCATCTCCCGGCTCCTCATTCTCCGATGAAAGCTCTCGACCTCGAGAGATCTGGGAGATAGTGCGCGCTTCCGCTTTGGGTTTCGGGTGTGATGTGCCAGGTCTTGCAAAGATGAAAGAGTGCATCAATTCAGAATAACTAAGATAGAGAGAGAAAGAAGAAGCAAGTTACAAAGTAGGAAACAGCTAACGTATTTCACCACCGAGTGGCCCACCCTATCCAAAACGCGTCGATTAATTTAAGCCCTTCTTCTTCAACCACCCACTATGCTACTAATTCGCTCTCAACGCTCTAGAAATTCTATAGAGTAAGAGGGTAGAATCTTACTAGCTATCTAAGCTCTTAAGAATCAAGAAATCTCTTTAATTCGTGAAATAGCGTGCCGTTTTAATATACCACGTACAACTCTTCGCTGTGACGATCTAGGCAGGAGCGACTTCCCTCGTTCCTTCCAAGAAGGGCAAACAAGCTTTTACACTAGAAGCAAACAAGCAAACAGGAAGGATATAAGAAGGAGGAACGCCCTCGTAGATAGTTTTCCCTTTTCTTCTTCTCTCCTTATGCTTAGAATTTTGATACAAATGCACTCTTTCCTTAAACGATCTAGCATATAACATAATTCTAAGCATCACTCCAAATTTCAACCTTAAACTATACAGTTACACGAGCAGTCATCACGACTAGCTCCAACTCAGTTTACATCTTTAAAACCTTTTCTCGATCACGATATAGCTCCTAAAACTAGAAGTTCAGTAAGCCGTAGAAAGCGACCTCTAGACACCCTAGAGTAGGCCTTGACAAGTGCTGCAGCACCTGGGGAATTTTGGTACTGAGTTACGGTGCTGCAAAGTGCTGCGGGACTTGGGCAAATCCGGTGCTGAGTTGCGGTACTGCAGCACCAGGTCCCGCAGCACCGCCGCAGCACCGGATTTAGTGCTGCGATGGCATAATTTTGCCAAGAATTGCCTAAAATGGATGGATAAAAATGCTGACATACGTCGATAAATTACTGTTTTTTA
>JAMAFK010000046.1:0-160344 GCA_023627375.1 Penicillium paneum
AGTGGGTTGTATGTCTACTGTATACTGTATATAGTATTAGGTATAAGAAGTAGTACTTTATGAAGTACTATGAAGCGAGTAACTTTGATCACCTTGGATAGAATGGGCGGGAAGCTGTCGCATATCCGCCAGCCTCCGGGTCCGAGGCCTTGTACAGCCAATGCAGTGAGCAGCGGGCATTCATATTCGTTGAAATCGATCTGCTGGTTCAGTAGCTCGATACAGAAGTCTAGGCAGGCGATCTGGAGCTTGGTGAGGGGGTCCAAGTTCTCCAAGGTCAACTGTACAGGGACGTTGACATCTGCATATGGGTACGGGCGACTAACCGAGCCACTACGACAATGGACTTTTTGGCTCACCGCTCTAATCACCGCTTTAGTAATTATGGTTTTAGTTTTGTAAAAAATGTAAGGGCCGGTTAGTGGTAGAAGCTTATTTTTTACAATTAGTAGTAGTAAAGTGAGTATGGATCTGAAATACTACCTGGCAATATTATCCAATGAGGGGTTTATGTTCCGATGGCATACTTAGTCGCCCGTATATGGGTCGATATTGTACTCCAGGTCTTCCTCGATGGCTTCCGAGTATCCAAAGTTTTCCTCAAGGTCTTCTACCATCCAGGTCGTAGAACTGGATTACATTTGTATACAGACTGTTGCTGCGTGCCTAGATCCCCCCAAATAATGACAAGAAGCTGTCCAAGAGGTGACAGAGATACTAGACGCTTGGTGCGCTCGGGGTATTCTGAGAAGGGGGGCCAAATCCACCGTAGTGGAAGGAGCATCAAGAAAATCCTCCGCCTCAGAAGTCGCAGACTCCTACAATGCAAGCGCTGCGGCCTTTTTGGCCATGTTTGCAGCATGATTCAGCCGTTTGACGTCCTGCTCGACGGCACACAGGAGCGCCACGCGAGTAGCTGAAAGGGCAAATATCACTGATCTATTAATACATGTCCTATCGGTGACCGGGGGGAATCTCACTGGAAAATCCTCTGAGAGCTTGTAAATCCCTCTTACAGAGCAGAGTCATATACCGCAGTAGTCCACGACCCTATTCCACATGGGCGTTGCTGTGATGCACGGGATTGATTCCCGTTCGAAAGTAGCAAAATTCGAAAGGATTGGTGCTGATGTGAGTAGATGGTCTTGAGGCGGTGCCCTCATCACGGATAAACCGACGAAAGACCTCTAGCGCCAGGCCTCTCGCCCGCAGAGTAGCGATATTCGTTAACGACCACGAGGTGCCACCCGGAGTGGAAGAAGCTTCGCTGGGTTCCTCCGCCTCATGAACCGCGCTCGTTCCCGGCGCATGCGTGGGAGCGTCGACAAATTCTTCCTCCTCGGAAGAATCCTTTGCTCTCCCTCTAGCTGTAACAGCTAGGAGGGAAGATATCCGAGAAGGCAGGTAAAAATGTATATGATCAGACAAAGTTTCAATATCACAAGACAATTGTAAGCTATATATAGTCCCTGACATTGATAATTATATAAATAAGAATCTAACCACAGTTGAATCGACAACTAAGTGTACGCTGCACTAAGTCAAGTCATACCAGGGTCAGAAGGGAGGAACCATCTGGTAGAGTTGAACGTAGGCAAGCTCGTACAATATTTGTCTAACGAAACAAGAAGTGATCAACAGAGGTGAGTTAGATATGATAATAATCCGAAACATGCCATAAACCTCTCTAAATGGCTTCATAGAGACAATGAGAAAGGCCTGAAGCCATCAATGAGACAAGGAGATGCCTGGGAAGCTGCATGAAAGTAGGAAAATCCTCATTGTGTATGCCTGATTGCATTAACAGTTGACATTGGAAATGGCTAGAAGCATATCCACCTGACTTCCCTCTAAAAGAGCACTGTTGAGACCGTTCCTGCCTCAGGTTGATAATACCTACTTCCTGCCTTGTTGATCTTCTTTTTCTTCTCTCTCTCACGACCTATGGTTCCCTTCTCATCAGTTTGCCATCGGCCACTGACCTCCTCGATCTATATATTCAGTAGCTATAAGCTGCTCTTGGGGGAAAGCTATATCAACTGCAAAACCCATGCGGTTTCGTGGTGCTCGCGCGGGGTATGTATGCCCCTGTATGCCCCTGATCATCCTTCGCCTGAGCAGCCTCGCTCACCAGGCCGGAAACAAGACAAAAGGTGCCGACTGAATTACGCTTGGTTGGCGATGACATCCCCCAACTCTCTGTGTTCACTAACGGGCTCCGATACGAGAAGGTTGACAACCTCGCCTTTACTCGTCTAGGGGAGATCCTTTATATCCTCCAGGCGGATCGGCAGCTCCTCCTTCATCAGCCACGTCCACCAACAGCTCAGTGACTATGTCTCGCTAGTTGCACAGGTGTGACCCATCGACCAATGGTATTCTTCAGGTACGTTTCATCTCTCCACGAGTCATCTCAAGGTATTAATCATGGCATAATATGAACAGGGGATCTATCACTTCACCGCTTGCGATGACTGCAGTCTATCAAAAATATATATAACGAGGTGATCTAGGAACTGGCTTTCTGGATATGCCCAACAGCGCCATTCGGGTCAGGTACGCTGATCGCAGCCACAGGGTCATCAGGGACTGGGTCATCGGAGCACTTCCTGCCGATTTTGTGGTCATCTGCGCGACAATTCCGCATTCGATTGCTATTGCCTGCTTGAACAACGCTGGCTCGTCCACTCAGATTTTCGTCACTGCGTTCAACTGTGGTACGGTCGGCTTCGATATACCTAGCCTTGGTCCTCCATAGACCAGTCATATGCGGACAGCAAGATGATGCACGAACATCACGAAACAGTTAAAGACGATGAAATGGCTACAGCCAACAGCATTGTATAACACATTGTGGGTGTGATGTGTTCATCGACCTGTATCGATGCTGCTGGCACGCTGCTGGATTTTGTTGTTGTCCTTGAAGCCGCACATATCATCAGATAAATTCACCTGCCCCCCGAGGGGGGAGTAGGCAAAAGAGATCTCAAGGAACCTTTCGTGTCGTCGGTATTATCCCTCGATACCGCGCTTGCAAGCTAAGAGTCGTCAGATAATATCGACGACACGAAAAAGTGGGGAATCCAGTTGATGAAACAGCAGGGCTGAGAGTCTCATCCGACTGCGACATTTCAAACAAGAGGCTGGAAAGAGAGCAGAAAAGTACTAGGCCTAATGAAAATCAATAAGCACTGACTCGAATGGGATGACACGAAAGAGTAAAAGGAAACGAGTGGTACGGCGGATCATAAAGTTCAACACGGGATGCTCAAGAAGCCTGCAACGTCTGGCTCGGCTCAGACCCCTCGCGTGTCGCGCGCTTTTTCAACAGGGCGAAAGACCGCATCGCCGAGGCAAGAGCAGGGGCCAGCATTGTGCGCACCGCTACCCATGGTATAAAAGAGCTTGGCAAGTCCGTCCCATCATGTCTTGAGAGAATGAATTGAATTTAAACATTATATACGTGAATATGGGTATCTATCAAAATATAAAGCCAAGCGGACATAATTGGGCACGATCAATTCTCAGACTCCGGGTGCTTGCCTTGAACAGCATCGGCAACGCCACCTGCCCAGTTCTTGAAATCATCGAGTTTGTGCCAGACTGTGCCCCACCACGTTGAGCCCTTCTCATCGTCACTTTGGTAGTCTGTGGCAGGTGGTGCATTGGCTGCTGTAGTGGGTCTCGGTGCTGGCCGTGGTGGCTTGCGTTGTGGGGGTGATGGCTCAGGAGATGTAGGTTGCGAAGGGCCTGCCGTTGCCGAAGTTTGAGCCGGGGGATCAGGAGGCGTGTCCAAAACCGGTACGTTCTCATCCGAGTGAAGGCCGACTGGCTTAAGCGGGAGTCGTAGTGTGCCATTGCCTGGAAGGGGATTGACACCCAAAGAGTCACAGAGAATGTTATATACCTCGGTGTTTTCTATAGAAATTCGTTAGGTCTAATCACAATCAATGGTTTGGAGTAGGTACTTACGAAAAACTTCCAACCGGCTGTTTGGCTTATGGGGGAAGGCTGGTCCGCGCGCAATAAATATTGCACGCATCAATGGATGCTCGTGGTCATATCCGTGAATGCCCCGAGGATGGTATTCCTTCCCAAGCTCCAAAGCCTCTTGGACAACGAACTCTGACCGATCAACGAGAGCCCATCCCGCCTTGGGGATGATCCACAAGGGCGCAATTCGTTCGTTGTTTGAGAAGTGATACCGTTCAGGCATTGTCTCCCGCGTGTAAAATTCGAAAGCATGCTCGTAATCTGGAGCCACCTTCTCCAACTGTCTGCGGAGGGTCTCTAGATCCTCTGAATTCTTGGCGCGCAGACCAGCAGATGGCCACCCGTCAATATGTTCAATCAGATCATAATCAATCAAATCGTCCAACTGAACCAGCCTTTCCGTAGAGGTAGTGGCCATGCCGTGGTCTGAGACAACCATGATGTTTACCACCTCGGTGAGATTGCGTTGCTCAAGACCAGTCATAATGTCTGCAACCATGTTATCCGCTGCTGAAATGGTCTTCCGGATCTCAGTGCTATTAGGGCCAAACTTATGCCCATCTCGATCAACGTCAGGAACGTAAGCTACGATCAACTGCGGCCGCTCAGGTGTTATCTGTGATTCGCCCTCGAGACCTGGGAGATCCAAAAACTCAAGGACTCGATCCGCCTTGCGCGACAAGACCTCGGTCCCGTTATATTTATCCAAAAAGCTCGGCTCCAAGTCGCCAATGTGCGCCTCAGACCCCGGCCACATATGGATCGCGGTCTTCACGCGCTGCTTTTCTGCGGTCACCCAGAGCGGTTCCGCCATCCACCACTTGGGTTGCATGCTGACAGTGGGATGGGTATAGTAGAAGTTTTCTTTTATCTTCGGGTCCCAAAATGTGTTTCCTACAATCCCATGACTCTCGGGATAGAGTCCAGTCATAAGTGTGAAGTGGTTTGGGAAGGTGACGCTGGGAAAGCTCGGGTTCATATATTGCGGGGAAACGCCATTGGCGATGAGGGAGTTCAGCGCAGGAGTCAGGCCACGGTCGAGAAAGTCGGCCCGGAAACCGTCGAGTGAGATAATGATAGTGGTTGGCGCAAACAGAGCTGTGCCGTTGGAGAGCAAGCGTGGAGGGTGTGCTCGTGAAGCCCGGAACCCGCTGGAGGCTTTATACGCGCCGAGGAAGAGAATGACGAAAAGTATAGCGATGAGAGCAGTTATAAACAGTATTCTTCGCCATGAAGGCCGTGGAGGCTAAGTAGCGGATGTGTTAGCAGGAACGTAGAAACCGGCCGTGGTCCGTCTTACAGGCTCATATCTGTATTCCCCTCCCCTGTCCAATTCCAACGATGATCCACTTAAAACGGAGGCATTTTCGTCACCAATCCCCTCTTCCATCTCATACATCAACTCCCCGTCTTCACTGACTCTTTCCCGACGTGACCCCCTCCGCCGTCGCCGCTCCTTTTTCGTCTTCCCGATCCTCACGGTGCTGCCATTTGGGCTGAAAATCCTCCGCAGACCATGTCCAGTGCCGCGGCGGATCAGAAGATTCTCTAGCTCCTCTTCGTCTTCTAAGACTGCCCGGTCGTGCTCTGCAATCTCCAAGGTACTGCGGTGCTGTTCGAGGAGCGCGTCATCGTCGGAATCGGAGTCCTGCTCGGAGGGCGACCGCAACGAAGATGCATCGTTGTCGTAATTTGCAGGAGAAAGAAGGGAAGAAGAAGGGTCTGGACGGCGCATTGCTAGCCTGGTGAAAACATGCGAACAGAGCTGAGAGGGAAAGGGAGATTATTGCCAAGACCCGGCAATCAGATGCGATAAGCCCGATCTATGAGGGTTGTTTATTTTGGTTGTTTTGGTTATTTTGATGATTGAATGACTATAGTAATAAGATAGTTTTCACTGATTGAGGACGACTAAGCTCGCTACGTCAAGTTAGAGTTGTAATCCTTTGTTAGTCGCGAGTTGTACAGCTTGCCTATTACGGCTCATGATCGGCAGGTGATTGGGTCCATAGTCGAGATACTGAAGCAGCAATCGGGGAAACTTTTGGATGATTGTGAAAGCCCATTTCAAATTTGAGATATGTCCATAGTCCTAGAGTAGCAGTACTCTGTACAATATATACGGAGTAGTTCCAGCAAACAAATGGTTGAGAAGATATTCCGATTCGGATGCGGAATTACTAAATTCCCGGATATCAATTCCAAGTCAGGAAGATTGATTCCACCCTGATCGGATGAAGACAAGATAAGAATGCTAAGGAGGTTCCAAAGGTGGGTGGCTCATAGTGGCAATGGTGTCTTTGAACGTTTTCCCATTGTCTTTACCGCATCTTCCGCCCAACATATGTTGCAGTCAATGCCGTGGGTATCATAGTTGCTTATACCATCATGTGATTGGGGTAATCTTACAGTACCTTACACCCCCGGGGCTCCCCTTGCTTTGTCTACGGGTCGATCCCGAGGTGCCTCTGCAGCCAGCAACTCCACCCTGCTCGGGGGGTCGATCCCGCAGTGGGTCGTTTGGTTACAGCTATGGATACGTACATGTATTTTACTTAGGTCAAGGGCTATTCGCGCGTCTATTTCACATTCTCCCCTCTACCACAGGATGCAACTCCGCTTGATCAGTCCCTAGTCCCATGCCTTTTCGACGAAGTTCGACGAATTCGAGTTCTATAAAATGAAGGCCCTTCCCCCCTCTTTCACCCAGAGTTTCGACAAAGTAATTTTATGGTCGACGGTGACAAGAACCTTCTGTCGGTTATTGATTGGGAAAATGCGGGCACGGTCCCGTGGGGGGCCGTCGATTTTCCACTTTTCTTGGATGTTATACTTCCCCCAATGGAGTTACCAACAAATTACGATGCTGAGGGAAACCCGGTTGACGAAGAGACACGGACGTTACGAAAGGAACGGAACGATTATGTGCAAAGTCTTAGAGATTTCAAGAAGGAGAGGGGCTCTGACAACAGTGATTTTGGCCTCGCCATATATTCAGAATATTGTGGGTTCTACTGTAAACTGCTAGATGAGTTCTGGCTATACTCTACCGTCAATGAAAACTAGTCCCTATCCCAGGAGGGTCTGAGCATTCAAGTTTAATGTTTCAAGGGTTTCAATCATCAATAGTGAGTACCGGGTTCAATTCTTACAGACGACTTAAGTAGAACGTAATAATGTTGACTTTAGGTATCGACGTATCACCCTTTTGGGGAGGTTTTCCTTGGTATTTTCCTTATGAAAAATATGGCAAAATTATGCTAGCTTGGGACCATACGGGAGTCCCATAGATCCCATGGATATGCCATGGGACCAATGGGGGTTTGGGACCGGGATTTTTCCAGTCCCATGGGGACAGATGGGACTAGGAGATGGAACCATACAAAAAGCCGGTCCCAAACCCCCGGTTGGCAAGGTCCAACTTTGAGACGAGTTTGGTAGGCGTTTACAAAATTGGTCTTATCCTGAGAGATCACCTACTTCTATGTTAACAATAACCGGGATCAACTTCGTTGCTTGAAGCGTGAGAATGAAGCACATAGCCCTAATAAAACACGCATTCCACTGCACCTGCGGGGAATGGCATTCCTCAAATGGATTGCAAATGACAAAGATCAGACATGATGGACCTGACATGCTGCTTAGTTTAGCAAAGACAGAGAAGCGCGAGACTGTGAGCGACAAATACTTGGGCATCTCGAAGTAAAATTCCTGATAATAGGTGATCTGCGTTGTTGTAGACTCACTAGATGCCGGATGCAGTAACTAGGGGATCGGCTACGCGATCAGTCCTACGTAGGTCGCAGCCTTGAAAATTTTTGATGTTCTAAGAACGCTCAAGTTCTATAGTGCCATGATAGAAGTAACCCAGCAGTTATTCTCAGATATGTTTGTTGTGAGCGGTTTTAGAGGATATGTGTGCTCTACCAGATATAAAGTACGATTCGCCTGCCTTACAACTGGGGAAAGCAGTGGGCCTTGCAATATCACTAAGCATATTTTCATTGGCTGATGACCGCCACTATATGGGCTCTTCTTCCTAGGGGGCTAAGAGGCTCTCCACCCATTGTCTTGGAAGACTCCATCCCTTCAGACAATGTCTTCAGAGTATGGTCCTGAAAACAGGTTACCCACAAAGAACATCTACTTGTCACTTCTTGTCACAGCTCTGAAGTGGATCACTGTGGAATTCCACGTTGGTGGGGTGTTCGACGTGGGATGTCCGCTTGCAATATTGGTACCTTCCTAATTGGGACACACTATCACGTGACCGCGCCTAATCCAGCGGGATCTCCATTTCGGAAAAACAGCAACTTTGGACGATCATGACGGACCTGGCGTCGACAGAAACCGATGGTACCAAATCTCAAAGTGGAGTGAGTCGATCTTGGAACAGTGTGATTATCCCGGATGCGGAAATCGCCCACATCTTGTTTCCATTAGGCAAGAGGAACACAACCTTGGAAAATTCTTGCTTCCAATTATTCATGGCACCTCCAATTAACCTTATTCAATGTAATGCCGGATTGGGAACGTCGTTGGATCTATAAGAATGGCGTTCTCTTCGCTTCAGATCTCTCCTCCATCTCCATCTCCATCTCCATCGCATCTCACCCTAGGTAAGTACTCAAGCTACCAAATCCTAAGAACATATACTAACTCCAGTTCTAGATCCGTCGCTCGTTAAGCAAGCAAGCCTTATCTCATTTCTTAATCCACTCCTTTTTCCTTTGAATAAAAATGCACTTCACAGCCCCCTCCGTCGCCTTGCTGGCTCTCGCAGCCGGTGTTCAGGCCGGTGGCGCCAAACAGCTGCGCGAACCCCCCGTCCGCGGCGGAAAGAATATCATCAGCAAGCACCACGCTAGTGCTGCGTCTGGGACTGCTGTCGTTCCTGTTCCTACCGAAGTTGTTCCTACCGGTGTTCAGACTGGTACTCACCCCATTGCCACCGGCTCCCACAATAACGGCACCAGTACCCAGACTGGCAGCCACCCCATTGTGACCGGCAACCACAACGTTCCCCACGGCGGTGAAAAGAACAGCACTATCATCGTCACTGGTACCGCCCCTTGCTACAGCTGCCACGGTAGCGCGACCATCCCCGTCGACGTCCCTACCAAGACTCAAGGCGCCGCTTCCTCCGGTGGTGCTTCCCCATCTGGTGGTGCTGGCGGTCACTCGGGCTCCGGCTCTGGTAGCAACGGTTCTGGCTCTAGCTCTGGTGGTAAGGGCTCTGGCTCTGGATCCGAGTCTGGCTCTGGCTCTGGCTCTGGATCTGAGTCTAGCTCCGGCTCCAGCAGCAACGGCTCTGGCTCTAGCTCTGGTGGTAAGGGCTCTGGCTCTGGATCTGAGTCTGGCTCTGGCTCCGGCTCTAGCTCCGGCTCCAACTCCGGCTCCGGCTCTGGCACTGGCTCTGGCTCTGGCTCTGGCTCTGGCTCTGGCTCTGGCTCTGGCTCTGGCTCTGGCTCTGGCTCTGGCTCTGGCGCCGGCACTGGCTCCGGCACTGGCTCTGGCTCCGGCTCTGGCGCATCCCCCAGCTCAACTGATTTCATTCCCTCCAGCCCTGGCTCCAAGGTCACCGCACCCCAGGTCGGAGTCATCAGCGCTGTTATTGGCAGCATTGTCTACGGTGCCGTTATGCTGCTCGCATAAACGTCTTAATGTTTACAAAGCTGTCTTTTAATGTCGGTATTTTGTTCTATTAATTGCTCGGTGTATTTTTGTATCAAGGGGAGTACTGGGATCCTGAAGGCGTTGGAAAATATGATGTTCAGGTTTATGTTTTTTGGGGTTTAGCAATGGGTTATTTTGATAATATGTCAGTACCTAATACGATTCTAATTCTAATCCAAAAGCAATGATTATGGATACTTCTCGGTCAATTTGCCTACTTGATCGTATCAAGATGAACTACGATATGATATTCAACTAAAACTATATCCCAAACCTACACTCCATCACTGAGTGACCAAAAAAGCCCCGGTCATACTCCAATAATCAAAGCCCAGAACCCAGTCTAGTCGTCCCAGAACCGGATGGCACCTCTAATAGTGATGGCTTTCTTTTAGGGTTTGTGTTAAGGTTCGCGTGTAAATATCCATGGATGGATGGAGATTGGCTTTGTGTGCTTGATACAACCGCTTTGTGCGTGTTATCCATGGTTGTTCCACCTATAGAAGGATACTTTTTTGATATTCCGAGATATTAATATATTCTACAGTGAGGAGATAAATTCGTATTGCGACTTTGATTTTGAATTTTAAATTGATCAGACACACGTATATATAAACACTTTTACAGGCCGAGTCTCATCTCATCTATCGCAAGAAAACGAACAGAAAATCCACCCAAACACCCGAAGAATCAGTGCAACGTACACCAAGAAGACGAAAGAAAAACAAAAACCTCCAAAATAAAGAGCCTCCGTCGTCTCGTCTTTACACACTCGATATCCAATTCACCCACTGACACCCACACCCCCCAACACCACCATCAACACCGCCATACTCCTCAGCCGTAGTATTCTTCGTCCCGTCAAGACCCTTGAAAAGCCCCGCGGCCGGATTAACAAGGTCGCCGCCAACAGCGCGGTCCTCGAGCTGCAGCTGCGCAGCAGTGATATTGTAATGCCCGTCGTTCTCGAGCGGGTAGCAGTATACCATTTTCTTCTTCTCGGCTCCGCCGTGTCGGTCTACCGTTATGGTTACCGGGTATGGGAACGAGCCTGGTTGGGAGAAGTCTGTTGCGGAGGAAGAAGCTGTAGGGGTGTTTGTTGATGTTGATGTTGGTGTTGTGGAGGTGGCGGTGCTTGCGCTTGTGCTTGTTGCTGTGCTGTTGGATTGTGGGAGGAGGTGGCGGCCGATTCTATCGGGTTGCGTCCAGATTTGGACGAGGAGGCGCGTCTGGGACCATGTACATCGATAGTGTGCGTCGGCTTTTGTGCTTCCGCCGTTTGTGTCTGCGGCTGAGGATTGCGTTTGGGAGGTGAGGAAGATGGATTTGTCGAAGTAGCTGTAGAAGCCGTAGTGCTCCGTTGCCAGGCCGCGGTTGTAGAGGCGGATTGGTTGGGATGAAGGGAGGGGGTACAGCATTGCTGCGGATGGGGTGCCGTCTGCGTTTTCTTCCGGTGCCGGGATTATTGATGAGATGTTGGGGTATGCGGTGCCGTTGGAGGTGTCTGAGCGGCGGAAGATGCTTGCCGAGGAGAGGGAGACTGGTGAGAGGAGGGACATGTAGAAGGGGGTTTCTTCACCGGCGTAGGGTGCGGCGTTGTTGTCTGTGTATTGGCCGAGGAAGCTCTGCTCTGCATCGCTCGGAGCTGCCGGCGATGAGATGAAAAGGTCATCACTCCTAACACGTATATTCGAGCTAACTGTGGTGCTGTTATCGTATGTGTCATTGCGGAAGCGGATGGAAATACGGAAATTGGGCTGGTTCGCATTGTACGGCTCATTGGCTTCCTGCTGGCCCTTGGGCAAAGCACAACTCCACATCGATGAGGGGGTGATACAGGTCGATCTTTCAAGCTGTGGCTGCGTCCCAGCGAGTGTTGCAATGCCAGTCGGCATGGGCGGGTAGCCTGTAAGGTTCAGCCACTGCGATTGAACGGGAGTATCGGCTCCTTTCCTTGTCAGGGTGATCGATAGAATAGTAGCTAAGATCACGATGATGAAGAAGAAAACGCAGATGAGAAAATACCATCTTCGTCGCGTACGACCCTCGCGCCCTGGACGTCCAGTTTTCTTGCTGAATGGACCCCGGCCACGCCACAAACCGCAAACGCTTCGCCCGGTGGCTTCTTCCTTTTCCAGTCTACGGCGTCGAGCCTCATGGGGTCCTATGGCGCCGCTTGGATTGACACTCGTAACTCCAGCTGCAGGATCTTGATTGTAGCGTGGCTGTGCATCATAACGATGGGGTAGAGCAGCATCTCGAGGATATTGCGTGTATGCAGGAGCTGGTGCCTCCATATCCGACATTGGGATCGAGCCAGGTCCGCCGGCGGCACGCTGGAAACCGGGAGAGATAGGCTCAGAAGCGTGTGGGGGCCTTTGAGGGGTGAGTTCAGATCCTTCAGATAACCCTCGTTCTGCTTGCGGTTCTTCAGACTCATGCTGGCGATCCTGAGCTGAAGACGCCCGGGTTTGAACAGTAGGCTGGGTTTGTGGTACAGGCGGCACAGGAGGTGCATTCGTGTGAGGGTGTGCGTTTGAACTAAATGGCCAACCAGACCCAGATTGCCGTCCCTGGATGACAAGTGGCCCTCGAGGCTGGTTTCCATAATCATCAGTTGCCTGCCGTGTCTGGGGAGGAGCTACCTGAGCTTCCCGAGAAGATCCCTGTGTAACAGAACGTTCTTGTGGTTGTTCTTGATACGCCCATTCAAACCCAGAAGCTTGTCTCTGTGTGGTTGGTTGTTGAACCTGTGGTTGCTCTTGCGGTCCTCGTTGTCCCCATGGCCATTCTGATCTTGGCGTTGCTACTTGAGGGGGTGGCTGGACCACCGGGTCCGAAATTCCTCGCGACATCTCCTGCGGTTGCGGCTGTTGTAATGTCGGCTCCATTGGCGGTGCAGCTTGGGGAGCGAAGATTGGCACATATTGCACTGCTGGCTGCACAGGCTGTATCTGAGGCTGTGGTGCAGGCGAAGTATAATGAATATTAGTAACCGGGGGTGAGATGTTAGTGGTTATCTGCGGAGCAAGAGCCGGAATTGGTTCAGGCATAGGAACGGGAGCAGGAGGGGGGGCGGGAGCTGGCTCAGGGACAGGAGCCGGTGCAGAGGCAGGTGCAGGCGCTGTTACTGGAGCTGGCTCGGGCATAGGAATAGGAATAGGAGCGGGAGCCGGCTCAGGAGCTAGCGCAGGTACAGGTGCAGGTGCAGAAGCCGACGGCTCCACGACCTGTCTGTCAGCCACCTCCCCAGGCGGCTCCGCAACAGGAGCAGCAACAGAAACAGGGACGGGAGGTGAAGCACCACACTGACACCGAGACTCAGAAACACCGTCCCTAGCACTATGTGCCGCCACAGAGCCCTTCTCTTTCTCATCCTCATCAACGACCGACGAATCCCACGAATTCGAACTAAATTCCGAGGCCGGCGACAGCACCTGCACCTCCTTCGCGCGAACCGCATATCCAGCCGGAAACTTCGACGTCTCGGAACGGGGCGAGTCGATATCAATAAGCAGGTCGGCATTCTTAGTCGACGGACTTGGACTCTGGTTTCCGCGCGTCTCTTCAAGAACAGATACCCCGGGCTCCTCAGCTGCACCAAGTACTATTCCTCGACCATCTCCGGTCCCGCTTGTGGCACCAGCTGGCATCGCAACCGGGTTGGCAGGCGTTATCGAACACACGTGGTTGACGCACGCGAAGTACGGCGTTTTGCTGAATAGCTCGTGCGCGCAGGCCTGGTAGTACTCGGCTGCTTCGCCCTGGATTGTCTGGTTGTTACTGAACATGAAGGACATGGTGTTATGTCTGCTTGAGACGTTTGAGACGTACGTGGGCGGTGGAGATTGATAGCGTTCGGGAGCTTGAGCTTGAGCTTGAGCTTCAGCTTGCTGGTGTTGGTATTGATCTGGTTCGAATGATCGGGATATCTCGAATGCCTTTTCCTCGATGGGTGCGGCGGTTTCTGGTGTGTCTGGCGAGAAGCAGGAGATTTCTTTCTCGCGCCGGATCCATTCTTTCGGGCCTGGGCGGGTTGTGGTTGTGGTTGTTGATGGGGTGGAGGGTGAGTCTTGTGGGAAGGATGGGCTGAGGGGGGATTTTATGGAACGGCCTAGTAGCGGCGAGAGGAGGTATGTCCACCAGCCTTGCGAATAGGGCCTGCTTGCGTCTGCCTGGGTGTTGACGCTGAGATGGCCTTGTTGGTGCTTTTGGCTCCGGCGAACTGTTTCTGTTGTGCGGGGAGGACTGTCATCTTCCCAGATTGAGGCTGTTGAGAGGGCACGCGCGTTCCGCTCTACGCCTAGTGTGTTGTGGTGTCCAGTTGCTAGAATAGGGGTTTTGGTAGCAGCTGAGTGCTGTACGGGAATGGCTGGCACGGGTGGCACGTCTGTTTCATATTGCCAGAGGCGGGGTGTGGGCTGCGAGTAGATGCTTGATGTTGCTCTTGGTCGGAGCATCTCGGTGCTCGAGTTTGAGTGTGCGTTCCATGGTGCCTCTCCTCTTGCTGGTGTGACGATAATCGAGGGTGTGAGCGGCGTGCCTGCACCATCGTGCTCTTGTGATCTTTCCACTGACTCGCTGCGGGGCACAGTGAGTCCGATCATGACATGGCGATCCGAGGGTGAGATTCCATGCTCGTGTCTATCGTGGAATGGATCTTCATCTTTGGCGGCAAGGAAAGAGGTTCCAGTTTCATTATGGCTGTTCTGCACTGTCTCAGGTAACCGCTGCAAGCCCCGTGAAGCCCTCTTCTTGAAGATCTTTGATTTCTGAGCCGAACGTTCCTTTTCTCGCACTTTCGAAAGCAGCTTGAGGTCATTCAGGTCGACGAACGGCGCAGCTGCATTTGGATCAGGAATCGATTGTTTCCTCGGCGCCGGCGCTAAGGTGAAATCTGTAACGAGGTTCAGGCCGAGTGGTTTCCCGACGCTTTTACGCTTCTTGGTGATGCGGATATTCAGTCTCGAGCCTTCGCGGACGGAAATGGACGAGCGATTCCCATCTTTGGCGGTCTTCGCTTCGAGCCTTTGTCGCGTTGCCTTGGATAGAAATGTAAAGGGTCGATCTCCGTCTTCTTGATCTTCCGATGAGCCTGAGGGACTTAGGATTTCTTCGCTGATCGGCGATGATAATGGGAAGTTTGGCACTGGGACCTGGAGGTCTGGTTTTCGTTTGAACATGGCTTAGTAGACTTGACTGTGTCGAGATGTTAGCTGCAGGAATGAGAGGACTCAATGTCTACCTACCATGTGTCAGGAAAGCATGAAAGGATGAAAGTACAGGAGAGACAAACAAAGAGGGTGTCTATTAATATGATAGCAAGTGAAACAATGAAGGCAACAATACACAATAGCCCTGAATAGAGTTGAGTCAGATGTAGAACAAAAGAACGACAGAAATAAGAAAAGCCCCGACATTTAAATCTTCAAGCTCTATTTCTGCATCATCACAGTGCAGAGCCTAGCCCGGTCACTGTACAGCACAGCTCAAGCTATAAACAAACCAGCCAATAATCATCGGCGCTGGGGAATTTCTGCAGCGATCTCAGACATCCCGCTGCAGGTAGCTCCGTGCTGCTTCTTCGAGGTCCATCATTGGACGACTGGCAGAGAGATCACCAGGGGAAGACGAAATGAAGGGCATGGATTGGATGAGATGTCAGACTGAGGCCGGTCACTACGCGCCGAGCCGGGGGCGGGCGCTTCGAGAGGCCAATTAGTGGAAGGACAGAAATAGAACTTCAGTCGTGAGATTAATTGTAATACTTACTTATTTGTAGGATCTGTCTGAAACAAGATGTTTTCGTGCTACTGTTCATATTGTTCCAAGGATGTGATATTCCACATTATAGATGCTTTTGAAAAGACATGAATATCCATATTTCAGCCATTCCAGCTATTCAATGTTCGTATTCCATATCCCCTGTCTTCCATGTAGAGTGGCCTCAATAGAAAAAAAAAAAAAAAACAGCAAAGCAAAGCAATTGCGGGTATGAATAACAAAGTATGAAAAAAAAGAGACCACTCCATGAGATCCAAGAAAAAATCAGTATAAACCAACCCCGTAGTCGAACAGTCGAATGGGGATCGCATCTATAGGAGGGATATATGATACCAAGAGAAAGTCAGAAACAAAGTCGTTGATGATAGGTTTTGCGTGACTAGTCATATCTCATACACAGCTTGAGCCTTCCTCGCACCTCACGCCACACTTGCCGTCGCTACCGCCGCTCATACTCAATGCCCTGCATAGGCGCACTAGAGCCATTCATAAGAGGCGGTAACGTACGCGGCTGCTCCTGGGTCACGCCATTGCCGAACCCGTTGTAGACAGGGCCCTGGCCATTGACCTGGGAGTTCATTTGGTGGTTTTGGTGGTGGTCGAACATGGGCCGGGGGACGCTGTTGGCTTGCTGGTTGAGCTGGGCACGCATTTCATCTATCTCGGCCTGCATAACGGCCCGGTCGCGCTGCGATTGCGCGACGGTTTTCTCCAGCATGGCTATATAATCAATTGCCCGTGTGAGGGTTTCCCATTTGCTGGATTTGTTGGTTTGCCCGGGTGGTAGACGCAGCCGGAGCGCTTCGAAGCAGTCTTTCATCTCGCTTCGCCGTTTGCGCTCGGCTAGTTTGTGTGTTACGCGCAGTTCGGGTGTACGGCTGTACGGTGTGCTGCCGGGCGGCCCGTCTTCTTCGCCGATCAATTCTCTTACTGCCTTGTGTTGGAGGGAGTGATGATGGTGTACATTTTGGGGTAGGTCTGGAGATTGTTAGCATTGCGCGTGCAAAAGTCATATCTTGTGCAGGTCATCTTACCGTGTTGACCTCGTGGCATCCGTTCCGAGTAGATGCTATTCATAGACTCCGCCATGCTCCCCTTCCGGGAGAACGCGGGGTTGGATTCTCCCTTCGAGGAGACGGAGCTTGAGCGCGCCACGGCCGGGTCCGGGAAGGCATATGCCATACCCGCCGTGGGTGCTTCAGCATTGTAAATCTCCGACCGAGGATTCGAAGAGATGGCCGGAGCAGTGCGACCGGCTGCAAAACTCCGCTGCTGGTCGGTTGCGCGAGGACCCAGCGGAGAGAGTGGCTGGTTCCCTCCTGAGTACCGAGGTCCCCGGTATGAATTCATGTCGGTCGGAATCCCTCGCTCCCTTTGTAGACTTGAAACGATGGATGATTGGGAGGCATTGGTGCTGTGGTAGGGCGAGGCTGGGTTGATTGCCAGAGAACTGATCCCTTGGTTCATGCGACTGTCGACACTGCTGCGCCGGGACTCAATGGTCTCGGCCACACTCACTCGTTGGGAGGGAGCTTCGTAGTTTTGGTTGATGGAAGGGAGGGTGGAATTCGGCTGGCCGAAGTTGGGGGAGGGTTGTTGAGTGCCAGCGGAGGAAGGGGTGGTGGATTGGTCGTGGGGGTAAGGGGAGCGGTCGACAGCCGGATGTCCGCGATTCGGAGAGGGTTGCGACGCGGAGATAAAGCTGAGGGAGGGATAGTTGTTGCCGGTGCCATTGGTCGCTGTGGAGTAGGTAGACGATCCTACATGGTCAGCACCGCGCCGCTCCCATTCCGTACTGGGTGAGGGTTTCCTACTTGTGCTTTGCGGCATTGACCAATTCCCGGAGTCACGTTCGATTGTGTTCAGTGAACCATTCCCGGGGGATTTCTCGGCGGAGGCTCCGGTCCCAGGCATATTCGCGGTGAGGGTCGAGATAGACGGGAGGGTTTGCGTGGAGCCTGTCGTCGACTGAGGCCCTGAGACTGCCTCCCATGGGCGATGTGCGACAGCAGGATCCATGGCGGGAGAGTTCACGATCAGGCGGGGAGCAGTGAAGAGAAATCGAATATCAGCCCGCTCTTTTTCTTCCACACTATCGCATATTCCAAATCGAGAGAGGAGATTGAATTCGAGAAACGATTCACCGTGGAACCGTTGTAAAAGTTTCGAGGTTCGCGCGAGGTCAAAAGGAAGGCTAGATCGAAGGTTAGAACTGGAGAGGTCCCTGCAACACCGATCAAGCTTACCGAAGTGGGACGAGAGTCAGGTATTAGGATATAGAGTATTATGCAGTAGAGGCCGAGTAGAGCGAGTCAAGTAGAGAGAAAGAGGAGAGTCGAGGGAAAGATTAAAGAAGTAGAAAATTGGAGACTCGAAAGCCGAAAGCCTCGACGGTCTGAAACTCTTTTCTTTTCTTTTTCAACCTTCTTTTTGGCATCCCCTTTCCGAAATATAAATTAAATCGAACGGAATGGAATATAGAAAAGGGAAAAGCCAGGAAAAAGCGAAATAAAAGAAATAAAATGCAAAGAATGCGAGTACTGGTATTACCGCCAAGGCCCTACTGCAACTGTGTGTGCCACGAGGCTGACCCTGGGGAGTAAGGACTAACTATACTTGCTCTTAATTATTGTGAAGTCGTTTATTATGCTCTTATATTATGCTATTACTGCTATTGACCCTAACTGTCCTCTCTAATCTATACATGCTCATCTACTACATTCCTGAATACATTAGAGAAGCAAGGAGAACTGTGCAAGTCTTCACGTCATCTTAGAAAATAGGATAGACTCGAATATATAACACAAAATGAATATCAAATAGAAATACAAATCGAAATAGAATACTATTGTTACAATACCCCTTCACGTGTCTCTCCCTTGCAGTCTCCTACTTATCGGCTCTCCAGTCAAGCTGCATTCGCGACCGGGGCTAACTGCACACACCCGTTTGGGAGATTAAGTACTGTAACCACTAGGTACCCAAGTCTGTATAAGTATGTTGGACACATGGCAGACGATGCAGGGTTGATCGGCGGGCTCGGGGGGCAAATAGTAGAGATTTCTACTTCTGTTGAGAATTGGCTAAAGTACCAAAGTTGTCTAGTACATCCCTGTCTAGGTCATCCTTGTCCGTGTGAAGAATTACATCTTTTCTTCAGTCCCACATAACTATGGCATAGTCTTATTCACCGAGGGCTCACATGTTATGATATATACAATCCAATCCTTATATTTTCTTCTTTCTAGAATTACAATGTATCTAATACCCAGCTCAAACAGATCCACTCCCTTTCTGTTTGTAACACCTCGGACACAGACAGAAAGTGTGTCACAGATCACCCACGCTTCCATGAGCTTGAGCTTCATACCGTACTCATGCACCCACCCGTCCCTGCCGCCCGAATCATCACATGTTGACCTGTCAGAAGGGACCAGATGGGTAGCACGGAGGACTGGGTTATGTCGCGCGGCTATTTTCACCAACTTCACGGGGCTGTTGAGGGTAATATCCCGGTTCCGACAGTTCAGTGTGACCTAGAGTCTTGGCGAATATGATGGATCGGGATCTGGATCTAGTCGATTGGTGAATGGAGGTCGAGGAGGTAATATGCGATATATTAATCATATAGTCGGATCGATTCTTTGGAGAAGAGACTATTTACCCGAATTCCGGTCAATGCCTGCCAGGTGGCTTTTGGGTGTATCCCATACTCCGTTTGATCGGGTGTTCGTCCAGAAATAGACCAGACCCAACCGTTTGTAACCTGTAAACCGATATAAAATACACTACTGAAAATGAAATTGAAATGGAAACAATTGAATCAAATGCCGGGCCCAATCTAGCTGACACCGCCACACTGTGGCGGCAATAACACGTCGTCCTTACCCACATGCTCTGCACCACCGATGTTGGATACTGTGTATATTGTATGGTGTAAGTAATTTAGGCAGCACAGATTCAATACAATAACCATATGCATGTCAAGTACCACTGTCTATCATCTTCCCCTTCCAGCATGCCACATGGCACCATCGTCGCCTTGCAGAATGTCTCGATCGCCACCCGATCTACGGCACATTCCTCGAACCTCTGACACGGTAGCACTTCTCCATACTTGACGATAGGACACAGCTTATCGGAGACTCCAAGCTCAATCTCTGCCAAACAGCTGGTCTTCGGAAAAAAAGGTCCAAAAAACGGCCCATCGGCAACGGGAATTCTCAGTACGACTCTATCTCTACAACGTTGTACACCCTCGCCTACTCGCGATCAAGGGATGGGGTCACTATAGAGTTCATTATGTCAATAGTGCGTGGCTTGTGCGAATGCCTCCTCTCTCATGGCTTGCCCATGGCAAACCCCCATGCTCTCCCATCCCATCTGCTCGGAGCCCATGGCAATACCGTGGCCCTTGCCCATTCCTGCCTCCACGCCTCTTCGGTCGTGGTCATGGGCCGTGCCTTGCTGCCCTTTTCCCAATAGTCTGTCTTGACGGGTCGTACCGTGCAGGGATGTAGGTACTTTCTCCTGTTGCCTCCAGTTCCAACTCCAGCTCTTATTCCTCGCATGGCAGTAGCCCCTTTGTGCAATAGTGAACTATAATATGAATAATTCCCCATATTTATCCAAAGTTCAAGCATGTAATGCCATCCCGCGCATGCGTCTGCACTACTACCTCTCACTAGCTACACATATACAACGTAAATCGTACATCCATCGCACATTACACATACCTGTCTATTTGCATATGTACGTACAAAGTCCTCCGTACCCCGTCCTATACACCTACCAACTCAACCTCCCCTGCCGACGATCCTCACACCGGCCCCGTTCCCCGAAGCTGGGGAGCGCACAGCCAAAGCTTAGAGGTTACATGCAGACAAGGCTGGCAGATCATACCGGGATTTCCAAATTAGAATGTGGGCACAGATGCAAATATTCAATTATCGTCCAAGATATCCACTGGGACCAGAAACCTCCCGTCTCGTCCACCCGTAACTTCCGCGTGCCGCCGCCCAACCACCCCGGTAGTACAACGATTTCGTACCCACCTGCACACTAAGTACGGAGTAATGTTGGCTATCCTACTGAAACAGAAACAGAAACAATATTGGCGCTCGGCTTTGAAATGTTTTGGCTCCACTCGTGACTGAAATAACACAATGGCTTCCTGAGCCCAACCTCATCTGCTCGAATATTCTCTTTGCTTCTCCTACACATGATACTACCATGATCCACATGACACCCGAAATCTCAAGGATGACTCCCGCCACTCTTCAACCGTTCGACTCTCTAGACTCTTATTCTGGAGTGCGAGGTTCCTCGCCTCAGCTTCGATATCATCCACACTCCGAGTGAGCATGATATAGCCTTCGTCATCGAGGCAAAGAGAGCTTCTTTCAGCCACACGCGGCAAGTGGTTCTCTCGCGGAACCGGACTGAATCGACGAGTGGGATTTGGTGCAGACAGTCTAGAAAGTGCCTTTGGGGGGTAGGGCCAATACCCCTATTTTGAGGGTACCGAGGTGTGCTTGATCGTAGATGACGCTCTCATTGGGCAGATGTTCGAAGCGCCAGGTAGTTGGGTCGATGTCATTTAGCAGATGGTGGATAGAGTCTGATGTTGGACTCTGGTGTAGATAGAGGCGCCAATGGAATGTGTAGCTTTTGTCGCCGCGGTCAGATAATACGATGAAGAGGCCGTTGACTACGAAGGGGAGCTGTGGTGGGTCTACGTTGGACTGGCGGGTTTGCTCTGATGTCGACATATTGGATGCTTGTATAGAGTGTTAAGATAGCTGAAGTGATGGTTCCACTCTAGTGATAGTATAGCATGGTATATGAGGTTGTCTGGCCTAATTGGTTTCTCGTTCGTTGTCGTTACACTTATTCTACATAAACCGCTTAATCCGACCACTTCATTGGTTTAGTCCAAGGTCCAGTTTTTCGGTTTAAGTTGGGTCAATGGATAGATGACTGCCACAGCCTAATAATGGATCCATTGGAGAAATCAGAGGAACTAAAAAGCCACGTTGCTACCTAACCGTAACTAATCCCAACGTTGGTCCCTCAGGCTCCCAGGTGTCGATGGATCCATGACCCCTCATTTTCCCCAACATTGGCCCATCCCGAGGTGGAATTGAACTTCATTACGGAGTAGACATATCATCAAGGACAAAGGCAACAGTCAGGATCGATAAGATCTGACTTGAATCCACCAGGTCCCAAATGATCACCCACCTGGCGAACTTCAGATGAGGTCACTAATCTGCAATATGCTGCTGCTACGCTGCTTTATGCTAGATCAGAAAGCCTCCCAGTACCCAACAATTCCTCGATGATCCTACCATCCGTACTCCGTATCTTCACCCGATAACCAAGCATGATTGGCAGATCATTCCACGATCTTCCTCCCCTTGAAATCATCGTGGCACACCCCTTGCCTTCCACAAACCCCACTGGATTCATCCTGTTCTCGGTTTAGGCGCTGTCGCGTGTCGAATGTCAAAACGCCCCGTAGCAAAGGGTTGCACTCAATACATAGTCCTGGTGGAGTCAGTATTTCCCAAACATGTCTTGTCTTGCATGTCGAGAATTCCACGGGGAATCTTCGCCGCTTCCCGGCTTCCCTCCTTACTGGATATGTAAATGTAAATGTATGTTCGGCGCCATGTGTAGCTGCAGTTCCTCTCCTTTCCTATGAGATGGTGAGGTACGGAGTACATACATGCATCATACATGTGCACTACGACATAATGCTGTCGATCATCCACTTGTGTGCATATTTAGTGGGTTGCTTGGGATTTACATTTAGTTACATGTTTTTTGTCGATTCCCCCCACTTCCAAGATTGTATCGATTGTGTATTTTACACCCCTGTATGATCGGAAATGGCCGTTGATAGTCCTTAATTAATGCTCAATTATTCCTTCCTTGCCGTGTCTCAGATCGTGTCGCCGCCCGAGGTCCATTGATCCCGCCCATGTGCTTGTGCTTGTTTCAGTTCGCGCCTCTCGGGATCGCCCCGCGTGTTGTTTACTTTGTTATGGGTTTCAATTGCCGCTGTGGATGATGTCAGTGGTCTGTAGAATTTGAAGTTAAGATTAGAACTTGCTAGACGCTGGTGCGGAGATGTTGATGCATTGGAGATATGTTCTAGTCTGGTTGTATGTTGAACTTAACGAATTGATTGAGAATATGAATGCGTATTTGCGAAAATAATGGTCCGACAATATCTGCAAGACTGTAAACAGTTTTAAAATGTTGAATTACGCCATTGGACGGTATTTATCTGCGGTCCGTAAGAGAAATATATCTACGGACCATCACAATGAGCATTCTAGCTTCGCTTAATACATTAGCCTCCTACTCGTACTTCGTAATTCTCGCACAAAGTTCTGTTACATCTCGCCCATGCTGTCCATTATAAATCTATGGAGAAAGTGGGTAAGCGGGGTTCATCTCGTGGCGCGAGGCTCATTACAACTTAGTAGAGGAGGGGGAAAGAGGTAAAAGAAAGAACATACCGAATCCAAATATCATAACGGTTAGCTTGTCGTAATTCTACACGTTGGATGGAGCTGTTAATGAAAGCCCTATTCCAATCAAAGCCTTTAGTGTCCATTTGTCAATGATGGCTATGGCCAAATAGGGTACGAGTTGAGATAGGCCTAGACCGACTAGGTGTTAGACGTGTTGGACAGTGTTGATTCCTCCTAAACTTAGAAGTTGGGGCCTCCTTGCGAATCGAACGAGCAAATTATATGATAATTTTAATTATATCCTATCGGATATACTATAGCCTCTGCCACTATTGGTCGTGACCCAACGCGCAAAGGATATATATGGCCAATGCTAAAGTTAGTCCGAAGGTGTACCAGCCTTGGAAGGTTTGCCAGGAGCTGTTGTAAATAATGGAGAGAAATATGAATCACAATGAATGTACAGAGTTTATGGTCAGCTACTCCGCAAGTAAACTTGACATAATCCCTGTTACTACTCAAAAATGAGTCTCACTCATTCGGCTAGATGTTACGGTTTACTGCACATGTCGATGCATTTTAACCTATAAAGCAAAGATGTTGAATTGACAGATTGTTTGAGTCCGAGTACTCCGTACACATTCATCCAGCTGATACACCATCCGCATCAAAGAGTCTGATATAGGCTTCTCCAACCTTTGCAGTTGTCAAGCGATTTGCATAATGTCTCAAGAGAAACATATCTAGACGAGAACCACATTCTAATAATCTCGAAACCCAGAGTAAAATATCATCAAGTCAATTCAAGTCGTATATGCGCCATATATAATATCTACAACTTTTTCAAAATCTATGCATGTATGCTGCCATGATCATGAGTTACTCTTCATCATCCTCATCCTCACCCTCATCACCATCTTCTTCATCGTCATCATCATTCTCCTCAAACTCAACGCCAATCTCACCGGTGATATCCCACCGGTCACCCTTAGCCGCAGCACTGACATACTTGACGAACTTGAGAGTGCCGCTATCACGAAGCACTATGCTGAGTCGGTTCCATCCCGCTTGCGTGCTGAACAGAATACCATCATCCTCATCTGCACCCGCTGACCGGTAAATAGCCGGATCGGCCTTGGTCTTCTTCCGACCCAGGACTTGGTCGGCGTTCTCCTCGTCCTCCTCGTCATCATCTTCATCCTCATCACCAGCCATGTAGATCTCGTACCCGCCTAGTGCAGGACCTTCCACGGCGTCATCGTTTGTCTTTTCCTTAGGCTTGGATGTCTCGGCAGAGGAGCCATTGGCTTCTCCATCCTCGTCTCCATCCTCATCTTCTTCCTCCTCCTGCTTCTCCCATCCAGTCGTTGGGGTAAGACAGAGTGAAAACTCCAGTCGAGGCTCTTCGCCCTCATATGCACTGGCAAGAGTATAGTCCTTACCGCGACGGAACCGTCTAGCAAGTAAATTGTGGCTCGTGAGATGGTCCACCCCAGTAACAAGCCCAAGCCACTTCCGGAAAGGCTGCGACGGGAACAGCACGTTCAACAGCTCCTGGATCGGGTTATCGGTGTCTTTCTCCCCGGAAGGATGCTGGTATAGATATCGATGCTTGTGCGGAGGACGAGCAACTGTCCACCCGCGCTGTGTCTGGATCTCATCCGCAGAATCAGGAAGAGGTTGTCTCTCCTGCTCTTCGATGTACGCGCTCACGCGCGATCCAAACTTATCGCTTAGGAAACGTTCTAGGCTGAGCGAGGACTCGGCGGAGAACGCGTCTGACATCTCCTCAGCAATATCGGGCGTCAAATACGAAGGCGCAATGTACTGAAGCAGGAAGGCCAAGTCGCTCTCTGTGAACTCGCCCTCGCTCTGCTCTTCCACTTTGCCCTTGCCCTTGCCTTCGACTTCGGGTTCCTCCCAGGACACCGGCTGCGGCTGCGGCAGGTCATAGATATCGCCGCGGCCCTGCAGCTGCGCCAGACTGCTGCGCTCGGCAAGCTTTTCTTCCAGTCCTTCCTCGTAGCCGTCTTCGCCTTCCTGTGGGATGTGGAACCAGCCACTGATCGCCATGCGCACGCGCTTCTTGGTCTTGTCTTCGTCGTCGCGTGGATAGTACACTTCCTCAACATCGTGGAAGCTCTCGCCCGGTTGAACGGTGAAGAAGCTCAGTTGGTTGAAGGCGGGCGGGATGGAGAGGCTGTAGTCCGGGCTAGGAATTTTGACGTCCTCTCCTTTGGCGTCCTTCTTGGTCGTTGTCGGGAACAGGCGCAGGGCACCGCCCCACTCGGCTTGCCAGGGTGTGTCCGGGTCAGTCAGGTAGAGGATGTAGCTAACGCGGCGACTGCCGATGACATCGTCGTGACAGAGAAGGTGACAGCCCTCTGTGTAGACGTTGATGGCCATGTCAGTCTTTTGCCCGCTCAGCTTGCCGGAGCCAGTCACGGATGACAGGTACTCGCGGAACCGTGCTGAGTAAATCGCATCGCGCAGCTTCAGTAGTGACGGCAGTTTCGAGAGGGAGGAGTCATCCAGTCCATCGAGGTTGGCAAGATCGCCAGACTGGAAGATCTTGTAGATGTCTGTTTCCTTCTCGGTGAAGGACACTTGCGTTTCGATCTCGTCGCGGACGGAGCGAAGAAGAGTAGGCTCGATTAGAGGGTGAATGACGCCATGAAGGTAGCTAGGGATTGAGATATGTCAGCCTTTTGCCATTGGAATATTCTGTTGTATATACATACGGAGAAGATTTGGCGTATTCATTGGTGTACTTCTGTTGCTCCGCGGTTTCGAACAGGCCGTCGCGGAAGCGGGCAGCAGCCTCCTCACTGGAAAGGGCCCGTTTCTTGGACTTAGGCATGGAATTGCCATCGAGAGAGGCCCTCGCATCTGTCTTGCGCTTCATTTTTGAGGTTTGCAGAGGAATGGGAGCTTCAACAGCGAGTGGCCTGATGTTTCATAGATTTTTCCGGGCGGTGAGGGCGCGCGATGAGGCGGTCACTGTGTTTGTGTTGGATCTCCATGAATATCGCAGTTCACTTCTATTGTTGAGTTCATTATAATTGATACAAGGCATGGTACATCTCTAATATAAATGTAGTAAAAATAAATGTAGTAAAATGTCGGTCAGTATTGTGTCAAGAACCTGTATTCTAGGAGACCTGGTCTCTGCGTAGATGAGTGGCGCATAGCCGACGCCCTCGTCTTTCCAATAAAATACTTCCTGCACGTTAGTCCTTCCTTTCTCCTTATGACCTGAAAGATCAAAGTTCCTCATAACCACCGTCTTCGTTTCGATCGAAGCCATAACAGTTGAACACATGTGATTGCGCCAAATCCAGGCAGTGTCGTCATAACCCGCCTTATCACCGCAAAGACCTCGATTGTCCCCCCCCACTTAACCCCAACTTGCTTGATTCTTCAACTCTATCGAATCTCATTATGCAGCAACCAGGGGCTGAAGCCCCGATCCCAGATCAGCCGGGAACTCCACCTCGCCCGCCTTATTCCCCGGTAACGCCCGTGTTTGCTCATCTCGTGCCAGTCGCCTCCAACGAGCCATCAATCGTACCGCCACCCGCATCTCCCTCTCCAACATCACACATCCCTCCACCGCCATATGGGAACTATTCACAACCCCCGCCTCCTCCAAATCCACCCGTCTTCAAGCCTCAACCGCCCCCTATCCCTATCTCCGAGAGCGATAATCCAGATGCCATCGCGCTCCGTTCCGCCATCTCGATTCTGCAAATGCAGAAGCAGCAGAGTTTGCGCGACATCCAGGCATTGGATCGCATGAAAGAGGCCGCCGCTGCTGATCCAGAGGGGTTTGCGCACGAGCTAGCAGCAGGTCGACTGAAGACCCAGGACCACGGTGCTGTGATCCAGTTCTCGGAGGAAGATGCGGACGACGAAGAGAATGAAGACGGTTCAAAACGCACGAATCTCGACGGCTCACCCGCTTCGAATTTCGGTCATATCCCTGTTCCTCAGAATATCGTCCGTATGCCCCCAATCAACTGGGCCAAGTATCAGGTTGTTGGAGAGCCGCTTGATCGCATGCACGAGGAGCAATTACATCGACCGAGCTCTGGGGAGCCTCGACGAGGACGCGCGCCGGAGCATGTCCTGGCGTCCCCGTATCGGCCGTTTGTGGATCAGTTGGAGGGACCGTCGAGACTCGGCCGTCCTAGCAAGGCGAAGAAGACTTGAACACGCCAACGGTTCTGATGATAATGCATTTGGGATTATGGACTTTTACGAAGTTATGTACTTTAAGATTACGAATAGAGCTGGACTTGTGTCCCTTGAGTATTTAGGTTTCTTGGGTAAGTTGGCGTTTTGTCTTGCACACTTCATTAAAAAAGACGGAGAAGGGAAATATACCTTTCATCCATGCCTTGAAAGCTTCAAGGTTCTAAATTTGTTGAACAATATACAATAGATCATATAATCAAAAGCAGGCGCTGCAATTATATAAAAATCATAGAATGTCTCTTCAGTCGGTTGACAAAGGTAAGAAGGAAAGGACAACAATCAAGACTTCATGGTAAGACTTTCCTGCAAGTCTTCAGGTAAAACAAACAGAGTCTCTTCAGGCAAACAACCCTTGGCCTCATCAACCCTCCCATCCGTAAGATAACCATCGATCAGCCTCATAGTAGCAGTCACATCCGTAACCGACACAATCCACTCATCAATATATCGCCCGACAGCCTCTCCACTCAACCCAATCTGAATACTCCGATAATCCAAAGACCGCAGAAAAAGATCCCGCTCAGGATCCCACTGAACGCGCACCGGATTGGCACGCAGTTTCTTCTGCCATTCCTCCTGGCTTGTCTCACCAGGCGTGTAGTGACTCAAACAGGAATGGCGCAATGCCCATTCGAATCCCGTGCGGGTAATCTCTATCGCCAGAACACTTTCCTGTCGGGCTTTGGTCGCCCAGCCTGATCGGTATGCCATCCATAGAAAAGAGGGCTTGATCCATGTCATTCGCTCCCTTGAAAATGGAGGGACGAATGTTTGGGCATTGAGTGCTGGCTTGGCTATCTCGGGGGAATATGCTTGGTACACTATGATTGTGTTTGGGGTTTGTTTTGCTCGGATGGCCTTGTAGTTATTTGAGGGCATTGTGGGATGTGGAGACATGTGTTGTAGAAAGTGGAGATGTATAAATAATTTTCATGTGCGGAAATAGGAATCATGCGATGATGAAATCTCCCAGTAAGCGTAGGAAATTGGACTTCGATCTTCAAGTGCCTATGATATAGTATCTTGGCCTTGAGCCTCACACCAAACCTATTCGGGACTCCGCTATACTTCATCATCGGATCAGCTGATAAACTTCCTTTTTACCCGAGGCCATTGCTGGACTATGGTGCCAAGCACAGGGGTGTCTTTCATCTGGAATACCACATGGCAAATATAAAATTTCAAGTTTAAGACGTGCTGGCAGTCGTGAGCAAACATGAAAACACGGAGACCACTGATAAGTTCTGTACAGGGTTTCGTGATAAAGAGCCCTTGCTGGGATCGGTTTGATACTCCCGCACTTCCTGCAAGAAACTCTCTACGAAGTTATCGGCATGGCTCCGGATCAAAATATCCTTGTATGAAGAACGTTAAAGGGAATAATGGTCTTGAGTGACAAAAGCCATGCACAGGACTTTGGCCTAGTCTTGGGCTGGGAAGGCCCCTTGAGGTGAATAAATTCGGGGGCACATTTGACGTGCGTTCACTGCCGGTGTGGACGCTTTCCAATCACCTCATCGACTCCTCCCATTGCCTCCCAGTAACGTGCATGGGCCTCCTGGACACGCTTCCTGCTTGTCTCAGCATCGTCCTCGGATGTGTCAGAGGTCTCGGCGACCTCGAAGGGGGGTGCATCCAGAGCTTGGTTGGTGCGTAGCCTTTCCACGATACCAGAGTCCACAAGACGCTGGATGTTCTCTCTAAGCCGTTGATTGGCACTGGGATCACCGGGCTTGCAGGCTAAAAGAATATGGTTCTCACAAGCCGCGTTCACAGGCGGCTGGGCGAGATTGATCTAGGTTACTTGAGTAAGTAAAGGATTGGGGAGGGGTTGTCTGGAATAAGTATCTTACACTGGGAGCACCAGAGGGCATGCCGGTCTTGAATGTCAAGATGCTTTCGCCGAGGGGGATGTCGGAGCTGGTATCAGCTAGGATGCTGTTATCGGCGTGCCCACCATGCTGATGCTGATATTGAATCATGGCCTGTCTTCGGACCTCCTCGTCGACGAGGCCCTCAGCTTGGGGAAAGTCCATGATCTCGTCAAACGACAGCGGGGCATGGGGATGGTTCTCCATTCCGATAGGTGGTGGAATGACTTGATGATGTTAGCTTGGATGGGTCAAGGTGAAGATGAGATTTAGGAAGGAAAAACTCACCAGAGGCGGCGGTTATCTGGGTATTGGAGATGGAGGAAGAGAAAGAAGACCCTTGTCCTGGCAGAGCCGAGGGCGTTTTGCTTGACTTCTTAGAAGAAGAGGCCGGTATGTTGAAAGAGATGAAAGTGTCAAGCAATGGTTGGTACGATCTAAAATTCTTGCAAAGTCGACCCCGAGGGATGCATGAATAAGTCAGAGAACATTGAGCGGTTGGTGCTGTCTGTGTCAATAAAAAGGTCAATTGATCGTTCTCGAGTAGAAGGAGCGATAGCCATATATCTACTAGTCACTATACAGACAGGAAGGACACCATAAAATCTTAGAAATATAGGATTTAAGATTCAGTGGTCGAGATCTCAGGGTATCGCCATAACATGATAACATGAAAGCTACAAGATGGGCTTGAATACATGCCTTTGTGGTGACTTCATGTTAGCCATATACAAGCATGAGCCCCAAGAGTCATGTAAAGCGAATAAAACGCCAGATTACCTGCTGGTTGATAGATCAATACGCGAGCAATCCTTCTTTAATTCAGATACATGGACTTGTTATTCTCGGGGTCTTGATTATAGTACATTTTGTTGCTATAACTACCTGGCAGGTTTGGTATGTCCAAACTCTATGAGAACATCTAACCATTCTATTCCTTGCTTGGGCTAAGAGTTTTATTTCCAGTCTCTTCGGGAATATGGCAATAGACCAAGGTATTACTCTAAATGCTTGAACCAAGGAAGTATATGTACACATTCCGGTATGATATGAACAAAGGAATTTAAGAGCTTCGAGGTTGCACCCACTCAAAGCTTCGCTTTCCCATCCTTCTCAAACTGCTGTATAGCCTCTAGCCCTCTTTCCCGAACAGCTTGGTTCTTCGCTTCGACATTCTTCCGCCACTGCAAGTTCCCGAAATGGTTATCCAAGCCGTTCAAGATCCCACAATACATCTCCTCTTTCATGGTACCGTAGATACCTGTGGCAGCCTTAGTCTGGAGCTTGCGGGTCTGGATCAGTGCGAGCGCTTCCTCAGCCCCACCAACAGCATCAACGATACCAGCCTGGAGCGCATTGCGTCCACCAAAGCGGTGAGCTTCGAGAACCACAGTTCGGAAAACGACTGGCGTCAGCTTCTCGCGGAATATGGACATCATGGGTGTCTGAAGCGGGACGCCGAATTCTAGCTCATTAATACAGAGGAAACCACGGTCTGGGTTCATGATTCGGTAGTCATGATACATGGCCAACATGAAGCCGGCAGCAAAAGCGTGTCCATTTAGTAGACACACGGTTGGCATGGGGTATCTAGGGCGGATGTTAGTATTTTAAAACATGCATAACTCAACTTTGTCCTCAAAGTGAGTATTGAGACAAAAACATACGTCAAAAAGCGTCGGAACAATCGCCAGATCCAGTTCTCGCAGAACCCTTTGGTTTTCTTGACAATGTCGAGATCAAGCCCATTGCTGTAGAACTTGGCAATTCCACTAGTTGTGACTAGGACACCCTTGGGGTAGCGGTGCTCGACAATGTCAAGAGCGAGCAGCAGAGCATCAATAAAAATGGGTGTCAGCCGGTTGTCCGGGGGCGAACTAAAGGTGAGCACGTAGATGGTCTCATGCTCTTTTGCTGTGCTCGGGTTTGTGCAAACGATCGAGCCTCCAGTAGAGCTGATCGGGACGGTGAAAAGAGTTGTCATGGTGGAAATATTTGGGATATGAAGGTTTCGAGGAGACACGATAGCTTCAAATATGATCGATTATTGGAATACTAATCATACCTCGGCATCATCACATGCAATGATATCATCACGTGATGCCCGAAGCCATCGCTCGTGATATTTTCAGCGCAGAAGATCTTCAGCCTGGACGTAATGAACCGGCATTCACGCTTTCCTCGATGGGAGAAGGTTCATACGGGGTACTGTTTTCAATCTATTCGAGCTCGTAATGGAAAATTCATGCCAACCCAAATACACACTGGTCAACCTCGATATGCCTTTTCCACATTGTCATTGACAATGATCTAATCATTGCTCGGCATATTCAAGCTCGACCTTAGCTTCTGAACACCCTCCTCATTCTTACGTGTAGTTTTTTTTCAGATGCCAACGACGATATTTTGGTCTCTAACATGATTTGAAGATGATCATCTGCCTTAAAAGTAATCGGCCAGGTGCCCAATGTTCGAAAGTAACTTTGCATGATTTTATCTTGAACCCTGATATACCGCTTCGTATGATATTGTAGGTACAGAGCAGAGAAAGTCATACATCGCCAAACTGAGTATTCCAAACGAGAAACGTCCTATGAGGTCAGATCTCAGTTCCGGATATTTTGTCACAGACAAAAGAAACAACGAGGTAAATTGATTCATTGAGGGGTCGAGACCTCGAGAACGCGGAATTAACAAAGAAAATTCTAAAACAATGAACTTCAATCGCTTTGAGTGTAGAAATGATATTCCTAGGTAATGATAAGTATCGTTGGCCCCACGTAATGTTTGATCTTTTCATCTAATTATATATTCTGTTGGGCGGTCTTCAGACTACTCATTTAGACTGACAATCAACTGTAGAAACTCGATGCATTTACATTATTGACATTACATCCACAACAATGTCCCCAATACCCGCGTTTGGCCCGGGCCTTGAAGCGGACTACACCAACATAGTCCGAACTGTGGAAACACAGATCGAAACTCTGACATACAAGGCATGGCAACGCTATGAAGTGATTGAGCAACTCGAAAACCTGTGCCGGGACCTGGTATTCCAAGCAACCTGCGATGAACGCAAGCCTCGCAGCCATCTTCGTGGGTATGCCCAATTCCAACGTTTGTGCATGACACTTAGACTTTATTTACCCGAGGCAATCCTAGTCCTCACGAGTGACTGGACCAGTTACCAGATAAGTAGCCGGGCCTTCGACTGGGTGCGAGAGGATGATATTGAATATACGGCAGCTTGTGTACTCAAGGAGGCACTTCTTGCCGCACAATCTACTGACTGGTATCTTTGATATGGATTATCCGGAGGATTGTATTGGCAGACCCTGATTCCCAACTTATTTTTTGAGCAGTTCTGAAAAATCATCTAAATCAGCCCTTTTCCAGACTCGTAGGGACTCCCATAATTTGAACCTCCTCCGAGAAGTACGTTAAATCAACGTGGTAAGGAATTTAGCGCTGCGGTTGCGCTTCTAATCCATTTGGTGTTAAATCGAGAAGCCGAAAGAACTAGGGGCGGAGGCGACAGTACCAGTGCCCGCCTCGGAAGTTGAACTGGCTATAGTCATGGCGCTGACGAGGTCGAATTGGCATGAAATACAGCGGATGAGGCCATTGGGTGAACAGCTGACGGAAGTGGAAAGGTTGGTGATAGCACATGAAAGTCCCGAGGGTGGGAGCGAAGAGGACAAATGCGTAGGAGACGATGTGTATACGGCAATGTCGGTGGTGATTGAGGTTTCTGACTTGGCCGAATTCTCGAATTCTCGTTCGAGGAGACACCACATTCATCTCAAAACTGTCCGAAGAGCCAGATGCTGTCATAATAGATATAGCTTCTCGCCGGAGTGTAGTTGATAATCTCAACCGACTTGACATACATCGTGAGTTGCCTCTGAGTAATCAGTCTCGTCAGCAGCCCAGTCGGTCGTGTCGTTGATTTTTCTCGGATTGTCTCCTGTTCAGATACCGATTCGAACGGCATCGGTGACTTGGGGAGCTCGCAAGTCGACCGTCCAGACAAAGGTGAGGTTACCCCTGGCCCAAATCCAATCATTATTCGAACCCGAAGTGCGTCAAGTCGTAGTTGATATGACGTTTGGTGTTACCCCTATTAGAAGTAGGGTTTGTCGAAGGCATTGAAATCTGGAGTTTTCGGAGCAGAACGAGGAAGAATAAAACAAGAGACAGTCTGACTAGAAAATCCGAAAGTCAGCTGTTTATATCTGCGAAAAAATTTCCCAAAGTAGTAAAAGTCGGTACGTTTACTGCGCTCATGCGTAAGGGACTGGGTCTTCCCCCAGCATTTTTGGTTCGTTTGGCGGGCTAAATAAGAAGTCAGATATAGCTATTAGAGGAAAATATAGTAAGTAAAAGGCAATATGATCGGACTCCTATAAAATGTGAACGTGGCGGGACTGTGTTTGCTGAAAGATAGGGCTCGCGGGGCCTCAATATAGAGCGAGTCCAACTCCTTTGGCAGGGAGATCATTTGCCTGCCATTTCCTGCAGTCAGTTTTAAGGCCAGAGAATGCTCCAATAGACTAACTGCAGATGGACCAGGGAAATGAAGTGCTTGCCAAAGTAGTTGGCCTCGATCTAAGTTGATTCCCCATTAGTACTAGGATAGTCCTCTATTGCAATATTGTTAGGTCCAGTAATATTAATAGATCTTATCACCTTCATTTCCGAATATAAGCTTCCTCGGCAGAAGAGAAAATAACTAAAGAGGAAGCTGAAGAGGCGAGCTGGTTTTTAAATACTCTGCCAAAAGTGCTTCGTCACCTTGATAATAACAATCCACTGGGCTTTTTCCATTGTTTTTCTTTTCTTCCTTTTCCCTTCCTTTTCCTTCGTGTGTCCACTTTTTAATTTCCTCGCCTTCCTCTTTATCAGGCAATAGCCAATGGTCGGATATTGTTCCTGATCTGGTCCTCGGAGCGGATGCTGGCGGGCTAACCAAAGTAACGTAGCCAATCGGCATCGAGAGAGGAGCCGGGTAATTACGCTGCCTGTGGGGTCTTTAACAGTCGGCTAACCCCAAAGGGGCAGTGTAATTTGCGCTAAGGAGCTAGCTAGTATATAGCGCCGAGTCAAGCTTCGCAAAACCTTTCCCTTGGACTCGGAGATAGCCTTAGTCTCTCCTTTAGTCTCCATAGCTTCGGTCTCAACTGGACGATTTGCCTAGCACTTTCAACGCTAGGCCGGACTAAGTATGGGCAAGGTTCTAATTACAGCGCGAGTTGGTGATTCCTTTAGCCTGCGCTCTCGCTTATTGACCTCCTTAATCTTGATTTTTCGAGCAGTCATGGCGAATTCTTCATTAAACTTATATCCACTGCCTGTCTGATCTCCTTTTGTGGATGTTCTTTTTAGAGGCTAATTCTCACACATCCATCCCCTCCCGCTATCGTGATACTTCCTTTACATTGCGATATAAAGCGACATTGTGCGCGTGCTAGGATCGGACCGAGCATACTGCGTTGACGAAGACCTCCGACATCATGAGATCCTGGGCGTCGTTCCTCCTTTTGTCCCTGACGACGATTATCGGGGTCAGCAATGCCAACACCGAATACACGGGGACAACCTGCAACCCCCTCAACAAGACATGCGATGCGGATCCGGCTCTCGGAACCGAGCACACGTGGCTGTTCAACTCAACTCTGGATAGCGATCTCTGGGACATGAGGACCGGCTCTCTGGATTACACCTCCGAAGGAGCCGACTTCATCATCAAAACCGAGAACGCGTCGACGCTCCTCGTGTCCAACTTCTATATTTTCTTCGGCGTGATGGAGGCGCACGTGAAGATGGCCAAGGGGGCCGGCATTATCAGCAGTGTGATCCTACAATCGGACGACCTCGACGAGATCGACTGGGAGTGGGTTGGATACAACACGAGCGGAGTGCAGTCCGATTTCTTCGGCAAGGGAAACACAACCACGAGTGATAGGGGCGGATATCATGCAGTTGCAAATGCCGATACCGAGTTCCACAACTACACCTCGTACTGGGATAAAGACCGCCTGGAATGGTGGATTGATGGTGACTTGGTGCGGACAGTGAACTATTCCGAGCCATTGACTGTGTACGGCAAAAATTACCCGCAAACACCGTGTCAGGTCAAGGTTAGCAATTGGCCAGTTGGAGTCAAGGGTCAGTCGCAAGGCAATCTGGAATGGGGTGGTGGTTTGGTTAATTGGTCCGATGTTCCGTTCACAATGACTGTATCGAAAATCCGCGTTCAGGACTTCGCCAGTGGAAAGGAGTACAAATACACCGGAACGACGGGCACTTATGAAAGTATTGAGGTTGTCAGGTGAGTTTTGTTTTGAATCGGTTGAAGAATTCCGGACTAACTTCATCTCGCAGTGGAAATTCAACTGCCGCGGCAGTAATCAACAAGAAACCAGCGGAGACCCTCGCCCAGAAATGGGCTGATCTTGGCAATGGGGCTCATATCGGTGTGTACGTCGGTGCAGCTGTGGCTGGTGCGCTTATGATTGCCGGCTTTGTCTTCTGGTGTATGAAGCAACGCAAGAGCGGCCGTCTACAACGCGCTTTGAACGATGATGAACACACCGCCGAGCTCACGACGTTGGAGCAGTCAAAGTTGAGATGGAGGCAAAGTGAATTGCGTAGCAAGGGCAGCTACCAGCCGGTTCCTTGAGGGGGTTGGATTGTATACCATGTTTCGGTCATGTTTATTAATTTAATGTATCACATTGTTATATATCCCGTGTATTTAAGGAGTTGAAAGCAGGAATTTATCGTTGGCCACATTATAGCATACTATGTGTTGGCCTTGAGTGTGTTCGCGATAAACTTGAGGAACTTGGTCCTTATTAGATACCAATCAATGAATCGCTTGGATACCAGGGACAGATACATTCGCACAGGATAGATTTCCGCTAGAATGCTTGGACGCAAAGCGAAGGGAAAACATGCCAGACAATGGAGTCAGGAATGGACGTCAACCCCGCTCAAACGAAATCCTGGTCATTGGTACCCGAGAACAGAATCAATCCACTTGCAACTCCTTGGCCACTCATACCCATCTTACGAGACACCGTGGGATGTAGAGGTAATTATGGCGACTGATCAAAAGAAATTTGTCTGCTTGGGAGAGTGAGGTGGGGCGACAATCATATCTCGAGTCATGAGGACAGGCCTGGATTATCCCAGCAGATGATGGTGGGGCCGTTTGTCCTTCGAATGGGGAGCAGATATCAAAGATAATCCGAACTCAAGGACTGACTGGGAAGGTGACGTGTCGAGTTGGGCACCCTTGTGAAGTACTTGGTGGTTCAAATAGGGAAGTGCAGACATGAAAGAGAATCTGACCGGAAGGACTGACCGGAAGTGACATGTCGGCTCAGGACTGGGCGCATTCGTGAAGTAGAGGTTCAACTTGCTACTCTTTCAAAAGTCAAGCAATTCATGAGGCATATAGCGCCCTTCACGCCGCCATCGCTTCATCATCAGAAAGAATACTCGGTGCGCTGCTCACACCTGAACTGTCGCTGTCTGTCACCTCTGAAGCCCGGGCACGAACCTGCACACTCCAGTCTTGGATGCTTGGGACACCCCCCTCAATGACGACAGGGTGTTCCTCGGCACTCTTTCCTAGAACAGTTCCAGCGTACCGGGACTCCTCTCCAGTCTTACTGTGTTTCTTCTTCAATGCAGTCAGGTAATCCTCTTTTTCGACGGCGTCAGGGTCCACCATGTCACCCTCGCTGGGCACAAAGCCGGCAACGCGTCGGATTTCACGGTGGGCAGGGCCAGTGATCCAGCCGAGGAAGGCATCAAGACCACGCATATCTTCTTTTCCCTGCCAGTCCTCTTCCCATTCACGTAATTGTGGTCGTATGGCGCCTGCGTCCTGCAGAGCTTGGTAGATGTCTTCAAGGTCGGGAACTGGGTCGTATGGGTGCGCATTTGCGGCATGCTGGGCTGCAGCCGAGGCAAGAATAATCAGATATCGCCCAGTCAGGTCCTGGATAGACTCCAAGACTGAGGGGCGTGTTGAGTGGAAGCCTTGAGCGCGGAGGATTTGGATGATCGGAGGGCGGAGGAGAGCGTTATGAAGATTTGGGCCCGACATTCTGCAGGATATATCGGCGAACAAGGCAGAGAGGGCGGGAGGGACGTGACATGAGAAAGTAGAAAAAGGGAAAAGTAAAGGAGTGTTGAATGTACAGGCGACTAAGTGCGCCATCGGGGCATAACCCTCTCATTGGTTAATATTGCCCGGCAGTATTTTAAGAAGTACATGTCACTACGTTAGAGTGTAGTATTTTCTTACGCCACATAATAGTATCAATATATTCAAAAAATAATCTAAAAGACACCAAAAAAGACACCAGAAAAGCCATATATAATACTGAGTGGTAAGATGATTTCTTTATAGAGTTCAAGATCAATAGTTACACCGTTACGAAATACAGGCTTCGGAAGGCGGTGATTCATGGCGGTGCCGTAGTATCCAAGAGCATATTGTCGCCAGTCAAAGCCTTCGTCTCTTCAACGGGCGATGTGACGGGGTTAAGTGTCAAGACTATTGTAAGCAGCCCATATCCTGTGTGCTAGGATGTCCATGCCGTCATGGGTCATGATAAAATCAGTCTTATTCTGCGGTCTGGGCTGGTAATGGATATCTTCGAAGGGAATGCGGAGGCTCCCTTGAATATTGTCACAACCTGGCGCTGGATCTTTCGTGATCTCCATATTCTGCACCAGTAAAGGAATCCCACACGCGTTGCTTCGCCATTGCGCAATTGTGATTCTTCCCGGTAGTACTTTTATACTGAGTACAACATTCACCTCTCCGCTGCTTTGGTTGAGCCAAAACATCATGTCGTTCTCGAGTTTTGCTGGTATATCCTCGCATGCTACCTGAACTGCTATGCTACGAACAATCGGCCCGCTTGAATCGCCCTGAATTGCCTCGGACTGTTTTTGAACCCGTAGACATGAGCTCATAATCCCGCTCCGTTATTCCAGTAACAATTGCCGCTGAATGTGCTTCAGTCCCCATTCTGACAAGATGGTTGATAGAAGGGTCGTAGCTCTCGGATGATTGTGCGAGTAGATTTTCTTCAACATCCATTCAATCAAGGAAGGTACGCTCATCGACAAGGAAAATAATGTAAGGGTTAGATAACTCTGTATCCCGTCCATGTCGCTCCATTTCCTGTTGAAATTTGAAGAGACTCCTGAAGTCCGTTGAACTTATATTTTGGGGTCGTGGAAGGAAGACCGTGTTCAAACATGATAATGTTAAAGATGATGTTAAATGTGAGAGAAATTTCAGTTAGTGGTAAGAGAAGTTATAGTCGTTAAGAGGCAAAAATGACAATAGGACGGACGTGGTGCCTATAATGTAAATGTGCAGCAACCGCCCCGGTGGAACCTCACTTCCTCAACTACCTCCACTCACCTTACTCACCTTACCCTTACTACCAGGTATCATCATATCGCCACTATGCCTCTAAAAATCAAATTCTCCAGGAGGCCAGACCCGCCACCAGAAGAACCAGCGCCTGTACCTGCACCCGTCCCTGCGCCTGCGCCTGCTCCCCCATCGGCCGAAGCTCAAGCCCCGCGCAAGATCACACTCAAGATCGCACGAAAAGCACAACCTGAGAGTGAAGAGAAACAAAAGAAGAAGAAGTCAACAAAAAAGCGACCAGCCGACATTGCTGCACTGCCCGAGGCTGAGCCCGAGCCCGCACCCGAGACGAGCCAGCAAGGCCCCAAACGAATAAAGTTGATCCCATCCAAGAAACCTGCATTGCAGTCAATCCGCATCAAAAATAAAGGAATCGTTCCCAACCGACCAGTAGGCGTTGGGTATGACTCCGAAGCTTCGGACACCGAAATTGATCCGGCCATCGAAGAACAATTCATCTTACGGATGCTCCCAGGAGAGGACTGCGATATTGTGAGGAAAATAATCAACGAAAGGACATTCAAGACTGGCGAGGTCGGGATCAAAGCCCTCACACGAGAGGGCCGGCGCGCCATCGTGAATGTTCGGGGCCACCAATATGCGGCAGCTCTAGTGGATCTACCCTGCATCGTCGAGGGCATGAAGAGTTGGGACCGACGAGGCTGGTACAAGTCGGCAGATATCTGTCAAATGCTCTTGGTTTTGGGACGCGTCAACAGTGACCAAGAAGCTTTGGAATACCCACTCCCTCCGGGCGTCGACTCTCCCGATGAAAAGACACTTCAATACGCACACGGTATCGCACCACCCCTCCGTTGGGTTCGCAAGCGGCGTTTCCGCGACCGCGTCAGCACCCGCACGATCGAACAAGTTGAAAAGGCCGTGGAAGAACTCATTGCCCAGGACGACAATTCGATTTTCCCTCCCAAGTTCGAGTTGGTGGACAGCACATCACTGAATCGCGTCGAGGGCTTGGTACAATCGGGAGGCTACGCGGAGGAATACGACGATGAGCAAGATGCATACGGTGAAGCGGAAGAAGAGATGATGGACGACTTCGAGGATGCCCTTGCTGCCGAGATGGAAGCGGCATTGGCTGCCGGGGATGATGAGGCACAGGGAGCACCTGAGCAGGTACACACTACGTCCCAGACGTTCACACCAGCTGGAGGACCGACTGAACGCGGTGACACCTCTGCGGATGAGAGCAACATATCCGACGAGGACGAGGACGATGAGCTGGATGACGATCAAATCGAGCAGCAACAACACCTCCAGCAGCAGCGTGAGGAAGTCGCCGAGCTGGAAGCTCTCATCAAAACCGAGACCGCACAGTGGGAGAAGGTGCAAAATCATATTTTGCGCAACAAGATGGGCCGACGGATCCAGGAACTGAAGAAGGACCTGCAACTGAAGAAGGTCTCTATGGGTATGCCAGCCGGAGACGATATGTGAGCCCCCGTCGTTTTCACATCCTATGTTCAATATTGGGATTTTCGGCGTTACCATTTCAATAATCATACCCAGTTTGTCCGACCGAGTGCGAGTCCGGTCTCTTATGTTGATACAAGCAGCCTTAACTAGCTCGAAATAATGAAAGTTATGTCCAAATCTTAACCAAATAAAGCACGCTCCTTCCATCGCCACCCTAGAATCGACACACCTCCATTACTTAGCTACTCACCACTGGATCACCAGTAGCCTCTTTAACAGCTTCCTCCACATCCAATTTCTCATCCCGTTCCAACTTCTCTCGCCTGACAGCCTCCCTCTCCGCAACCTCTGCGTCCGCCCCAGGCTCAACCGGACTCCTCCCAACCCTCTCACCTAGTATCCGATCATGCTCAGCCCTCTTCGATTCTAAATTCGCCGCCAGATCATCTGCCTCCCCAAAACCAGGATGGCCAGGCCCACCCGCACTTCCAACAGGGCCAGCATGAGCACCGGCCTGCGCGCGCTGCATCCCCATCCCCTTCCGCTGAACCGTGTCAGCTATATACCCCTCCGCGGGCTGCTGCTCCACGCCGTATTCTAAATCGACGTCTGCTGCATTGTGGAGTTCCTGTTCGTGTTGCTGGTGCTGTGCGCTCAGACGAGCTCGTGCTTCATCACTTGAGGGCTGCGACTCCGCTGTACGTTTAATTACCCCGACTGTGTCGCCGTGGTGTCGGGTTGCTTCGGTACTTGCTCGTTGCTCTTGTGGCGTGTGTGAGACGGGATTCGAGGACTGGGCGTAGGCGGCTTGTTTTGGGGGTTGGGCGGTTTGGTCTTGGGTTTGGGAGCGGGTCTGCATGGTGATACAATGGAATCTAGATTTATATTGTGGATATGTTTAAGGGGTAAGAGGTTAGGTGGTTAAGGAGAACGAGGTCCAATTCAAGGGCTGGATAACCGGCTGAAGAAAGTGACAGCTGCGTACCCACTTGTGACGTCAGCGTCATCGACCAATGAGAGAGCGTGGAAGTGCAACCCTAGGGATAGTCGCGACATAATTTAGTTGGCTCAATGGTAGGACGTAGTCTCTTTTTGTCTTTTTTGTATAGATTCTCTTTCTCTAGGTTCGATTTTCTCGATAAACGGTAGGAAAAGTCGAAAAATGCTCAATTTACTTTTTCCATGTATAAATCAACTGCACAACAAAGTACGGAGTACTTAGTTCGTACTAACTCAGTAAGTGCGACCCAACAAGGCTACCGAATCAGAAACAATCGCCTTATTCTGCACAGATCGTCGTATTGAACCAGACTGTCGGGACCCCAAGCCCCCAACACGAACAGTATCAGTATCTCATCCCGTCTACCCCCGTCCAAGTGGCGCCACTACCACCTGTTTCTAGACTAACTCCAACTATAATCCAAGTAATCCAACTAATCAGACTAATCAGACGGCGCCGGAAGTATGTCACCCAACACCTAACCCACTTAGACGCTAACTCTCCCTCGGACGGTGCCATGAGGGGAAGATTGTGTGACCGAGGCCCTCCCCACTAGTTTCCTCGCGATGTTCCTCTCCTACCTTTCACACATGCAGAACGCAGAACCCTCTGGGTATCTCAATCATGGCTCAACAGCTCTACTACCTGCCTCGCGGTTCGCGCATCCTGATAACCGGCGCCAACGGCTTCATTGGGAGCAATGTCGTTCACAGTCTGCTTGAACTAGGCTTCAAGGTTCGTGGGACTGTCCGCGCACCGAAACCATGGCTTGATGAGATGTTCCGGGCGAAGTTCGGGCGGGACTCGTATGAGTCTGTTATTCTTGCTAACTTTGAGGATGTGGATACTCTTGTTGGTGTAATGGATGGTGTATCTGGCGTGGCGCATGTGGTATGTATTTCGCAGTGGAATTATTCGATGAGGGTATGTGCTAATGAGGAATTGGGCTGTGTAGGCATCAGATGTTAGCTTCAGTGCGAATCCGGAAGAGGTTATTCCGTGGGTGTTGAGAGCTATTCATAATGTGCTGGAGGCTGCATCGAGAAATACTGCTATCCGGCGGGTTGTCTTGACCTCTTCTGCGGTCACGGTGTTGTTCCCGGAGCCGAATAAGGAGGGTATTGTTGTTCGTGAGGGTGAGAAACCAATTCTTGAGAAGAGAAGGAAAGAATGTATTGGTTAATATTGTATCTAGATTCCTGGAATGACGAGGCTATCAAGCTAGCCTATAATTCGGATGCTCCACCGCTTGTGAAAGGTTTGTACACCTATGCTGCCTCCAAGACCGAGGGAGAGAAGGCAGCATGGAGATGGATGGAGAAGAACAAGCCGGACTTCCAATTCAACACCGTGTTGCCGGATTTTACCGTGAGTTATATGCCAGGCCATCAAACGTATGATATTGACTCGGAATAGCTCGGGAGAATCCTACATGAACAGATCCACGGCTCGACAATGGGCTGGATCACTGGCCTAGCCAAGGGCGACAGACGTATTTTCGAGACATTTGTGCCGCGTAAGTTGACACTGGTCAGATTGTTCGATCATAGCTGATATAAACAGAATACTTCTGCGATGTTATCGATATTGCGCGTCTCCACGTGGTGGCCCTCCTCGACCCAAACACGGTCTCTCGTCGACTCTTCGGATTTGCTGCTCCGATCAACATCACTGATATAATCTCAGTCGTCCGAAAGCTCCAACCTAATAATACATTGATTCCTGAACCTCCTGTTGATGAGGGCCGTGATCTGAGTGAGGTTATCCCCGCCAAGGAAGCAGAAAAGCTCCTACGGGAATTCTGTGGGCGAAAAGGGTGGACTTCGTTGGAGGATAGTATTGCCCAGGGACTTGAGGTATCTCGAGGGCCGTTGTGTTCGTTGTAGCGTCCTATTAATTTTCCAAATACAATGCATGAACAAGAAATCTTCAAGTTCTTGATAGTGCAAAAGAGATGACATTTCCCCGAGGTCTTATTCTGCAGTTTCGACTTTCCACAACTGATGCTGCCTTCTTTCTCACTTTCTGCCCGTCAAGCTTGTTGAGGCTATTGCTGAGGCATTTCGTTGGCATTCTGAATGCGTGCAACACGCCTGACTGTTGACCTCGAGAGTCCTCCATCGACACTAGCCGCAATAGCTGCCCAGCTAGGTCGATATCTTTCCTCGCCAAGCGCGCTATGTAACGTGTAGTCTTGTCACTCAATTTAGAACGACGGCCTGGTCTGGGCTTTGGAGTCACGTTTTTGTGTTCTTGAAAACGCGTTTTCGTGCGGTAAACAGTGGATTGCGCGACGCGTAGGTCTTTGACGATTTGGATGACCGGATCTCCATTTTGAAGGGCTCTGGTCATTGCTGCACGTGTTATTTCTGATAAATTGGTGCTTGGAGCTGGCTTTTTGGCATTTGTTGATTGAGCAATGATGTATCCTTGGAAAGATACTGTCACCTACTTGCCGATATCCTGACCGAAGAGAATCAGTTACCTCGGCAAACCGAACATCTGCATGTACGACCAAAATATATTCAAAGCAGGATTCAATATCGGTGCTTCCTATCGAAAAAAAGAAAGAAAAAGGCGTGGTGAAGTGTAATAACCAATTGGGAATATCGACCACGGATTTAACGCTCCTCAACAAAAACCACTCCATCAATGGCAAAATCCATACCCACACTACAGCAAGCTGCGGTGGTGCAAAACCCAGGAGAAAATGCAACTATCACTCTTCAGAATGACATACCCGTCGCAAGTCCCAGAAAAGATGAAGTTCTGGTCAAATTAACTTGCACCGGCCTGTGGTAAGCGCTTACATGCAAATAAATTCACTCGAAAAACTAACTCAACGCCCATCAAATAAGCCGCTCAGAACTCCGCGCTGTTTTAGCCTGGGGCGCATACAACTCCATCATCGGCCATGAAGGAGTCGGAACTGTAGTGAAAGCAGGATCCGATGTCTCGGAATCCCTTCTCGGCAAACGAGTCGGCGTCAAATGGCTTTACAGTGCATGCAACGAATGCTCAGTCTGCAAGAGAGGGTTCCCAAATTATTGCGCACAGCAGCTCAATACTAGTCGCCATGTTCCGGGGACATTGCAGCAGTATGTTATCGCCGATGCGCGGTTCCTGACCCTGATCCCGGAGGGCGTAGCCGATGAAGTTGCGGCGCCATTGCTGTGCGCTGGGCTTACGATGGTTGGTGCTTTGTCGAAGCTTGATCATGAGCTGCAGGCGGGTGACTTCATTGTTATTTCGGGGTCTGGAGGGGGTTTGGGCCATATTGGGGTGCAGATTGCGGCCAGGCTCAAAAACTTGCGGGTCATTGCGGTCGATAGCGGTGATGATAAAAGAGCATTGAGTTTAGAGTCTGGAGCGGAGGTTTTCTTTGATTACAAGACTGAAGATGTGGTTACTCGAGTGCGTGAGTTCACTGGAGAGGGCGCGCATGCGACAATCGTCGTGCCAGGTACGAAGGAAGCATTGCAGATGGCGCCTAACCTGGTGAGAAACTTGGGTTTTGTTGTGAATGTTGGGTTGCCACCGAATGACTTGGATATTCCTCTTTCGGCTACACTCTGCACAGCGAGAGGTGAGATGACGTGGTCTCATGGTCAAATCATATACTAACTCTCGCAATGACAGGTCTTACCTTTATAGGGTCATCTGTAGGTACGGAGGATCAATTGACCGACTTGCTGCAAGCTGCAACTGCTGGAAAGATCGCACCATCGATCGAAGTCTTTGATTTCTCGGACGTGCCGACTTTGATAGAGAAGCTAAGAGATGATGGTATTACGGGACGAGCAGTGGTCACTTTACCACAGTAACTTGAGGTTCCATATTTCAATTTTAAGCAAATTGACAGAGTGAAAATAGGAGAAGAGAAGGGCTACTGTATTCAATACAAGCAAAAAGCTAGCTACTTCGCTACTATTTCCTATTCCTGATAATACTTCTACAGCAACCTAGTCATGAAAATATATCTCCAAAAAGACCTCGTAGTGGTACCAGAAGTATAACGTCTTTAACCAGTTAACATCTTGGAGCTAGATCGTTAAAGGCTTACGTTCAGTGTGCGGGTCTATCAAGCTTTGTGTATATAATAATAATCAGATCATTCCCAATTCTCCTGTCAGACAACTTTACCACCCCTGCTCCGGGTGTCAAAACCTGAACCCAACCAACCTCCTTCTTGATGATCTGGAGGACCGGTGATGATACTGAGAAATCTTACAATAAATTGATTCCGACACATGTTTTTTTTGTCTACTGGACGATGAAACAATTGATCGTGGCGTGTATTCTTGTAAAGATAAGTTCTAGCTCATATACCTTGAGCCGATGGTCGTCCTGAACGTAATTCCCTCCATTGACGGGCTGCCTTGTGAATCTCATGAATCTGCTTTGACCCAGAGACCGGTATCCTACCCATTCATATATGGGAATAGTTGGGATGCTTGTATATTTTCTTCATCGGTATAGTCATACAGAACTGGAGACCAAATTCATGACTTGGTAAGGTGACTGGCATTATAGGCTTTGATCATGTCTGCCCGAAAATTGCCTTGTTGGCTTGTGTCACGATTCCCATTGCCTGTGCCTTTGATAGCCATGCCCGGGAAGACCATGAGAACTGAGCCCATCATCCCCTCCTCTATTCCATTCCAAGATTCGATCATGCCGGTGAAACAACCGATGATTGTAGCAGGTGCTTCAGTCTCCATTTTGATGAGAAGATGGTTGATGGTAGGATCGGAGCTCTCGCATTATTCATTGTGTCATGGTGATCTTGCCCCGTTTGTGTACTTTGACACTGAGAGCAACCTTGACTTGTCCGTTACTTACATTAAGCAAATCCTGACATCGTTCTCAAGCTTCGCCCGTGATTCATGTGAAGATGGAGAGATTGTTACGTGTTAAGCCTTGTGGTGGTAAAGATGATCCTATTCCCATGGGATAGCTACGTAAGATAACTACCACTCTGCTGAGGTAATACCCTTAGTCAGCCCTCACAGAGAGAGAGAGAAGTAAGAAGTGGGAATCAATCTGGGAGGGTTTATATAGTTCTTCGGAGGTCATATGACCTCGTACTTTAGTTTAACCTGCCGCGGTCAACGAAATTAGATACCTTTTGTATTTTAGATCAATAGAAATAGTACTTTCCTTTACTCTATATACGGAACCCAAGTAAGACTTCTTGATTTTTCTGGCATGCAATATTGACTAATGGTAAATTGTGGGCTAGGCCACCGGAGACTAAGGTAACCTTGGAAGTAAGTACCGAATAACAAACTTACCGAGCAACGTAACTATTATCAGTACTGGTGAGGAAGTATATAACTTCTCTTATAACTGACTGAAATTCGTCTCACATTCAACATCATGTCTGAACACGGCCTTCCTTCTACGACCCCAAGATATGAGTTTAAGGGAATCGAGGATTCTCTTGAGATTTTAGATCAGGAACAAGACCAATATGAAAGGAATATGGAGCTGTCTAACCCTTACATCGTTTTTATTATGGATGAGCGTTCCTTCCTTGATAATATGGACGTTGAACAAAATCTGCTCGCACAATCATGCGAGAGCTACGACCCTTCTATCAATCATGCTCTTATCAGACTCGAGACCCAAAACCACGCTATAGCAGCGGCAGCTCTTGAGAGAGAATTCCACGACTGGGTATATACCTGCGACAATAATGATTCTCTTATCCCTACAGGCACAGCAACCTACAGAAGTGGTATGGGGAAGTATAAGCGTGGGGATCGCTCATGGCGCCTGTTCTCTCAAGTAGGTGGCCGATCAACGAAATGGCCCGCCTTGGTGGTTGAAGTTGCGTGGTCTGAGCCACGGACAAAGCTTGCAAACGATGTCAAGTTTTGGCTGACACAGTCCAACGGAGAGGTCAAGGTCGCGCTTACGCTCACGGTACAACCTCGTGGAAGGATCATACTGGAGAAATGGAAAGTCATCGGGGCGGACCAAACTCCTACCTCTTGCCAGAAGATCGAGATCTTTCGAAAACCTGCCCCAAAATGTGAAAAGATCACATGCAGCCTTAAAGTGCCATTCGAAGATCTCTACGGGAGACCGAAACAGCCGAATGAAACCGACTTCTTTATGACCACCGGCGCCATGGAACGTTTAGCAATGTTTGTTTGGACTATTCAGTTTGGCGATGTGTGAGGTCGGCCTGTTCTCTTGAATTCTCTGCTTTGTATCTGCAATATCGAAGGCGAAAGTCAAGACTTACAATAACCGTTTATCAACATCGAAGAATCTCCATCGTAATATAGGAGCCAAGAGGTGCAATTCTCTCCCCCGTACTCTATATGAAAGACAAAATCGTACGAGATGCCAGAAAGTAGTATTCAACTTCCATTTGAAGACACAATACTGCATAGTCAGTTTGGAATGTTCAGTTTGGCAATTCTCCGTAAATCGCGTACCTTTTGTATGGGTTGCCATACAAAAAGGTACTTAATGCCACGGATTATTCAGTGTTTGTTTTTGTTGGCCGCGCCAACACCAGGTGTGCTGGGCGCTTGGCAGATTACTTCCAGGACGCTATGCACGGCGAGAGCAGTGACATCAGCTCCGATCCCCGATTCCTCCCTTCTCCAACTCCGTAATTCACCATGGTCTACGGATTTATCCTCCCAACCACCTCGCCTCTATCATTTCAATCATTCATCTCGTCTGCCACTCACCCATCCCTCCCCCAGTCAGCCACAACAACCCGCCATGCACTCCGCCTGGCATTGAAGGCCCACAAGCGCCTACCCCGCGGCCCGCGCCAGGATGCCCACCTACCCGCAGTTCTGTCCGCCTTGAACGAATACATCCCCTTCCTGTTCGCAATCTCAAACGGACTGAATGGTCACTCTGTTACAGCGAATTCCCAAGATGGCTATACCCCAGGGGGAACGAATCTCCGCACCGAAGTGGTCGACATCACCCCCCATGCGGAGATACAGTCGACATGGAGATATACGCTGTCATCCTCAGGCGGATTGAATTTCGGGCCCGGGGGAAATAACACAAGCGGGAATGGTATCCGCACGCGGAATGGACGAGTCTCTGGCCGTGGCATCCACTTCGAATTGGCGTTTACGCTCACAACTCTCGGTTATGTACTGAGTAGGATGGCGCGCGCAGGGGTCGTTGCTACACTATACGCACCGTCTACCCCGTCCGCGGAGGTTCGTACGGCTGCTGTCCAGACTGCAACACGGTATCTCCTACAGACTAGCTCGGTACATAATCTGCTCGCGTCCTCGCCGACTTTCACCGCAGCTACTGTGTCGACGGTACCTGAGCTCGAGGCTGGTACGCAGTCTGCTCTGTCATCGCTGGCCATGGCCGAGGCTACGTTACTGGCTGTTCTTAAGGATGATGCGTATGTTGCGGCGTGTATCCAGTCGCGCAACCCGAATGATAAGGAGTGGATGGTCCGTGCACCTGAGATCCCAAAAGTGCGCGCTCTACTATTCGCAAGACTATGTGTTCGTGCCGCAGAGTACGCCGAACAAGCGGCTGCAGGTCTAGGTGCGGTTGGATCTACGTCTGGTCGTTCCGGCCGTGTGGATGAGGATCTGGTCCGCTATACAGGAGTCTTGGCTCGCGTTGCTCGAGCACGCGCCTGTCGATTCTTTGGTGTGGATGCTGAGCTATCAGGCAAAGTCGGTGAAGGTATTGCATGGTTGCGAGCGGCACGCACTCGACTCGGCCTACGTGGAGCAGGGTCTCAGGAAGACACTGGCTCAGGAGACTCTGCAAAGGGAGGACTGTCCCGTTTAAAGCGAGAGTGGACAGAGCGGCGTGAGGAGCGTCGAGTTACTAAGGATGCTGGGGGTAGTCGCAGCGACAAAGGTCCATTGGATGCGGGGGATGATGCTGGCCGTGATGAGGAGGGACGTGTCCTCGCGATGCTCGAGACAGAATGGGTGAAAATGAATGACATAGTAAGTTTGGATTATTTACGCACCCTCGCCCAGGCAAGTCTTGATATGTACAGCTTACTGACCCAATGCAGATGAACACACAGGCCATTCCACCATCTGCACCATTGCTCTCTAATCTGCCTTCTGGTCGTGACATTCACTCTCCCCCGGCACCATACCAGCCCCCCTGTTTAGACGACGATCAACTCATGCGGATGCGTGCTCCACCAGATGAGAGAGATGACATTCAATTCGGAAGTGATGACGATAGTGAAGACGATGCAGGACAGCCTGATGGCCAAGGGCCTCCGGGTGCATTCCCGGACCGAAGTGCGACAGTCTCGACCGTTTATTATTGAATACGGATATAAGTACATAGCATGAGATACGGTGATTATACCGAAGTTAGCATTTACTTGGCGGTCCAAGGACACACCGATGCCCGGTAAGGATACATTGGCATCTGAGGCCGTGAGTAGATCTTTAAGACCTCGAACAGCACTACAAAATCGTAGAAGAAAAAGGAAGATCAAACAAAGTGATATTATGTACAGTACAAACGGACAAGAGCACAGAGGTAATCTCCAGACCTCTTCTGCCATCTTTTCGTCTCTCTCCGACACGGACCCGAGCTGGGTGGCTATAATATCAAGATTGGACAGGGTCGGATCGGAACCACGGGATTTCCGTCCACACCGATTATTTCATCTCGATATCAAAATCCGGGTCCCCGCGGTGTCGATATCAATCATCAAACCCGAGCCTCGAAACGTAATCGCATAGCTCAACACACAAAGAGGTAAACGCTTATTCCGGCTGTCCACCGAAGCGGTTCTTCTCCATACCGAGGTAACCCCTAATCTTGCTCTCCTTGAGGAGCTCGAAGTACTTGTCTGCAACAATATAGGTCAGTATAAGGCATCGCAATCACAACCAATCCAATCCGCATAGCCCACAATCCAATCAGATCCGGTTATTTCGAAGGCAAAACCCAGAATCTCGAATCTCCTGGATATATAGCATAGACAGGGTATGGAATAATCTAAGTAACCCACCTCGGTAAACTCCACACTTCTCAAGGTGGTTCACGCCCTCGCGCGCATAGCACTTGCCCAATTCCTCGCCGACGAGACGCGCCATCATACTGCGAACCCACTGTTCACGGATAATGGCATCGCGGGCGTTGTGAAGTGCGATGTTGTCCTCGAAGTCGACGCCTTCGTAGGTCGGGGCGACGGTGGGCTTCTTGGCGAGGAAGGCGGCGGACTCGGCGGTGGGCATTGTGGGTGGTTGGTTCGTGGGGATTGCGTTGAGGTGAGGATTTGCTGGGGTGTTTGCTTGCTCGGGCGCTGGGCAGTGACGGCAAGGGTTGGGAGAGTGTTCTCTTGGAAGCTGCTTGATGCGGTCGTCGGCACGTTGATCTTGAAGGTTGGATTACGTGGTTTGTGATTGGGTAAAATGAGGGCGGTCAGGGGTGGTGTGGTGCGGGTGACGGGGTAGACCTTCTACGCAGATCTATAGGTCACGTGGATCTATACAATCCGAAAACGGCAGGTCAGAGGTTTCGAAACAAGATTGGATATTCATGTGACTTAGAGGACCTAGAGATCCTTTGATAAAATGAGGCAATCACTTGCAAAAAAATCATATTTTCAACGACCATGGTTGTTCGCAGCTGCCGTACGCCAGATCAAGATAATGCGACACTACAAAGCGATACATGTACATACAAAATAAAAACTTTAACACAAGACCTCCTATAACGCGAAGAATGACGACATAGATGTAGACCTGCTGGGGAAAAGATATGTCTGATTGGCATAAAACAGTAAGAATCACTCATCCCCATCTGCATCCTCAACCTTCCCCGTCATTTGGTCGTATAGATCAACTAAACCGTCTCTGAATCGCTCCCAACTAGACCGACCAAGCCAATTACTCAGCTCGCGATAGTAGTAGATTTCCGACCAGCAATCACGACCAAACATACACCCAGCCATGTTAACGAGGAGGTCGTGTGCTTCCTGCTGATAGTGAACGACTGGATTATCTCCGTCGCCGCATGCGCCAGGAGGGAAGGAATTGATGCTGCGTTGTGGTAAAAAGCCAACACCGCTCCGGACCCATGGTTGGCTCTGATATATGTACTCCAGAGCATCCTGTTCTTTATGCTCCCATTCCATGTGCATCTGCTCGTACATGACGGGATCCCACCAGACATCGAGCAGCCGTTCGGTCCAAAGAGACCGTCGCAGAAAGAAAGATCCGAGATTAAAGCCAGAGCAGTCCTGTGTCAAAAGCATATTCAAAGAATCTGCCCGGCCGTCGCCCTTGAGAGAACGACCTAGCTCATCGAGCCAGAACTCGGGTAGTGGATGGGTGATGTTGAGCGGGTTATAGGCGTTGATATCACGGTAGACATGAGACCCGAGGTCATTGAATAGGTGGTGTTGGAGAGATGTGTCGTATTCCATGACCCAGGTGTTCAAGTCGAGCCACCAAAACCACTCTGCGTCTGGATACTTGCGCATGGCTTCGCGAATCACATCGCCCTTCTCCCAGCTCTCGCGCCATTCATGTGAATATCGCTTCTTGGCCAGCAGATTGGCCAGTTCGAGTTCGTACCCCCATTTCTGCGCATATCGCTTCTTGTTCCATATGCTGTTGCGCTCAATGGCCCATTCACGGGCACCCTTCCACTCCATGACGCCTCCCTCCACATTCGACCCGAGTATGATGACAAACTTACTCCCGCCGCCTATAGGCGATCTTCTGTATGTTTGAACAATAGCTGGAATGCTGTCAGAATTTTACGTCGAGATAATATGGAATCAGCCATCACTTACTCGCCCAGCAAAACATATAGCCAATCCACACCAAGAACAGTGCGAATAGTAGGCGGAACCGACCCCGGCGCACTGGTATGCGTAATGCGCCTAGCAGGCCACGTCCACTCCCCGGACGATTCCATTCCCGACCATAATCATCCTTATCGACATACTCGCGCGAGGAAAGCCTTCGAAAGCCAAATCGAGTGGAGATCTTGTGTCGTTGGCGAGAGAAGAAGCCGCTATTGCGTGTTGAGAATGATGGATACCCGCGCACCTCGTCGCTTTTTGCCTTGGCTTCAGTCCATGGAACGCTGCCTGGTGTGCCTGGCAATAATGAACCACGCGATGGTTTATTGGGCGATGTGGTGCCGCTGCCCGGAATGAGAGTCGGGCTGGACCAACCCCCGCCCGAATGGGGAGAGGGCGACCGCGATAAGGTCATCGCAATGACGCTAAACAATATTTGCTAGAGAGTGATCGCGGCGAGCTTTGAGGACGTAGACCGGACGGGTTTCGAATGGGAAATGAACTCGGTGAGGTCAGAGTGACAGACAGGACGAGTGATTTGAAATTGGGGAGAGAGGAGAGTCAGTTAAGATACACACAATACAATTCGCCGTGGGGACATTGTATACCGGATTCGAGATGCGAGCAACTTGAGGCCGAATGCGGCACGTCTGTGCTGATTTCAGGGCATTGGAGCAGGTGCGGGTTGACTTTCGGTCTTTCCCAGGGGAAAAGAGGGAAATTGGATTTGAATCTCGCGTTAGTGTCAATACCCAAATGCTAAATGAATCCCAGGGTTCAGTGACTCCTATGCATCGTGGGCATACAGTTAAGCCTAATTTAACCTCCGAACTACTCAATCAAGCGGAGATCAATTTGCGGAGAGCGGAGATCGGCTCCACATTCCTGCATCGACTCGACTGCTTGCGGACAAAGACCATTGTGGAGTACAAAACCAACTATTAATTCCGTGCGGATCACTAATTCCTATCTATGCCCAAAGCGGAAAGACCAATAACACCAAAACTCAATCTACTTCCGATCCTTGCATTTGGACTGAATCGGCATTCGGTTCGTCCTGTCGGCCTTGGTCATGAGAGCTTGTCGCACCATGAAACCATATTCAGGTTCAGGCCGGGGCTGGGCACTCTCGCCATGTGTAAATTCGCACTGCAGCTTGAGGAATTTCGTTCTGTCTTTGTTTTGGTACACTGTGATGATGTCGCCGGTGTAGAGCTTCCCGAATTGTAAAGCCTCCGGACCATCCTCGGTCATAGAGCCGCGGCGCAGGAGTGTGTCGTTGACCCAGATTCCAAGACGCGCTTTGGTGGAGAGAATAGCCATCACCCCCGGGATGTCGAGCCAGCTTTCACCTGTTGCGATCCTCGCCTCGATTCCTGGTGTCCAAAATGTGACCTCTAGTGCATAGGCGGGGATCCTAGTATCCATGGGGTCGGCATGCTTGACGGTCGCGGAAGGCCCGCGACCCCAGGAGGTGAGTCTATCCTCAAGGTAGATTGTCAAGTCGAATATTGAACCCGGGAGGCTTTTCAGTTTGCCATATCTTTTTGGTGGTTTGGCGAACTCGGGGTCAGAGAGAGTGGAGGGAATAGGGGGTGTGTTGGGTCTATGAACAATGGGTTCTGACGAGTCTGTTTCCTCGACACAGACCCGATCCAAGATAGCTTGACCTGTCTGCGCATCGAGGGTAGTGGCAAACTCGACGTCGTATTCTGATCTAAAGGGGCGAGAGGGGTAGTTGGGAGTAGTGTCGCGGTGACTGTTAGGGGGACTATTATCACTAGATGCCTCGCTGGCTGTGTCGGGGATTGCAAGAGTGAGGTCGATCCGACGTGTGAACTTCGCTTTTGGGGTTGCCTCATGTAGACTCGAGACGGGTTCTTCCTTAGGGCTCGAAGTTGGCGGGACAGTATCTTTTTTTGGGCTACTAGATGGCGTCGCGCCCTTGCTGTGCCCAGGAGTGGTCTGCCGCAAGGAGGATGTGTTAACCGGGCCATCCTTAAGTTGTAGAGTGGGCTTCGAGGAATTCATGTTGAGTTGCCCAACGAGTTTCTCTGCACCCATCAAACTGGGTGCAGTGCCACCGAAAGGTACCGCCGGGAGGGAAATGATGGATTCGTTGGGATCGTCGCTCATCATCGACTCACCGGAAGAGAGAAAGTCAACGGGAAAATGATTGGCGTTGAAGGCCTGGATATTGCCGAGTGCGTGGGAGCTCCGCAGTGCTGAGGGGGTAACTTCGCCAAACAAACGTTTTGCATGATTGTCCACTACCGCTTGTCCATCTTGGAAGCTCTCGATATTCGGAAGGCTGGGATAGTGTACATCAGTCGGAATGTACTGAGTACGGGGGCGTTTGGAGATTGCTTCGCTGCTGCTACTCTCCTCGCCGTCCGCTTCGTGGACGTAGTCCAGACCGTCAGCGATAGACAATTGTGAAGCGTCTAGTTCGTCCTCAGGATCCTCGCCAATAATTGAAAGCCGATCTTTATAGTCATATAACAAGTCGTCATCATCCTCATACTCATCCACATCAGGGACCTCAGCGATCCAAGGGTGTTGGAAACACTTCTTCTCTGTTGGACGAGAGAAAGGATCTCGATTGAGAAGCTGGGCGACGAAATCGATTCCAGACTCAGACACGCCTGCCGTGCGCAATGCGTCAAAATCAGCTTCGCTTGTCATAATGGTGCGAAGCATCTGGACACCTCGATCTTCTGCACGCCCTGAGAATGGTGGCACGCCGGAGAGGATATGAAAAAGAACTGCTCCTAGCGACCACATGTCAACAGATTGGCTGTATGGGGACGTTTTTGGAGGTCTTTCGATATCAGCAGAGCTTCTCAAAAGTAAAGAGAAATAAGCGACTTACGGGTCTCCAACGCGACGCCTTTTTCGGAGCTCGCCACGACGGTATTGATCATAGTCCGGGTACACTTCCGGCGCGCAGTATAGAAGCGTTCCGCAAAAAGTCTTGAGAAAAGTCTCCTGCTCCACCACTTTCGACAGTCCAAAGTCAGATAACTTAATTCTGAGCGGGTCCAACGAGGCAATCAGGATGTTGTCCGGTTTGATATCTCGATGCGTGATGTGACGTTTATGCAAATAGTGAAGCGCTCGTAACACTTGTCGTGCGATCGTTCTGACCATTTCCTCGGGAATTCTCTCCTGGGTGTGCAGGTATGTCGACAGCTCGCCGCCTGGGACATACTCCATGATGATATAGATCCATCGATCGTGCTCGTGATGATCGATGTATTGAACGATATTCGGCTGCAACACGTTAGTTCCATACTTATCATGCAATCTTAACACATTGCTTACATGTCTGAGATCTCTCATGATCTTCATCTCATTGTCGACCTTCTGGTCAAGGATACCGTTTTTCATGAAGCGACGCTTGTCGAGTTCTTTCGCAGCGTAAATGGCGCCATGTTGTTTGGTTGCGATCTTGTATACGGTAGCAAAAGCGCCCTTTCCAATCTGTCCAGTCACGTTGTACATGGCACCACCGGTCCAATGCATGCCATACGCGTTGGCGGAGGACCACGCTAAAGCAGACGGACCTGGACCGTGTCTTTCTTTATGTGCCGGAGCATGTGCATGAACTCGTTCGAAATAGCGAAACAAGTTCTGGTGATAGTGGACAGCGAATCCTTCTCGTGATGGAATTCGAACCACGAATCGGACCTCGTCGGAGTTTTGGCAGCCGGTGACAACTTGAATGACAGATCCATTTGTGAGCATTCGACTATTCCCATCCTTCTGAGATTTTCGCAGGCGGCAATTGTCCACAATGGTACCATTTGTCGACGTATCCTGCAACATGAGAATGCCGTCCTCGGTTAGGAATATGCGAAAGTGGTTGTTTGACACCCGTTTAGCATTATCATCGACACTCAGTAGAATATCACAACAAGAGCGATTGCGACCGAAGCAGAAGCCCAGTCCCAGGTTATGAACTTTAGACGAGAGCCTCAACGCCAAATCTAATGATGCTGTGTGAGAGGACTCGTGCCCTAATATGTCCCGTTGAAGGATATGCTGAGGACATATTCCTCCAGTAGCACCGACAGCATCATGGGCAGCATGCGAATTCGGATGAAGGATACAGATAATGTCGGCCAGGTCTTGATCTTCGATGCCGGAGTTATTCATTCCCATTCGGCGAGGATCAGCACATGGCTGCGTAGATTCCTGGGTGGCTTCCATTATGAGGGTGAAAGCAAGTGTAAATGAAGGTGCTAGGGGAAGGAACACAGAAATGAGCTACGGGTACGGATCCGATGGAGTAGGGTATATGTGCTGTGCGGCCAGTAAGGGGAATGTGCATCAAAAGGTCATTAAAATGTCGCAGACTGGATATATGATATGTCAGTGGTTTTGCGCCAACAGCGAAGACTCAGAGACGGTTTGTATATACCTCGAGGGGAATGGATACTAGGGCCGGGGAGCCGCACACCCGGGCAAAAGTTGGACAAGACAATGATATGTACGCTTCAGGACCAATGATACAATCACCAGGGTATGTGTCGCCTGAGCAACAGATTGCCGGCGAACTTCTTGCTTGGTGATCGGAAGGAGTGGAGGTAGGCAATCAGATGAGCATGAGCGACAAGTGAACCGTGTGCCTTGCAGAGTGGGGTGTCCCTCTTCAACTCTCCTCAAAGCCAGTGTTGAAATCAGCACAGATAATATTGGGGCCCATGAGACAAAAGTGAGACTTCAAGCCCTTGTCTGCATGCAGTAAGAATACGAATCTTGATTATGGGGTCGCAGATGTCAACCGGTGCAGACCGTCAAATGCCGTTTAGTGAGAAGCTACCGAATGCCGTTTCCGTATTAACAATGCTCGAATTAGGGATTTTAATCGTCGATTTTGAGTGGGCTAGGAGGTATGTCTGTGGAATCCAGATTTAACAAGTCAGCATACGTCCTTTGGAAGCTTGACGAGGCATTTGTTTAGCCCCGAGTCGAGGTCGAGAATGAACGCACACAGCCTGAAATATCCCCGATCGATCTGTCCACAGGTAGCAAAATTGTTGGGACAGTAGATAGATAAAAACGGGGACGCCGGGACAGAGCAAAATTGCACTCCTTGGAAGGTCGTCGTCCGAGGAACAAGACCAAGAACGAGCCGCAACAATTGTGACCCGGTACCTGAGGCAACGACGCGTTCCTAAGGCGCGCAGCCCCTTACTCATCAGGCAACAGGCCCGTTGATTGGCCGAATGTGTTAGAGCGGGGTTAACCATCCAAGTTCGATCTATGAGAAAATACACAGCGTACACGATATACCATTCTGGAGTATGGCTATACTAGATTCCTTATTATTTACTTCAATCTATTTACTTCCATATGGCTTGCTAGTATCTTCACTCCGTTTGAAATCACCCTTCAGCGCAGTGTCGAACACTTGCTCCAGCCGTGCGAGCGCTTCGTCCGATACCTCTGTGACAGGTCAGATTTTGATTCATGCATTCCCAGGACTGAAGCACACTACCCAGGTAAGGAACCACTTACGGTAATGGACCACGACGCGGCCACCCAACAATCTCAGCCCTTTCTGCTGTCCAATCTCTGCCAAGTCATTTGGCCCCACTCCTGATGCTTCGAGGTCCAACCAAACCATATTGGTGTGCAGGGGGTATTGCAACTTGCCACCGCGACTGGTCCACAGATCGGCTACCCGCTTCGCCTTTTCATGGGTTGCTGCAAGCTTCCCGGTCTGGCCGTTGGGGTCCGTGCCAAAAGTTTCGGTGAGGGCAACGCGGGCGGCAGCTGCAATCACGCCAGTCTGTCGGGCACCGCCGCCGATAGATTTGCGGAACCAGCGCGCTTTCTTGATAAACTCTCGGGAGCCGACAATGATACTTCCAATGGGTGCCCCCAGCCCCTTGGAGAAGCAAAGACTAACGCTATCGAGGAGACTTGTATATTCAGGCAAGCTCCCAGCACCGGCCGCGACGGCCTCCCACAGCCGGGCACCGTCCAAGTGAACCTTGATGTCATTAGCATGAGCCCATTCCACAATCCGCTTCACCTCAGCAAGCGGCATGATCATCCCATCCAGGGTATTCTCTAGACTAATCAACTTTGTGGGGCAATAATGAATATTATCACCGAGAACTGCGTGCTTTTTGATGTCTTCCAAAGTCAAATGCACCCCATTCTTAGGAATGACAGGGCTCACGGTGGCGCCAGTCCAAGCGCTGACACCACCAGCCTCATAACAGATGATGTGTGATCGATGATCACACAGTACTGAATGAGGTGGCTGCGCGAGATGCGAGCGAATGGCTACCTGGTTTCCCATGGTACCGGAAAGAACCAACAGACTATCCTCATGTTTGGTAATATCGGCGACATAGGTTTGCAGCTCGTTAGTGACTGGATCCTCATTGAAGACATCATCCAGAAGAGTTGTTTGGCAGATCGCTTCAAGCATCGACGGCGTAGGCTTCGTCATTGTATCGCCTGACGAAGATCAGCTTCAATTCTGTCATCCTTTTCCGATTGAGTCATACTTCGGAGGTCGAACTCAGCGGCTCCAGCCCCATGCCAGGCTGTAGTCTTCTTGTCATTGTTGTCAATGACCGCCGAGGCACGAGCCAGGGCATCCGTTGAGAGTTGTGCCATAGCGATTGGAAGGAAGATTTTTCGACCGTGCGGGGCTGTCAATCGAAACGCTGAGAAAGAGCAACGGATCGGATGTAACAAGCGATTCATGGATGAGCTTTATGGCAGTAACCGCAGATATCTTCTTGTTGAGAGAATTGGGGAAAGAGGGGAGTCGACACGTGATTCGGAGACAGATAGCTCACTACATTGTGGAACCGGGATGGATATCATCATAGTCTGTACAGCATGTTGCAGTGGTGGTCGGAGGGTAATGACACGAATTAGCCCGGCCCTAGTACAACCTGAAAATTGCGTTCCATTCATCAGAAACGTACAATTTATAGATTCATCCGCGGCTGTGACGACACTGTTCTTACACAGTCCTTATCGATATCCAAATCCGGACTAGTGCATCCAACGGTCGGCCTCGACCGCTGACTCAGCATCGTGCTTGAATGCGGGCAATGCGCTTCAGTGGTTCAAGTCCGCACAATCTTACCAACTCTGATTGCTTACAACAGGCATTGCTTATACTGGGCACAATGATGGATCTATCCCATCTCACACGGCCTGGCATCTTGTGTCAGTGTGCTCGGTGTTCCAGCTCACTGGCTGCACTGGAGAACGAGTGGGCCAAACTATCTAATGCCTACTCAATTCCGACAGCATGGCTGAGTGTCGACCTCCATCGCATCGCCGTTTCTTCTGAGCGGAAGCAAATCCCTCACACATCGGATATGACCCTTCTGCGTGGCCGTGTCATTCAAGAAGTGTCATGTAAACTCTGCCAGCAACGGATGGGGGTACTTTGTCCACTTGACAACGGGTAAGTGGCTGTGGATCAAGACCGGGGCTTCTCATAGCTAATTTTCTTTTAGGATGAACGTTCTGTGGAAAATGTCGAAAGTTGCGTTTAGGGAGATTGTTACTATGCGAACGGTGCAGCCTGTATTCAAACAGGGGGCCCTCGAACGACTGATTTGTCCCCCGAAAGAACCTCCGCGCCGAAACACCGATCTTGTCCAGGGCAGCGCAGTGGTGCCAGCTGGCTCCACAGATACCGATACTGTCAATCCAGCGATGCAAAAACAAATGATCCACCAGGGTAGAAGTATCGATCAGATTTCGAACTCAGTGAACAACCTCCAAGACACAATGTCGGATCTCAAAAACTCATTTACAGCCCTTCGGATTGAGTTGAATCGACCCGGACGGAATTTGGCTGAAGGTTCCATACTTCAGGGACAAGACTTTGACATGATTGCTATGGTGCTGAAGGAGCTCAAGTCCAAGTCTGACGAGATCGAGAAACTCAAGTTGGAAATTGAGGCTCTGAAACTGAAGAATCGATATATGGGAGTGACCCTGCCACACCAGCAAGAGTCATTGTCGATCATGAATATGAATGCTGCGCTTCCTGAAGTCCGGAGCCCCGGCTTGCTTCAAGCGGGCCGAAAACGCAACTGGCCCGACGCATTCACGGGCGATCACAGCCAGACACTCGCGGATTCCCCGGAGGAAGATGATATGGTTGATGAAATGTCGCTATCAGATCTGCCGATGAAGAGCTCTCGCGTTCCTCTCAATGACCAACCCCAACCACTTATCAATGGACCACCTGCAGAAGAGCAACCGAAATGCCTAGAGGTGCAGATGCTCGCTCTAGAAACTCAAACTACCAGCTCTCTTCAACCCTTGCAGCAAGCGATAGCGAAACGTCCCCGCCTAGATGTGCCTTTTGAGGAAAGCCTGCAAACGGCCCCTCCGCAGCCGCAAATTGTTCCTCAGAAAAGACCGCCTGGCAGGCCGAGGAAATCGATCAGCCAGCCCACTGTTCCCGATCTCACTGAATCACTCCGTACCGCTCCTTCTACCACGCAAGGGGATGTCGAATCAAACGTTCAACAAAACACAGTTCGACGTCGCACATCTCGACGCAGCTTGCGTGCACAATCCCTTGGTCCAAATAACAACCACGCACATAGTGAAGAGGACCAGCAGAAGACACAAGCTTCGAATGAGGCTCCTGCTGAGACTCACCCAGCACCCAACAAAAAGACTAAGCGTAATACTGGCTCTCCCAATGGAAAGCGAACTGGCGGTCCAGATGAGGACGGGGATGAGGTCGCTATGAATGAGAAGCGGAAAGCTAAGGTCGCGGCGCGGGACGTCATGGCCAAGATGGCTTTACAGCACGAGGAAGCTTTGGAGGCCGAGAATGCACGCTAAATCGCCAGCAGTTATCACTCACAGACCTGTACAATAGACAATAAACATCATATAACGTATCACGATCAAAACTCCAACTGAGAACCACTGATATTAGCGACTAGTTTCTAGATAATTCCCTTAATCGAAGATTACATATAAAAAAGTCATTTTGCGCGCCCGAGTATAAGAAGGGCACCAATTACACATAAAGTTCTAGTGAATCAGACCAGGTACCTAGCTCACTTCTTCCTACTCTGATTGAAAGAATAACGCGATAAACTTTCATGTTTGAAGCCACGGTGCATCAATAAAATCGAAAGTTGAATTGCTAACCTATGGGAATATGCCCTAACGCAGTATCATATCATAGTCTCATAAAGATCATTATTTTCGGTCTGTGATGCCCCAGGGAGACTTGCGAGTGTCACTAGCGAGTCGGGATAAAGTGCTTGGAACTGGCCTCTTGTTCGCTGAATGACTCGGGGAATGCTGCGATCCCACCAATGATGCCAATAGCCATAAAAGCAAGAGAGATGAGAGACCAGATGACTCCCCAGCACTGGGAGGATCCACCGTACCTCTTGGCGAAGACGCTGGCATCGGAGCTGTTTACTTTGCGAAGGATGAGATCGTCGCACTAGAGCAGACGTTGTTAGCCACATAAAAGAATGGGGTATAACTAGTACTTACAATATCCCAGACACTATACAAAGCAGACATGACACCAATGAACAGCTATAGAGAAAGGTAGATTAGTATAAGTTCATGAAAGGTGAATCATAATGCGACATACCACGACCCAGCGCAAGGCTTCACCATGAATAATGAACCAGCATGCCACCAACAACCCGACCGCGAGAAGAATAGTCACGATAGTCAACCAGTCTCTCCGTGCCCACCAAAGGGTAAGCAGAAAGCAGACGCCGAGGACGATGCTGGCAACCTTGCTAGCGACAATATCAAATCCAGCGAAGATCAGTAGAGCCCCGATAATCGATGACCCCAGGTAACCAGCAGGCAAAGTGATGGCACTCATACCGCCTTGCATGTGGGTGACGCCGCCTTCATTTGGATCCAGTGAGATAGACTTGACTTTTCCGCCAGTACAGCAGGCAGTAATCGCATGACCGAATTCATGGAACGCAATCACCAGCATCTGTGCAGTGGGTTAGTCTTAGTCCGTACATATAGGGCTGGGAGTATTTACCTTGAATGGCCATAGTACCCAGCGGACATATGGTAGATTCCATAGCAGTGCGATGACCACCACATACACTGCCATTATCCCTAGGGTGACAGCTTGGGTGTGGTTGACAGTTAAGCCGCGCCGGGCCAGTTGATGCGGGGCCGTTTCCACTGCGCTTTGGGCTAGCGCTGCATATAGGGCTGGCATGGTGAGCGATAAACAGGATCCGTAGTTGAGAAATAGGGAGATGCAGATGGTGAAATGACTGGAGGAGCGTGAGTGCAGATTATTTAATGGTCAACTAATATTCGAGAGATCATCCACGCGTCCATAGGGCCGCGCATGCCAGCAGCCACTTGTTTTGTTTTGTGGCTGATCTCCCTTGGGCTATTTTTAGTGGCTTGGCCTTTTAGGCTGAAGGGTTTCACCTGTACATCTTCAGTCTATCAAAATATCAAAATGATATTCATTACAATCAGATATATTGAATTCGTTATGACCTTGAATTCCTATAAGAGTTGATTTAATTGAAGAGACATACGAGAGGGTTGCACCTGCCATCTATGCTCGGTTATATATAGTGAAGTTGGGAGGAAGCCGCGTTTGACAAACTAAATATCTCTGAACAGGAAGTGCATTCTTAACTACTCTTTATTCATTGACTATTCATTTGATCTCAACCGCTAATCCCAAAGACAGAATGAGTCGTTTAGGACAGAGAACATTAAGATGGTGGTTCACGATATTGAATCTTCCACGACAGTCTCATGGCTCGTGGCATAGGGACCGCCTCCGAGAAGAGTTACGCGAGCGTCGACTTGCAGAGACAAGTTGGCAAAAGCTTAGTGAGACCTCAGATGTTCTTTTCTCAATCACGCGGGCCCAATACGATGGCTTCCCAACACGGAATCCTTCTTGCTTGTATAGCCTCCAATGCAGCCCGATCTACATGTATATGGTTGCAAAGTACACGTCACGATGGTCTTTCTTTAAAGCAGCCGCCCTCTTCTGCAATGCCCGGCACTGGAATCTTGTGCATGAGGTGGTGAACCCAAGCAAGGATCACAAACTCACAGAAGTCGCTTCCCGCCATGATATTGATCAAACGGGATTCCAGCGAGTGAGCCGTCAGATTAGGCGCATTTGGCCACTGTTTCCATGAATCACAAGTCATGATTCTGGAATATGACATGGCGTAGCTGCATGTTTGCTGCTTAGATTATACGATATCCTTTGCGTGTCAATTCAGTTCCTCTGTTTCTCTTTGCCCCTCGATAACAGGCGCGGGCTTTAATTCACTTTAGAAAAGGTCTCTATCATCAAAGCTTACTGGATCAGCTAGTCTATGTTGACCTTCCCTTCCAAGTACGACTTTCTTCCTCTACAATCAAGTTTCATCTTCCTTGAGTCTTGACCGCTTACCTTTACAAGTTCCGTATCCACGATGGAACCCTACGAAGAAGTGAACTGTGATGACCTTTCTCACCCATATCCTCGACTTAAGCCTACTGGTGATTTTAAGCCGGTTATCATTGGCCTGTATGGCCTCCCTGGGTCTGGAAAGTCTTTCCGACTGGAAGAACTGAAGACGGTACTCAAAAATGACAAATTTGCGTTCTATGATGGAAGCAATGTTATCGCAGCCGTGACTCCTGGGGGTCTTGAAGCATTCCAGAAGTTGGCCAAAGAGGCCAAGAACGATTCCCGCGAGCGTGCCATAGCCAGAGTCAAGCAGGAATGTTCCAACACGGGAAAAAGTGCTATAGTGGCTGGGCATTTCATGTTCTGGGCTGAGGAAGATGAGCAAGGCGAGTCAGTTTGTACACCGAGCGATCTGGCTACGTATACCCATATCCTCTACCTGAACTCCCCCGCTGAGCTCATTGCGCAGTATCGTTTGAATGACGCTGAGCGGAGCCGCCCAAGTGTGTCAACCTCCCATCTGGCCATGTGGCAGGAAACCGAGCAAAGACACCTTCGTCAACTTTGCAGATGCCACGATATCCTGTTCACGCTAGTCTCTCCATTAATATCAGCCAGCAAGCTCGGTTCCCTTGTTGAGAATTTCCGGATGCATATGGAGGGCTACAACATGTATCTCGCCTATCAAAGAATGGAAGACATACTCTCTACCTCCTCCACGGTGGAAACTGTCATCATGATGGATGCAGACAAGACGTTGGCTCCGGATGATAGCGGAGTGCTTTTCTAGGAGCAGGCCGGCAGGGCTTCAGCTAAGCGCGACCCCTTAAAAGCGTTGTTCAGCAGTTCACTAGGATATTCCTACACTGCCTTTCGCCAGGCAACACTACTGTATGAAGAAGCCCTTGACGATGTGGAGTTTGAGGCTTGTTGCAAAACTGTTTCATCGATGATACACATGCACGGTGATATTATTGATCTCTTACACTTGATTCGCGGCGCGAGTCATGTACGCGTAGTCGTGGTTACCTGTGGGATCAAATCTGTTTGGGAAAAGGTGCTTAAGACATATGGCCTCTCGAAGAAGGTTGAAGTGATTGGCGGCGGGCGTTTGAGTGACGGTCTTGTTGTGACGCCCTCCGTTAAAGCCGGACTGGTGGCATACTTGTCTACTGTTCGACACCTTTATGTGTTTGCACTTGGGGATAGTCCTCTAGATTTGGGAATGCTTGAGTCCGCAGACCAGGCTATTGTCGTTACCGGCGAAGAGACGACACGAAGCAATAGCATGGAAAAGAAGTTGGCAGAAGCCATTGGAAAGAACGGGTTCCGGCCGTGCCAGACACTGCTGCCTTCTTATGTCTCACCGCGTCTTGACATCACTCGGCTCCCTCTGGTGCGATTGATAGATCAGAATTTCGTCGATTCGGTTCTCGCCCGCCGCCAAACTCCTCATGTGATTCACGCCACTGACCGGCCCGCGGCCAAATTGCTCATGACACCAATGTGCGATGCGTCTGTTTCAGGACCTGCGTTACGAGACGCTCATCGGCGAGTTGGATGGTATTTGGGAACAGAATTCTGTACCCAAATCATTGGAATCGAATCGCGTCAGATTACACATGTCCAGGGTCACCAGACCGACGGGTATCAACTCCTACACGAGAAAGCAACATTGATTGTACCGCTGATGCGTGGAGGCGAGCCAATGGCATTCGGAGTCAACGACGCCTTTCCGCTCGCCATGTTTCACCATGCGAAGGTTCCCAATGACATTCAACATGAGCATCTGAAGAATATGGTCACAATCATACTGGTCGACTCGGTGGTGAATACTGGCAAATCGGTATTGCAGTTCGTGCAACATATCCGGAATATCAATGCAACAATTCGAATTGTAGTGGTTGCTGGGGTGATTCATTCGCAAACTGTTTCCAAGAGTCGGATTGCTGGGTCACTCGGTCGATTTGACCGACTGTCCTTTGTCGCCCTTCGCCTTTCTGACAACCAATTCACTGGAAGAGGGACTACTGATACCGGTAATAGGTTGTTCAACACTGTGGATATGGCTTGATCAGGTTGCAGTTTCTACAGCAAGGGTTATGCCTTTGAGCTTTCGCGGACGAAAATCGTGCTTTCATATTTGTGTTTACTTTCAAATTGTCTAGCATCAAAGTTTTCTGTATGTTCAACAATCGATGGTCTTTTTGCTAGTGTGTTCAACTATAAATGGATTTAATCCGGTAACTCAAAACATTCATCCCACAAAATGAATGAGGTAGTCAGCCTCGCATGTCTGCCATTGACGAGGTAGGACCACATGAATCCGATCTCCCTTCTATTTTATGCGGAGATGTATCCGTTTTTTGTTCGCCGCTTCAAGGTGCTTTGAGTACTTGTATCCATCGCTAGGAGTGTAGATGCCTTTAAGAAGGGCCTTCGGGAACTGGCACCGAAGGAAACCAGTCAGGGCAGCTACCACCGCCATCCTACGTGTAACAGGTAATATTCTTATCCACCGCACGACTGGGTGGTATGACGAACGTCCGAAGCATTTGACCGAATGCTGGTTGGTGATCGACGAGTTGCTTCCAGTGTGTCTGTGCTGCATAGCGGTGGTAGGGATAGTGATTGATGACTGGCTGAGTGGTAGACCATTCGAGGCTTAGAGATGCATTGGGAACCGTCCATGGCATCTTCATTTCTCTTCATTTCCCCAAACAAGCATTTCGGTGTTGACAAAATCCTCAACATGCGGAACGATGTCAACTGCATCAGTGATAGCGTAGATGTTAGCGAGTCTTGTAAAAGTCATGTTCGGGAGCGGCTTAGGTACGTTGGATACTGGGTCATATACGCTGCGCGTGGATCTGCCAGAGAACTAGTTCATTGCCGACGGTATATAACTCTTTCTCTTCGTGGATAGCCACCTAGTAGGTAGGTAATGGGTATTAGTTGGAAAAGGCGAAGGATATCATCGCGACATGAAATTCACTGGGAGAGTTCACACGGAGCCTCCTTCTCCGGGATCTGGCGGACTTGTGTCACCTATCGCATGGTACAGAGCTACGCCCTGCGCAATAGGCTAGACGTGATCGTTGTGTACTGAGGTTGAAGCACCGAAATTGCGCTTGAAATATGCCAAAGCATGAGAAAACTCGCTCTGTGCTGGATCCATCCTCGCGAATGTTAAATACCTAGTCATCAACCGAGAGGGTATGTGGAAGGCACAGAGTCGAGTGGGGCTCTGGTTATGTGGTCTCGGCCCGTGCCCCACTCATATCCAAGGTTCCCCAGGTTACGGATGACGTAACTTATAATGCCTTCCAGGTTTTCGAATATTCGATATCGAAGTTGTAATAATGAATAGAACTGGGTAGATACATGAAGGCGATAAAAAGCTCAAATAGTACAGAGGACCCTTTTATGAATAGCTAGGGATATCGTTGTCAAAGTGGTTGCTTCAAACAAAGTAAGGAATGTTGCTGTGTACCAGCTTCCAGTGAACCCCGCATTCAGGAGATTGGGATCATCAACTCCTCAGATCGTCAAAGTGAGATCAATGCAATGTGGGGAGAATTTCTCTCCTACCAACGTTCTACATCACCATGCTCGGCATGCTCCCTATCCTTCTAGCGGGACTTGTGGGCGGTGCATACTCCCAGCTGCCAAACGAGCCAAAGCCAGAAACAACCTACCACAAGGATGCTGGTGTCCTCGAATTCGTCAACCCCCTCATCGGCACATACGGAACAACACCAAATGGCAACGGCGGCATGATCCCCTCCATCAGCCCTCCCTTCGGCATGACCCGCTGGACACCGCAGACTCGCGAGAATTTCATCTCGCAAGTACCCTATGGCGATAGCGACCGTCTCATTCATGGATTCCAAGCCACACATCAGCCGGCTATCTGGATGGGCGAGGCGGGTCAGGTTGTGCTGACACCGGGGATCGGTGAAGTGCAGCCGTTGTTTCAGAACCGGGGACTGCAGTTCCGGAAGAATGACGAGAGGAGCACGCCGTACGTTTATGAGGTCATTGTTGATGCTGCTCAGCTGTTGGGTCGTGGTTGGAATGCGACGGCTGAGGCTGTAGGTGATGGGCCTGTTCCTGGTGGTGCGGGTTCCGTGCCAGATGAGGTGAAGGAGGGTGCCAATGGGCGGACGCGAAAAAGACAAACCGAGTATGTCCTGCCTAGTAGGGATGATAATCAATTTAAGGACTCAATTCAGGTATATCTACTCTTTTTGCGATCGCTCTGAATGCTTTCTGACGATTCCAGGTTGCCATGTCCGCAGATTCTCATGTTGGTCATCTTCGATTTGACTTCCAACATAGTCCTACCAATGAAGATGAAAAAGGCCAGCCGTGGGTATTTATTCAAGCTTCGCGTCAGAACTGGACAGGCGAGGTCCATATTGATGCGAACAGTCGGGAGGTCTACGGCTATAACACTGAGCGTCAGGATTACCTCCTCGGACCAGACAAAGCAGCTTCATTCAAGGGATATTTTGTAGTTCGCTTTTCCAAGCCGTTTATTGAATTTGGTGTGGCAGATGGAGGGTTACTTATAAAGGATGGGGCCCAGCGACACGGGAATTTCACGGGTGCATATGTGAAATTTGCTAACTCGACATCGCGTGTCGAAGTGCGTATCGGTGTTTCGTATATAAGCGTTGCACAGGCAAGAAGGAACCTCGTGATACAGACTCCAGATGAGCACACCTTTGAGGATACTGTTGAAAAAGTCAAGTCAGCCTGGCTTGAGAAGTTGGGTAGGGTATCCATCAAGGGCATCAATAAGACCGATCCGGACCACGACCCCCGCACTATCTGGTATACCGGCCTGTTCCATGCTCTTCAGTATCCAAGCGACTTCTCAGAGCCAACATCGAAGCAAGAAGATTCTCCCCGCGTTTTCTACTCGGGATATACCGATAGTGTTCATACTGAGAACGACTCATACTACCAGTCCTGGTCAATATGGGATACCTACAGAGCCGAGCATTCCCTCTTAACTCTGTTTGCGCCGGAGCGCGTCAATAGCATGATGCGATCATTGTTACGCATCTTCGATTGGTCCGGTTGGCTGCCGATGTGGGCCAACTTGGTCGAGACAAATATCATGATCGCAACGAATGCAGATGTCGTGCTTGCCAACGCTCTGGAGCGAGGGTTTAGGGGCTTCGATATCACCAAGGCTTGGGAAGCGGTCAAAAAGGATGCATATACTCCGCCTGATAACGATACTGATACTCTGTACTATGACCGTGAGCCCGGCACATCATATGAGGCCCGCGCTGGACTCACATCATACATGAAACAGGGTTGGGTGTCTAATGACGGCTGGTCTGAGGCCGGCAGCCGCACATTGGACTACGCATTTAATGATTACGCCTGTGCTGTTGTTGCTGCCCATGCGGGAGAGGACAACGCCACCGTGCAAGCCCTCAAGAAGCGAGGCGGAAATTACGCCTATCTTTGGAACAAAGAGACTCAATTTATGCAAGCGCGCAACGCGAACGGGACTTGGGCTGATAGCACTTTTGGATGGACCGAAGGCGATGACTGGGTCTACACGTTTGACGTGATGCATGATGTGAAAGGACTGGCTGAGATTTTTGGTGGCCGTGAAGCCTTGCGCGATAAGTTGGATGCGCATTTCCAGGGTGGTCACAATGACCACACGAACGAACCAAGCCACCATGTACCATATTTGTATTCAGCTCTTGGTTATCCCAACCAGGCGGCTGAGAGAGTCAGGAGTATTGCTTGGGAGAACTACAACGCGACCAGCGGGGGATTGGGCGGAAATGAAGACTTGGGACAGATGAGTGCTTGGTATGTCTTCTCCGCGTTGGGGTTTTATCCTGTCAACCCCGCCAGTGATGCGTATATCATCGGCACACCATTCTTTGAGGAGGTGTCCATCCGCCTTCCCAGTGGAGCGAGCACTGGCGGAGAAGTTGCCAATGGCAGAGAGAGGAGGCTTGAAATAAGTGCCCCGGGGGCGTCCACGAAGCCGTATATTGTGAGTTTGAAAATTGATGGGAAAAGTATCAATGCTCCGATTTTGAAGCACAGTCAGATTGTGAACGCGGCAAGAATCGACTTTGACATGAGTGCCACACCCACTTCATGGGGAAGTCTCCCCATATGGGAAACTTGATACCAGGAGCACATCCAAAACCCCCGAGACATGGGGCCAACACTGCTGTATCTCATAGAGGTATCCATAATATGTTTAGAAGTTTCCACCAATTGAAAGTTGGTTTATGTTTTGGTAGATCTTGGGCGAGAATCTGGTTTGGTAAATTTTTCCAAGGTCGACTTTTCACCTATATCCATCGACTTGATCTTCATCGCCACGAATTCCCCTGCTCCATCCTCGATATACCCATGTCGTTTTGTGTTTTATTCATTGGATCTGACAATGAGTTCCACCGCCCCTCATTGATTTTCTCATCACCTCATTCTCGTGGTCTGTTGCAAAATATTGCGCCATAGTACATGCCACCTCGCAATGAACACACAATTTCTTGGCCGTTGATAGAGTTCAACTCGACTTTCTGACTGGTCGCGAATGATCCTTGGCTTTAATTGCGACCTGGTGATAGCATTTCCCCATGCCTGCTGGAGTTTATCATGCACGACTTGAACAGGGATTAGAGCGCGCATCAAGGTAATACTTGACAAAGCTAGAATCTAACATGAACGCCACAAGAGCTAAAATTCCCGTGGCATATTCCGTCTTATCACATCATTATAGTAGTTTCTGATGACGCCTGCCGCACCCCTGACCGCGCCCCAGTTATTGTAGGGGTCCGAGTTGTACAATAGTATATGTACATGCGAAGTCGCGCCATGTGTTCACAAAGGAAAAACATTCTCCTTAGCCTTCTCTTCTGCTGCCGAAATGGGTCTTGAATCTCCCGTACGGGAATATACCGAGTCAGTCCCTCAATATGAGAGCAGCGACAGTGATAGTCTACACTATACCACTGAGGTCGGTGGGAATACTTCCAAGGCCACATACCAGGAGGCATCGGGAGCGCCCGTTGAGGTTAATTCCCCGCTGGGGTACTCGGTCGGTTGGGTTACGGTGATCTTCCTGAATTTGAGTAAGATGATCGGAACGGGAGTCTTCTCAACGCGTGCGTACAACCCAACAGTCGCTGGATTATTTGATATACTAACATAGAACAGCATCAACCGTTCTCAAAGGCGCTGGCTCGGTTGGTCTCACTCTGATTTATTGGGTCATTGGGTATTTGATGGCATCTAGCTCGCTGTCGGTCTACATGGAATTCGCATCGTCTTTCCCCAGTCGGTCCGGCTCGGAGGTTGTCTACTTGGAACAAGCGTATCCCCGACCCAAGTATTTCTTCCCTACTGTCTTTGCGATGCAGACGGTACTTTTCTCGTTCAGCAGCAGCAATGCCGTTGGTATGATTGCATAGCGGATGAATGGTGGAGTGACGAGTACTGACTTTTTGTCTAGTACTGGCCCAGTATCTCTTCAAACTTGCGAATTCAGACTTCACCCCATGGAAATTGAAAGGAGTCGCTGTGGCTTGCTATACTGTTGCAGTATTGGGTGAGTTATACTCCTTCTATCTGTATAATATGTGCTGATGAATTCGCCACAGTTCTGGCATTTCACACCAGATGGTCTTTGAGACTGGCAAATGCCATTGGGCTGGTCAAGCTACTGACATTGGTATTGTAAGTGTTGACCCTCGATATACTCAATTCAACCGGTAAAGCTAACTCCCACTCAGCATCGCGATAACCGGCTTGGTGGTTCTCGGAGGCCACACCTCAGTGAAAGACCCCAAAGCAAATTTTAGGTCTGCTTTTGATGGCAGTAATGCCGCGACAGCCTACGGAGCAACTAATGCATTGACCAAGGTCTGGTTCTCTTTTGCAGGCTATGAGAACGCGTTCAATGTCGTCAATGAGGTCAAGGTATGTACTTCACATGATCATGACGACTTGTTGCTAACAAGCACTAGAATCCTACAAAGACCTTGAAGTGGAGTGCTCCGCTTTCATTGGGGGTCACGGCAGTTCTGTATGTGCTGGCCAACATTGCCTACTTTAGTGCTGCAAGCAAGGAGGAGATCCTTGAGTCGAAGGTCGTTGCGGCTGGTGTCTTTTTCGAGAAGGTATTTGGAACTGGTGGTGCGGCTTCGGCATTGAACTTCCTTATCTGCGTCAGCGCTTTTGGAAACCTGCTTGCTGTGCTTCTTGGACAGTCTCGTATGCTGAGGGAGTGTGGAAGGTGAGTGATGAAGCAGTATTTACTTTTGGAAGTGAGGCTAATCCGTTGTTTGGATATAGACAAGGTGTTTTGCCATTCACTTCATTTTGGACTTCGACAAGACCGTTTGGAACACCGCTCGGTCCATACTTTGTGAAATGGGCCTTCACTGTGCTGATGATCCTGGCGCCGCCTGCTGGTGATGCATTCAATTTCGGTACGTCCTTCTCTTTTTCCCGAACCTCTGTTTGATCACTACGTCGGAAATTGAAGACACAGTTTGCTAATTTGGGAAACAGTCGTGGATCTCGGAGTCTACGCCACGACTATCTTTGGACTGCTACTCACAATAGGCCTGGTGATCATTCGAGCTCGTCGTGCACGCCTCAACCTCCCCAAACCTGACTACAACGCCTGGCACGTTACAGTGGCATTTGCAATTCTTTCGAATCTGTACATGGTCGTAATGCCATGGTACCCGCCCAGTACTGGGGCGAATGGAGGCGATGTGAGCTTCTGGTATGCAACATATTGTGCGGTTGCTCTTGGAATGTAAGTTGTTCCTGTTCCGGTTCATCCCTGTTGGTATAGATGACTGACGTGAAACTCAATCCAGTGTCGGACTGTGTGGGCTCTACTATTATGTCTGGATCAAGCTTCTGCCTCGGATCCAGGGATTCAAGTGGGAGCAAACGGTTCTCAAACTGGATAATGGTGCTCTGGCGCATCGGCTTGTCAGGGTGCCTAAGAGGGATACCTAAAAATGTCATTAGGTAACCTAATAAGAGATGCAATTCTTGGCATATCACCCAACTTCTCCGTACATTAGTACATATCACCCTGCCGTCTTTACGATATACCATTTTAGTGTTTAAGACGTGATCTCACATTGGACGCCAAGCCCGTGCGGAGCTCCACTTCCCCGGGGCCGACCCGTTCCTTTTCCAGCTGTAACCATATCTACACATCGCAGGATATGGAAGATAGGTTGACTTAACTTCTCAAGAGGCTGAGATTTATACAATCTGCAGATTTATCTCACCACGGCCGTATGCGCTGAAGATGGCAAGCGAAATGCTGCCAACCGATGAACCATGGGCTGTCGGGTGTGGAGTCTATTTCTCTCTGAGATTTCGAGGCTGATCATGATTAGACAGATAGACGGCACTACAACATATGAAGATCAAGACTCTGTTGCTCATAGGGTTTTAAGAGCGTTGCAAAATGTACCTGCCAAAACTGAGTTGGTTCGTTCTCGGAGCCGCATACCTGAATTTATGCCTGAATGCCTGATTTCAGACCGCTTTCAGGCTGTATAATATACTCCGTATTGTAACCAATTCGGCGGTGAATAACCATGCCCCTCAATGTTTCTTAAGCAATCTGTAACTGTAATCCAAAATAAGGCACTCCACCCAGGCATGCGGCTATATTTAGACTCTCCCCCCACTATTTCCCCATCTACACCCCAACGCGAGGCCAATTTCATCGTGAGTTTTGTTTATATCTTTACACTCTTCTAATAGCTAACACCTACACTTGGAATAGGCACTACCTGTGTGGACCCTACGAGCAAAGTCAAGACTCTCATCTACCACCAAAATGCCATCCAGTGACGCACTTCGTATATCTCCCCCCTTCTGCATTCCAATACAAATTGGTATCCATGGCTGACTTTAACTGTAATAGAACCACCTCTTACACCCGCCGAGCGGGCAATTGTCAAATCCTACGGCGGCTGGACACGCTTCATGCAAAGCTACGGGCTCAAGCCATCGTTGCCTACTTTGTATACCTCCCAGAAGCATAGTAATACCTCCCCCGAAAATACCTACTAATTCAGACCCACCTCCTACCATGGCAGATAAAGCCAAAGATGAAGTACCCAAGACCTCTGGAGAATGGGAATTTATGGCTAATGACCGTGATCTTATGAGCACAACAATTCATAATATCAGTCTTCCATCTGGTTCAAGATTTAAATTTGAGCAATTCCTACTCCTATGGGTGCTGTGGAGGGAACACGATATCAAGAGCGTCCTTGTGCCGGGAATGAAAGACTGGATAAAACAGGCTACCGAAATGCTTAAATATTATAAGTCGTGGTTCACGTACTGTGCCAGTTTTCGGACCCCGGAAGACTCCCCCGAAGGAACATTCGCCATTGCTCGATACTATCAGCGTGAGGCTGCTAAGATAGAAGACAAAGCCGATCCTGAAACCTTTTTTATCCCTATTTTAGCTCGAACTCGTTCATCGGTGAATGTCGAGAAGGATATGCGTGGTCTTAGCTTGGGAAGTCCCAAGACTCCCTCTAGACCAGGGCGTGTACCCGTGCCTAGAATACCAGATCTTGACGATGAACTGGATGTAGATGATGATTCAATCCGAAGCCTAATCACAAGCACAAGCCCAAGCCCCATCACCTTGATTTCTCTAATCCCAGTGGAACTACGAAATCTCCTATACCCGCGCAGTAAAGACGAACAAATCGTTAATACTGCGCTCATAGTATTTCTCAATGCACTCACCATACACTTCCCGTTATCTTTGAAATGGACATTGCACCGGAAAGCATTCGTCGCGCTTTTTGAAAACACGCAATTCGAAGCCAGAACGGACGGATATCTTGACAGTCCCAGCGGAAATCCTAAAGTCATTATCGAGGTCAAAGCTGCGCTAAGATCTTCGCATCTATTGCCTATTCAAATGCAGGAGAGTGCCCAAATGGTCGCTTGGATCAAAAGCGACACCGAATTAGCCCAGAAAACCAACACCACGTATGCTCCTATCCTATCTTACTTTATTGCTGATTATAAAGCTAATACAATCATAGGCGCTTTCATATTTCACAAGACAGACATCAAGTGTATATTACAGTTGCTCAGTATGACCGCAAGTATCTTGACTATATAGTCGACGGGAAGCTTTCTGGAGATCCGTCTTTCTTGACTATGCACCAGTATGGACCGTGGGATACTACAGATGGGGGTCATATGCGTCTGTTGGGACCGATCATGTTAGCAATTGCCTTGCGAGCTGAACGGGAGAGCAAGGAAGAGGAGAGCGAAGATTAGGAGAGCGATGATGAGTAGAACTGACCTCATATGATGCACTGTTCTGTGGACTGGGTCGATTTCAATCATGTCTTTCGTGATCTTGATCTTTCCGTGATATGTCTTGATTTCTTGTTGTTCAACATGGTTTATTTCGTTTTGGAATTCATGCGCGTCTTTATTTTTGTATTCAAGGATTCTTTCAGTTGTATGATTAGGACATTCAGCACGCAATGTCATATATTCTGGATTTCAAAGCAAATATGAAGCAACCTCTCATCATCCGCCCGCAATATCCTCATTACACTGTCGTGCCCCGTATTCAAATATCCCAGAAATCCTTGTGCATCTGTAAACCCAAATCCCGCTATTAGAGACTGTAAACCGGTGTGATAGTATACCTCAGAATAGTAACTCACGTATTTCACAAGCGAGCAGACCAAGTCAGCCGGCCACCCCAAAACACATAGTAAATGCGATATATTCTACATTCATATCTCAACAACCATATATTTATTTCATCTCCTTATTTTTCGATAGTCATCGATAAGGCTTACTAGCACGATATATCAATGTTAAAGAGAGCAGAAGGCTATTTCCTGATCATATCGAAAATTGCGGAAATCACGTTAGCAAAGGAACAGAATGCGAAAATGATAAGCTTCTACTCCACGGTACAGTAGAATTGACTCATAACTCTAGATCATTACTCCGGGAAAATGACAAGCTCAACACGCTATCCAGGATGCGAGGTAATTTCCGACCCGACGCGCGAGGCCAATGGGGTCTTGTCGGGAATGGGCCATGATCCCCCTCTGTAAGAATTTCGACCCATGACTATCCTTCAGGTACGACTAGCATTCCAATTGATCGTACCTGTGCTGTGACCGACTTGGACGCCATTGTTACTGCCCGCAAATGTGGTATTATACGTGCTGTGTTCGTTGCTAGCTTCCCGGATAGATAACTTCGCGATTGAATGGGAAACAACTTTAGAGACGGCTTGGTCGATTTCCAGTAAGCGTAATCGTTCGTCGATCTGTTGGATGGCCAAGGTACGTTGAGCGCCACCGTCTTCGTCCTCACTTTCGTCATCTGGGCTTTCGAGTTCCTTCTTGCGCTGTAAAGCGTCGCCTTGCTTTCTCTCCGTGATAACCATATGTTCCTGAACAGCAGTTCCAAGAACTTGTAGTTGCTTCTCTGTTTGCTGCCATAAAGTCTGAGACTTATTTCCTGATCGGACCAAAATGATCCTTATATCAATGAATTAGCACGTTCTCTCTAGTGTGTCATTGAATTACTTACAAAGTAGCGCTGTCAATAGCAAAGTGGACGATGGCTTGACAAGAATAGACCTGAGTCCTGAATGTCTGGAATTTCTCTTTGTTCCATAAACCGATCGTCAGTCGATCTCTTAGGGAAAGCTTCGTAGCGCTGGAATGCTTCGTCCACTGCTCAAGCTTGGTTGAAAAATCCGCGCATGCCTGACCGCATTTGTTCACGGCTTCAGCGACGCCAGTCTTTTCCAGAACCTCTTTCGCTTCGTTATATGTTATGTTATCAGATATCTGAAGACTCTGGAGGGCTGAAAGCGACTGCTGTATGGCTCCCAGGTTAGATATCGTATCTTGTAACACATCGTTTGCTCCTTTAAGGCCCCTGATCAATTCACGAAGATGGTGGATGCTGGATAGAGCGAATTCTGTGATACCAATAGCGCCGGCGGTGATGCTGAGAGGATCCATATGCGCTGATTTTTAGAACAGCGGTCAAGTCGCAAGACGCGTACGTATTTCGCAGATAGAAGATATATATCAGAGAAGACCAGGCGGTACCTTGATCAAGCTCCGTGTGGAAGTGACTAGTAGATTGCACTTACTTCGGCGATTGAAAGAAACCCGGTGACTACTTAACGACAGCCGCTGGGAAGTAACGGGTGCCCATCTGATACGTGGCAGGGTGTTATTGGCGGGGTTATCAGGCTGGAAAACGATCAGATACTGTATGATCGTGAGAAAATCCATACTTTGCCTATGGGTGATGGGACTTACACAGAAACTCCATTCACGGCATTCTACTTATGTGTACTACCCTCTCGATCACCCTTTTCAGCGCTGCGGGAGGACAAGGACCGTAGATTTGAATTCTCTCTCTCTCTCTCTCTTTGCTCGCGGGAGCAACGTTGTAGAAGCTCCGAAGGCCATACAAGACTAATACGAATGCTTGTTTTGTGCTGTACCAAGAAACCTATTCCATGAATCACCAATGGTTATCTCAAAATGCGAAACCGACCCTCTACTCCCATCAAATAACCCCCCCCCGACAAAAGCAATGCCCCAACCATCAAAGACACCCAGCCTATCTGACGCCTGACTGCCTTGAAATGTTTTGTCAAAGTTCAACACTCGGTTGGTGGGGCTGTAACTTTCCTGAACATTGGATTCGTATGTTTAGAAGTTGTCCATAATAATGTGCCATGGCGTATTTGCGTCTTTACTATGGATGGTGATGGTCTTACAACAGCCAAGCTCGCAGGGCAGATGCGGGGTATGAGGTCAACGCCGTCGAATTCCTCCGTATCTGAATGGATGGATCACCTGAGAGCGGGGTAGAGCGAACCCTGAGAGACCCAACTTGCGTGAGCTTAGAAACCCTAGCAACAGGTGCGAGTACAATATAGTTTGGTCTGTTTGCCCAAGTCTACTGTTCTGGACCATGGTTCCTGCGGGAACAGGGGTTCGTGCGACTACCCAGCTCCACAACGCCAAGACACTTGCGCCTAGAGAAACGCCCGCACCTCCTCCCTCGACAACACGACCCTTTCGGTCAGCTTTGCATCTTGCTCCACTTTTGATATTTCCTGCTGACGAGAAAGCCGCCACGTGAATTATTCTAAAGATAGAATGACCAACGGACAATTTTGGCGCCCGGGTTACCTAAGAGCGGGGCTAACGAAGCCTTTGTCCTGAGAGCTGAGAACTTTGATCTGCCCAAAAACCAAGGATTCTATGCGCAGTGTGTTGACTATGGCTTCAATATCGTCTGGTAACACAAATTCTGGCCTCCAAGCTGGTATTGTGAATGGCACGGTTAATGCGCAGTTCTATCTGCACCCAGGTAGTATTCACAAGGCCCTAGAAAGGCGACTAGGTTGACTAATCGCCGCTTCTTGGCCCAGAGCGACCGGAAACCCCACCGACTCCTCTATCGACGGTCCCGTTCCGTCGCGACCCAGACTTTGTCTGTCGCGACACACTGCTCGACCAGATACATGAAAAGATCTCAGTCCCAGGGTCCAGGATAGCTCTTGTGGGCGTCGGTGGTGTCGGGTCAGTGCAAAGACGTTGGCAGGTAGATCAGTGCTGACAATCGGCAGGAAATCGCAACTTGCGATCGAATACTGTTATCGACTTCGAGATCGATCGCCCAATACATGGGTTTTCTGGGTCCATGCAAGTAACGCGGCCCGGTTCGAGCAAAGTTTCCGGGATATCGCCGACCAGGCCAAAATTCCCGGGCGTCAGGATCCCACAGCCAACCTGTTCCAACTCGTCGAAAGCTGGCTCCGGGATAGGAAGAGAGCAAAGTGGTTACTGATTCTTGATAACGTTGATGATGATGGATTCCTTCGCCAGCCGTCAACGATAGGCCAGCAGGGCCATCCCAACGCCGCGACAAAGCCATTATTGGAGTTTCTCCCCCGAAGTCCGAACGGATCAATAATCATCACAAGTCGAAATAAAGAGGCAGCCTTGAAAATTGTCTACCATCAGGATGTTATCATGATAAATCCAATGAATAAGTCCGAGGCGCTAAAACTTCTCCAACAAAAGCTTGGACGACTAGCGGAAACTCCTGATACTCCAACGTTAGTGGAAGAACTCGAGTTTATGCCACTAGCGATTGTACAGGCAGCCGGTTATATCGTGCATCGAGCACCCCGCTGTTCGGTATCGCAGTACCTCGAGAAGTTTCGAAAGAGTGATAGCGAAGCGACCAAGCTCCTTCATTATGAGGTGGGTCATCTGTATCGAGATTGGGAGGCGAAGAATTCGATTCTAGTCACATGGCAAATGTCCTTCGACTATATCCAACAAATGCGGCCGTCCGCTTCTGATTTACTCTCCCTCATGAGCTTTTTCGACTGACAGGGGGTTTCAGAGGACCTTCTCCGAGTTCAACGCGAGATACCCAACGAGGATTCGAGCTCGGAGGCGAATAAGTTTGAACGCAGCGACCAGGATACGGATAGCATATTAAAATCTAATACAGATGATGAGTTTGATGATGATCTTGCAATACTGAGAGACTTTTCATTCATCTTTGTTACCGAGAACATGTCAGTGTTCACGATGCACCGGCTAGTACAACTTACTGTGCGTGTGTGGCTGAAAACCAATGGACAAATAGAGCGATGGAAGGAGGAATTCATCACGAGACTATACCAAAGGTTTCCGACCGGTGAATATGAAAACTGGGCACGATGCCGGTCGCTGTTTCCACATATGAAATCAGCGGTATCACAACGACCAAGATCACCAGATTGTCTAACTAAATGGGCCACGCTACTTTATAAAGGGGCATGGTATGCTCGGGAAAGCGGTAACATTGCAGAATCAATGGATATGGCATCTAAGTCAAGGGAGGAGCGATTGCTACTGTTTGGCTTAGAGGGTGAACAGACCCTCGATAGCACGGCGATGTTGGCGAGCATATACCAGCTTAAGGGCCGATGGGAAGAGGCGGAGCAGCTTGAGGTACAGGTCATAGAGACCTGTAAGACGAAGCTTGGGGTAGACCATCCCGACACGCTGACGAGTATGGCCAACCTGGCATCTACGTTCTGGAACCAGGGCCGATGGGAGGAGGCAGAGCAGCTCTTTGTACAGGTTATACAGACTCGTAAGACGAAGCTTGGGGTAGACCATCCCGACACGCTGACGAGCATGGGAAACCTGGCATCGACGTATAGGAACCAGGGCCGACGGGAGGAGGCGGAGCAGCTCGAGGTACTGGTTATGGAGACTCGCAAGACAAAGCTCGGCGTGGACCATCCCGACACGCTGACGAGCATGGCCAACCTGGCTCATACCCTTTGGTCCTCGGAACAATACACAGCCGCAATGCAGTTGATGGTCGAATGCGTTCAGCTTCACGACCGAAAACTAGGACCGAACCATCCAGATACTAGATATTCCAAGTCTGCTTTAAATGAGTGGCGCGGCAAGGTTATTTGAAAGTTTATAAAGCCAAAGGATTGGGAATAAGAGATATTGTCTGTGAATGATTATTATACCTCAATTGTGACGTGCCAGGTCTTGCAAGATGAAGAGTGCAGTTAATTCAAGATAAGTAAGATAGCGAGAGAGAGAAAGAAGAAGCAAGTTGCTAAGTGGTAAGCAGCTAGTTAATATAGCTGCGACTTTGCAAACAATGCAAACTTCGAATCATCTCGCTAAACTATCTAGCAAACAATCTAGCTAATGTAAACAAGAGTATGACGACTGGGTCGTAACATCAATTAATATTCCGCCCCTATATCTGGCTCAATAAGCTTCACATCTCTGCATGAGTAGCTATAAATTCGCCAATTTGTTTAAGCGTTTTTATAGCCAATAGGTATCCACTTAGTGTTGACTTACACGGAGCCAGGGCCGATAGGCAGAGGCTGAGCAGCTCCATATAGGAACCAGTATGGAGAAGGATTCACACGCGGCTGATATTCAATATAATGGTATCTTATGCTCAACTTCGATTTTCTGATACCATTCGCCATCCGTACATAAGATGCTGAAATTCGAACACTTAAAAAATCAGATTAGACCAGCACGATACTAGCGGACTACAATTAACGTCGCACGTATTCAAATATCCCAGAAGTCCTTGTGTATCTGTAAACCCCAAATCCCGCTATTAAGCTATGTAAATTGCAATCAGATCGTATCCTTAATGGGATCCTTTTCAGCATCTTCGATCTTTTTCAAAAATTCCTCTGCGGCCTTAGCATCGCCAGGGAATATATTCTCAGCAATCATTCTGCGAGGTGAACTACCAAGCCATTGGAACAATGAAAAATCCTGGAATTGATCTGCCCGGAAAATTTCCAAAACCTCCAGCGGTTCATCGTCGCTCAGGTTCTCAACAAAGTGTCCCATATTCCGAGGCACGATGCCGACATCACCGGCCATGTAGTTGAACGTTCTGGCGTTTCCTTCGGCGGCAAATACCGTAACTCGCGCACGACCTTTCTTGTAATATGTCCATTCGTCGGCGTTGGGGTGCCAGTGCATCTCGCGTAGTGCGCCCGGTGCAATCTCTAGATGGGCGGCTGCGACTGTTTTGGAAACTGGGAAGTTCGTGGAGTCGGTAATACGGACACGACCGCCGCTGGTTTCAAGGGGTTCTTGGGCGAGCATATGATGTGTGAAGTTAATCTTTGACTTCTTGAAGGTGCGTGGTTTCTCCTGGTCAATGCTTCCCGGGTTTGAGCCTTGAAATATGTACTTCTCGGATTTCGGGATATTGTCAAATTGCTCCGGTGACATCCGGAAGTTCTCTGCTAGAACAGCTTTGGGGGTATGAGCTAGACCACAGTCAGTATTTGTAAACCATACATCTTGAGACATAGACAGATTCATACCCAACCAATCTGTCAAGATGAAGGTGGACTCTTCGGAGAAGTTGCCATCGTCAAAGATCAACAGGAACTCTGTCCCATTTTCGCCCAGACCCTGAAGCGAATGCGGATGTCCAGCCGGGAAATACCACAGATCTCCTTCCTCCAAGTCGTCCATAAAAGTACCGCCTTCTAAGTCTAGGGCAGTGACTCGTACTTTTCCAGCAAGCACATACGCCCATTCAGCTTCGGTGTGCCAGTGCAGTTCACGGATTACCCCTTGATCCAGACGCATGTTCACACCGGCGAGTTCACGGCTAGTGGGTAGCTCCCGGATAGTCGTTTGTCGCGTCCATCCGCCTTCCTATACGTACGCATCTAGGTTAATGACGTACGTGACATATTAGAATGACCATACCTCGATCCGAATATGTGAGTCTGCAAAACTCCATCGCATATTAGGCATACTGCCATGGTCGGTACTCGGCGGACGGACGAGATCGGGGTTCTGGCGCTCGCGATCCCGATTCCGTGGTCCCATGACCGTAGTACCATCTCCATTGCGGAACGGCAGTGGGTGTCGGTCATCGCCAACAGAGTCAACCTTGTGATCATAAGGGTCGCGATGTCCTGGGGAGAAAGGTGGGGGTTTTCCAATAGGTTGTTGACCAAATAGTGCTGCGGAATGGCCGGCTGGGACCTGCAGTAGCCTCTGCAGGCTGTGATCTGGTGCAGGGGTAGCCCATGCGGCCTGAAGATATACCAGGTTTAACAAGAAGCGTGTAATATGCATGGTGTGCTTTAGAACGAACTAGTTAGATAGAGAAGAGAAGAATTCCCTCAAGGTAAAGTGTAAACTCCGAAAATGTTGTTCTCCGCATCGACGTCACGACATGACGCATATTCCGATCGCATATCCTGTCTCCCATTGTTTACCCCAACAAATTGGCCGATTACTTTTCGGTGCACTTGGATTCTCCAAATAAGGGATGACGAAGTTTCATTCTTTACGGTGATCAATTTTGAGTTCCCACGCCAAGGGCTCCACAGAAACTGAAAAACAACTTCTCTCCACTTCAATCCGACGACCATCACACCAATGTCTGAAACAGACGCCCTGTTGGGCAACCACAGACGCTCTAAATCCTCTCTGCTATCCCTAGTGTCTAGATGCTTAGGCAGTGACCTTGATACTACGCATGGCGACCTAGTCCTCCTATTTTGTTACATTATCACCGGCCTGCTCGACAGCTCAGCGGTACTCATATGGGGCTCCTTTGTGAGCATGCAAACCGGCAACACTGTGTATTTTGGTTTGGGTCTTATTGGCGCCAAGGACGATCGCTGGATCAAGTCCGGAGTCTCCATTGCGGCGTTCTGTCTAGGATCGCTGTGCTTCGCCACCTTCCACCGTGTCTTCCCGGCGAGACGGAGATGGGTGCTCTGTGCCTCGTTCCTTGCTCAAACATTGTGTGTGTGCATTGCCGCTTTGATCGTTACAATTCATCCGGCATCTCGAGACGCGCCCTTGACTTGGTTGGTCCTCGTCCCGATTGCGCTCATCGCATTCCAGAGCAGTGGGCAGGCGGTGACGAGCCGTGTTTTGAACTTTGCGGGCTTGACCAGTGTTGTCCTTACTAGTACTTATTGCGATCTGTTTTCGCACCCTGATTTCCTCTCGGGGAAGGTGGTTGGTCATGCTGTGGAGAACCGGCGGATTGGTGCAATCTTGTGCTTGTTGTTGGGGGTGGTCTTGGGGGGTCTCTGGGCTCATAGCTCTGTGGGAATGATGGGAGCCTTGTGGACCGCAGCCATCCTGAAGTCATTGATTGTTGCTGCGTGGTTGGCCTGGAAGGGAAAGAGCGAGGAGGATACCGAATGAGTGTTGCAAGGTAGATGGAAGATCGCGGTTTTACATAGATTGTGGGCTGATATTGATGTATTTAGAATATAAATCGCTCATTTCGAAATAGAGGATACTGAAATATATTTATCTCAGTTTTATGCAACCATGTTCACGACTATGAAATTCGTTGGATTTTTTTGTCTATTGTCTTGAAACATCTAACCCCTGTCAATAGATCTAGAATATTCCAATCAAGGGTATGGTGTCAGCTTTGATATCTATAATTAAAAAGAATAGGAGATACATGTATGCATTGAGGGAAATTCTACATAGTCTATGCCATAGAGATATATATGAAAGAGTCTACTCCACAATCTCCCAGAGTCCTAGGTCAACATTCGTATATTCATTTCATGGTCATCATCATCTCGTAATAGCCTAGCCATGTAGGTAAGCTCCATAAGAACCAAAACGAATCTCAATGTCAATAGCTCCGCTGGACCGTGACCGCAGGCCCAACATAGTGCCTCCTGCCTTGAAACTGGTACATCAAAAGACTGCCGATGAACACACCAACGAAAATAACAACACTCCAATTAAAGTCTCGCGCCGAAGGCAAAGGGCTCGGAGGCCAGAACGACCAAAAGAGTGCGAAAATAACATAAAGCAGCCCAATGATATTTATCGCAAGACCGAAACGACCAAGGCTCCAACGTCGAGGAGGTAACGTTTCAGGACAGGCAATCTTCCGGTAAATCACGCAACTTATGGATACCGCGTATGTGTACATGAGCGCAGCAACGTTGAGAGAGATGATCGCGTTGAATGCAACCTCCGAGCCTATGTTGATTATCGACAATAAGACGCTGATCATGCATGAAAGCGCGATCGCTCGCACTGGGATTCGCCGATGCGGGTCAACTCGAGAGAGCCAGTCTGCGAATGGGAGACCGCGATCTCGTGCGAATGCATATGTTTGACGTGCTGTTGATGCATTGAAGAGGATGTTACTGAAAATAACTGGTATCAAGATTATTGCTGTGAGGCCGTTGACGCCGGAGATTGAGAGGAATTGGCGGAACACGTAGAGGAAGGGGAAGCCGGTGCTGTCGTTGATCGCATCGGGTACTGAGGGGATCGCAAGAAGAAACCCAACGATGATTATCAGTGCTAGTATTCCGTTGCCGAAGTATCCCCATACGATTGCGATTGGTACGTATCGACCTGCGTCCTTAACTTCTTCAGACATGTGTGCGGTGGCGTCGGAGCCTATAAACGGTATTTCTATTAGCCTTGTACCTTGAAAGAATGATATAGCTTATACATACTCAGAGAGCCGTAGATAGCTGTAATCTGACCGATCATCAAGCTAATTCCCATAGAAGACCAGTTGCCGCCATTGTAGAACGATGTGAATACAGTTTTGGCCGAGTTTTGAGGAGCCATGGTGAACAACACAACCACAATGACGACCCAGCATAACAGATGTAGCACGAGAAGGATGTTTTGGATTCGTGGCATCCAGCTTGCTGCGTAGACGTTGAAAAAGTAAATGACAGCTATCATGGCGAATACAAACAAGGTTCCATGCCAATTTTGAGGCACGTAGCTCGGATCACGGAGGGTTATGAGACCTTGGATAATAGTTCCGGTCAGAAACGAGCCAGATGCTGCTCCTGCCTGCCAGGCTAATACTGACATCCATCCTTGATGATTATACCTATTAGCGACCGACAAGGATGAATAGACGAGGGGTCTCACCAGTGGTGTAACTCAAAAACTTCTGGTAACGAGGCGAGGAAAACTCTGATACCCAATGATATTGGCCTCCCGATGTGGGTGCCCTGTTGAAAGAGGAAGGATATGTGAGAAATCTGTGACAATCAAGGACATAACAACTCACATCGAAGCCATCTCGGCTAGCGAAACAATGATAAATCCAAACCCCACGAATGTCCACATGTAAGACCAAAATACACCAGCTAGTCCGCCATTTTCGAGACCTTGTGTGTTCGAGCTAGGGATGAGGCAATTAGCAGTTGATAGGATGGCCCGAGAGACTGCCGCTCACATGAGTATAAACTCCCAGGTAGCTTGAAGCACCGCTGAAAAGCTCAACGCTGCAAGGGGTCGGAAGTTGCGCTTCAAACATGTCAGTTCAGAGTGTCCAAGTCGTGTTACAGAGAAGCAAATCAGACCTTCAATTCCTGGATCTTCCCCATACGCGTCATATCATCCTGATCCTGTGGACTGCCCTCCATCTCTGCGAATTTTTTCGTCGGATGGTTCTCCATTGTGTGAACTCTGTCAAAAGAAGAGATTCGATTGTGTGATTGTGGGCTTTCTGGTGGCATTTTGACAAATTGGATAAGTCCGAACCGGCGTTGACATATCAATGTTTTTGAGTTATAGAAGAGCCAACTCCAGGGTTAGATATTAGTCAACGACAGAAACTCACAGTTCAGGGTTGGAGGTACGAGAATACGAGACACTTGGCTTTGCCAACCGAGGGCAATCTCGGCTGTTCCGCTGCAGGCATCCCCAGGAGTGATACAACGAGTCGACTTTGAAGCCGAAGTTCTCCCCACCATTGTTACATACCCCTCAACGGACGACGAAATCTACCGATAATAATGTATACCAGGCCACATGGCAAGGCCTTCAGGAACAGCCGGACCGGAATCGGCATAACCTTTTGTGACCGTTGGCACTGCGTTGAAGTGCCACAGCGCGTTTCGACGCATTTCTGGTCGGGTAGGACCATTTTGTGCTCGAGTGGACTAATTAATCATCCCTGTCAATGACTGTACCAGGTTTTCTGAGATTGATTGCCCGCATATTCCGTACTCTCGTCAAGAAAGTGGGATCGGCTCCAACCCCATTCCCCGGATGCCGGCATGGAATCGTTGTCTGGACGGAATCGAAGCTATCAAAACGCCACTCGCTGGTTGTTCAGTTGCCAGCCTTAATTTCATGCTCGGTTCCGGCTTCGATCTGCATCTTCCCGCATCGATGTAAGAAGGGTTGAGTTCCGGGCTAGGTTGTACAAAGAAATGGGATTTGGAAGTCGTTCCGAGCTTGGTTGGCCATGTCAGATGCTGCCACTAGGCTTATATTTGGGGCAATTCCAAACGAAAGTGCCCCAAATAAATAATATCGGTGTCGCAAAGGCCAAAATCAACAACTGCGAGAGTCCTACTGCGGCAAGACTTTATTTTTAGCGTCCTGCGCGCAGGCTACGTCTACCCCTGTCCGTTGCGATTGCAATTATGGCAAACTAAATTGAGTTACACATGTACTCCCTCCTTATTGTGGTGTAAATATTCTAGTATGAGTTACTCCATATTATTTTACTTTATTGTATTCGGCGCAATATAAATGTAACAGTGGAATGAAACACTCCGAGTGACCATAGCCCACCGGGTGGATTGATCACCAACTCGAAGTTTAGAGAATAGTTTGCATTTCCATATTCGACTGGATATTCAAGCTCTATGAGACTTGAGAATAACCCTAATCATGTGCCTGTGGGAATATTAAGCGCCCGGATGATCTGCAAAATGGCATGTTAATCAGGCCCCATTCACTGAGTGCCCCCATATCTACAAAAATAACCCGATATATGGTTCCACCAATAGGCACAATTGGTTCGAATCTTTGGAATATTCAGTAGCGTTTGTCAATCAACGTGTATGGACCGGGATTATGATATCTCCCAGAAAGGAAACCACGTATTTCCCAATCTTGAATCAAGCTAGTAATGCGCAACTTGAAACCAACAGTACAGTCACAGCGCATGTCCCGGTGGATCAGCCAATGCGCCAAGGTCAAATCTCAGTTTTGATACAGGCTGGGAGTGGATGGAGATCTGCGCTTCGTGATTAGGATGCCCTGAATCACAGTGTGAATCGCCCGAGTCAGCCAGTCAGTTTGGATCAAGCTGAATATATCCTCCATCGAGTCCCTAGGAACAGACCAGGAAATGTTTCTTTCTTTTGGCCATGGCAACTTCCTCCCCAGTGCCACCTGGCTTGACACCTCCGCTGACAGCGGATACCGAAATAAACCATAATGGAGTTATTACAGTCATCACGTCCTTTTCGCTATTTTTGGTTCTTGGATCTCTAGGGATTCGTATGTATTCTGCATACAGTAGAAGAGCCCGTCAGTTGGATGATTTGACTTTCGCAGCGACTGTGGTAAGTCTTTCCGTCTCAACTAATGCGGACCCTTTTAGAAGACCGACGTTGATTAATCCCGAATCTAGATTCTTGCCTTGGCACAGGTATCTGTGGTCTTTGTGGAGATATATTTCGGCTGGGGAAAGTCAAAGTCGCTCATCGCCGATCAGGATTGGAACTCAATCGAGAAGGTAGGTGTCCATGGCCAGAATGCTGTATCATTCTTGACACAATGTCCTTCTAGGTTGGATACAGTGCAGATATCCTCTACATTGCAATATTATCCTCATCGAAAGCGTCAACGGCGCTTTTTTACCGGACCATCACTCTGCGTAGCTCGCTATGGATGAGTTACGCTCTTCTCACGGTTACTCTACTATGTGCCCCTGTTACTATAGTTTTGCTGGCAGTCCGCTGTGATCGACAGCCATGGCATGATATCAATAACCAATGTTCCACCTTGGTAGGTCACAATACCTGTTAGTACTATATCTCCACTAACTCATAGCTGTCTAGTTCCCTCACTGGCAAGCCGTCACAGCATTGGATATTATTTTTGAAATTGTGCTGTTACTATATCCCATCCGGGTAATCGTGCGACTGCAGACGACACTAAACAACAAAGTCGTTGTAATTATGGTGCTTAGTTGTCGAGTGTTGTATGCTTAAGCTCCCACTCTAACCAGTTTCTACATACTAACAATGGGTATACTTGCAGCCTTATCCCTATCAGCGCCATCCACCTCCATTACATTCGTCAACAAGTCAATTCAACAGATCCCACACTCGAAGGAACCTTTGCGACCGTTGTTGCAGAGCTCCACGCAGCACTCAGCGTCCTTGTACTCACAGCACCATTAATGAAACCCTTCATCGCAGCCTACGTCGACGAGAACGGACTGGCCTATACCGACGACGCGTCTAGGTCACGAACCAATCATAAGCTCACGCCTAACTCCGACCAATCGAACTCAACATACCCCGCGTCGCGGATGAGTAATTCTCCAGCGAAGAATCGCATCATTAAGAGGATTGATATATCGGTGGATCGCGAAGATGTGGAGCTTTTGGACAGATGATGACGCCCTCAACGGGAGACCCGGACTACTATACATTTAATGGATGCACTTGCTAGGACACAGTCACATCACATTATGCTCATTATCTGCCGGCTAGATTTGTCTGAATGAATATGGGATCCAGGCTGTAACGGTCGTGGATTTAGCGCATAGTGAGACCAGTACTCATTTCAGTATGGAGTGACAACCAGATATATCCAGTTTAGGTACGATGAGTCTAATTCGGATACGATCGGAAAATACCACGTGGAAATTGATAGGGGCAACGTTCAGAAGCGAATCATGTTCTCATTAACACACGATTGTACCACTAACTCGATCAGTAAGGGTATGATATCCATATCGGGACATTCGGTGGCGCAATCAAGCTAAGCCAAGCGTTTGCATCGACCAATTGCGCTAGATTCGGCGTTTTTCTAGTGCACGCCATTATTCTGGGCGCTCATTTCAGCTATAGATCTTTATCTCACACTGAACAAGTTCATCGCAGGTTATGACATCATCGATCTACACTCTCCGAAATTATATTTCTGTTTTATCACATTCAGGCACTAGACTTTGATTTTTTCTCCTGATTACTGACAGTGATTGCGATCGCTAAAGCTCCAAAGAGCGACCCCAGCCAGTGCTATGGCAGATTATCGCCATGATCCTATCTCAAGTCATGACATCGACAATAGGAGTTATTCAACAGAAAAGGAAGAGGAGAACCGATCGGGAGATGTGATCTCTCACATTGCAGACCCATTTGGGGATGAACATGATGCTGAAATTAAGTATCGCACGTTACAATGGTGGCAGTGCGGCATGATCATGATCGCAGAAACCGTCTCCCTCGGCATTTTGTCTCTTCCGTCGGCTGTCGCAGTCCTAGGCCTTGTGCCGTACGTTTCTACTGCTTCTAATGCACGGAATATGAATAAGCTGACTGATTTCCAGTGCAATTATTCTTATTGTCGGACTCGGTATAGTCGCAACATATACTGGATATGTCATCGGCCAATTCAAACTGAGATACCCGCAAGTGCATAGTATGGGAGATGCTGGAGAGGTGATGTTCCATCCTCTTGGTCTAGCTCGCTTTGGTAGAGAATTCTTGGGAACGGCTCAGCTGCTTTTTCTCATATTTGTGATGGGCAGTCATATCCTAACTTTCAGCGTTATGTTGGATACAGTCACAGACCATGGGACTTGCTCGATTGTATTTGGGATCGTTGGCTTAGTTGTCTCCTTCGTCTTTTCCTTGCCTCGAACTCTTCGCAAGGTCTCCTGGTTTTCGTTTGCTTGTATGTATATCGACACCTTTTCCAGAACCAGCTCTATTCTAACTCTCACAGCCTTCGCAAGTATCATTGCCGCACTCCTAATTACTATGATCGCCATTGCTATCCAGCGCCCCGGTGACGGCAAAGTAGATGCGACTACAACAGTAGGCCTTTCAAAGGCGTTCCTAGCAGTGACGAATATTGTATTTGCTTATGGTGAGTACCAATCAGCTACCAATCAGCTAGCCTGACCTAGAAAACTAATTTGATTCAGCTGGCCATGTGGCTTTCTTCGGCTTTATATCAGAAATGGAGACTCCAACTGATTATCCCAAGACCCTCTACATGCTCCAGCTAACCGATACCAGTTTGTATGTGATAGCTGCGGTTGTTATATATATCTACGGTGGGAGGGATGTGCAGTCACCCGCTCTGAGCTCGACAAAGCCTATAACAGCAAAGGTTGCATATGGAATTGCCATTCCTACGGTAAGAGATCTCCAGCCAACCATTTTATTTTGAATGAAGCGTTCTAATCTGATATTGTAGATTGTCATAGCCGGTGTTATCAACGGGCATGTCGCATCAAAATATGTTTATGTCCGTCTTTTCCGGAACACAAATCATATGAAGCAGCGCACATTCCTCTCGGTCGGGTCCTGGGTTGCGATCACTCTTGTATTATGGGTGATAGCCTGGATCATTTCCGAGGCAATTCCTGTGTTCAATACTTTGCTGAGTCTGATCGTAAGTAGCCGGGAATGACAAGTGAGGCACCTGCTGACATAGATTCATTGATTAGACATCCCTTTTTGCTAGCTGGTTTACCTGTGAGTGGTGTTTAGTACAAACCGAATTGTTGATAGTTCTGACCTAGATAAAAGATGGCCTGAGTGGTATATTCTGGCTGTTCCTGAATCGAGGCCAGTATGGGGCGTCCTGGAAACAGATGGTTCTAACCGCAATCAACCTGGTGATTGTTGGGATTGGCGGTTGCTTGGTATGTCAAATTTGCCAATCCTGGGACATATTTCAGACTTGCTAATATTTATGAAGTGTGGCATGGGCCTCTGGGTTTCCGGTAAGGCAATGCACGATGATTCAAGTGGTGCCAGCTTTTCATGTGCTGCCAGAAGTGGATGAACCCTGAAGTCCCGATGTATGAATGTGTACGCAATTATTTTACAGGTATCATTCGGATTTCCTTCTGTATTCACATCAGTGTTCTACCCGGCCTGCATGTCATTCACATTTAAACAGGTGTTGTTCAAGTACCCGAATGATATATATCCATATGCACACATCCATTTCCCGAACAAGGAGAACTACTGCGACCTTGAACTGCCCGAATATATACTCAGATTGTTGATATTCCATCTGAAAATACGTAACTATGTCGTTACCTACCTACATCATGCATGACTCAGCCCAGCGTCGATGGATCGATGGTGCTATGACGTTTGTCAAGATCAAAAATCAGCTGTTGTTTCAATATAAAAAAGAAACACAGATGACTTCGAATGACTGATTTCTACAGAACTGGTGTGCCTGCATATATAACCGGCCTTATAGTGAGCTTCTCCTCAGTCCTCACTCTCGTTGCTAATATCAGCAACGAACCACCTGCCCTCAATTTGTCTCTGTGATGCCCAACAAAGAAACCCAAACTTTACTGTCCTCGCACAGCACAAATCAATCAGAGCATGATTCAACTAGCTTGCAGACCGTGTTCGACGATGGTGACACATACGACGTGGCTGATGGCTTGGAAAGCGACGGCGGCTCTTCAAAACCAAGCCCGGGAGATCTCGAAGTGAGAAAGAAAACCAAATAGTAGATTGGAACGGCTCAAATGATCCGGCATGTTGTCCGATTCCCCTCCAAGTATGCACATCTCCTCTAATACAATTATAGGAAAAGCCCAAGAACTTCCCCACGTGGAGGAAGTGGGTGATCACAGTGCTAGGACTGATGACAATTGCGTTACTTTCGGCTCTTCAGTCTTCACCACAGCAACGGAACAGACAGCGACAAAGTTCGGCGTCTCCATGGAGGTGACGTTGCTGGCTGTCAGTTTGTTCGTTCTGGGCTTCGCCTTCGGTCCTATCATCTTTGGCCCCTTTCCGAACTGTACGGCCGGAAGCTACCGTTGTTTCTGGGCATGTTCGGCTTCGCAATCTTCCAGATCCCCGTAGCCGTAGCCCAGAACTTGCAAACTATTTTCATATGTCGCTTTCTGGGCGGAACCTTTGCCAGTGCACCTCTTGCCATTGTGAGTTTGATTGATTATTTCAACCTACGAATTTATTACCGCTCATTAGACTTTCTTTCTCCTCAGGTAAATGGTATATTGGCCGATATGTTCGAGCCTGTGGAACGAGGGATTGCAATGGCCGTCTTCGCTGCGGCAGCCTTCATCGGTCCGGTGGCTGGGCCAATCGTCGGTGGTTTCATAACAACTTCATACCTGGGCTGGCGCTGGACGGAGTACATTACAGCTATCTGGGCATTTGCCGTCTCCGGCATCGGGATCCTGGTAGTTCCCGAGACGTTCGAGCAGAAGTTACTGACACAACGCGCCAAGCGACTGCGCACCACAACCAAGAACTGGGCTCTTCATGCGAAGGCAGAAGAAAAGGTAGTCAGTTATCAAGATATTGCAGTACGATGTCTGCTGCGCCCGTTCCAGATGCTCGTGCAGGAACCCATTCTCCTGCTTATTACCTTGTACATGGGTTTCATATATGGCTTTCTGTATACTTGTTTCGTGGCCTACCCGGTCTCCTTCCAAGAACAGCGTGGGTGGAATGATGGTGTAGGAGCGTTGCCGTTCTTCGCTTTCATTTGTGGTGTCTTTTGCGGTTGTTTGATTATCGTTGCGTTCTCATTGACGCGATACCGAGCGTTCATACTTCGCAATGGCCGAGTTCAGCCAGAGAAGCGGTTGATTCCTATGATTATTGGAGGTGTTTTGTTGCCTGTGGGAATGTTTTGGTTTGGCTGGACGACAGATCCTCACATAATGTGGGTTCCACAGGTTATATCTGGGGACTTCTTGGGGTCGGGGGTAATTCTGATCTTCTTGCAGGTATGATCATCCTTCTTTGAAGATGAAGGTCATCATAAAATACTCACGATGATCGCCAGGGGCTGAACTATATCATCGATGTGTATCCCATGTATACAAACTCTGCAATGGCAGCAAACTCTTTCTTCCGCTCATGGCTGGGCGCTGGATTTCCGATGTTCGCATCACCATTGGTATGTCGTGTTCCTCTACTGGCGGCGCAATCCGGCTAACCACAATGCAACACGTAGTTTCATAACTTGGGCGTCGACTGGGCGATGACTTTGCTAGCTTGTCTGACCGTTGCGTTGTTCCCTGTTCCCATCGTGTTTTTCATATATTGGCCGAAAATACGCTCATGGAGTAAGTTTACCATGAAGGAAGAATGATGGTAGAGCTGCGAGATATTCAGGGCCGATCGAGCGGAGTTCCATCGGACATAGGTTTTATATCGTGACTGGTCAATATAGGATGTTGATATAGACTGACATAATATTATCAAGTGAACATTCGCAACACCCTAGTATTCGCAGCTCTAGACCGGAGGAGTTATCACTTCCTTTGTGGTTATTATGCAATTTGTATGACCAAAATTATCGAGCCGTTACTCCGAACATCCGTCTCGGCTAGCAGTTGCAACCAAAAAGACAAATATGTATGACAACCAGTTCGTGTTATCGCGGCCCGAGGCATAAATAGTCGCAAAAATCGCCATCGGCCATGTCCGATGTGGGGAAAACCGTCGCATATGAAAGAGCGACCTCAATGCTGCATGGTCTAGCCAATCCGGTGGTGGAGTGAACCTTACCCCAGCTTTTGGCCAGCGCCGCAGAGTTTCAGCTAAGCTTCATGGCGCAACTCATGCAGCTTGAAGCGTCCATCACCATATCCCGCGAGGAGGAACCTGGGGAAACCAAGACTTTTAGCTAATATTATCCTCCCGCTTGATGGCTCTCGAGCATTTCTACTCCACTCTTCTCGAAGACTTGGTCTTCGGTTCCACATCCTCGCCAATGGGAGCTGCGCTTCATCGGTCCGGTCTACGCCGCCCCACGTACTGCTCGGTTCCACCAATATCATGATCGTCCGGTGGGCGGCGTTCGCCGTCGAACACTGTATGGGTGTATATATGATCTTTATATCCAACCTCGTATTGATTTGGCGGGGAAATCGGTGTGGCATGACCTCCAGACCCTAGATCTTCAATTCGCCTCTTTCTAATACGAATATTGCACTATGGCGCCATATTTTGGCCTCCGTGGCCCTTCGCTGAATAGGGCTATCATGTGGTTGGTCGTGTGTCCGGCCTTTGTGACCTATGGATACAACCAAGGTGTGATGGGAGGTCTATTGACCCTGGAATCCTTTGCCGAGACCTTTCCACAGATGAACACTCTTACTGCAACCGATGCAGAGGAGAAGTATAACTCGACTATTCAAGGTAAGCCTCATCACTATACCCGGGGTACAGATCGGTCCCAGGATCTCGGTACCTCACCCCTTGGCCCATTTCTCATGCTGTATACTTGCAGGCACGGTAGTCGCACTATATACCGTCGGTGGAATTTTTGGTTCACTATCATGCATTCAATTCGGTGACAGGCTCGGCCGCCGGAAGGTCATCTTGTTCACCTCCTTCATCTCGATCATTGGCGCTGTCTTGATGGCAACGTCCTTTTCGCTTGCACAATTTATCGTTGCACGACTCGTCCTCGGATATGGAACTGGCGGTTACGTGGCTACCGTACCCGTCTGGCAGTCAGAGATTTCAAAGCCCAGTAAGCGTGGTGCTCATGTAGTAACTGACGGTATCTTCATCGGCGCCGGTATCGCCTTCTCTCTCTGGGTCGACTTCGGCTTCTACTTCGTTAAGACCAACTCGGTTTCCTGGCGATTCCCCTTGGTCTTCCAAGTTCTGCTATCACTAATGGTCATGTGCTTCGTGATGCTCTTCCCGGAATCGCCTCGATGGCTGATCAAAAGAGGTCGCACCGAGGAGGCGCGCGAAATTCTGGCGGCGCTGGACGACGTCGACCCTCATTCGGAACAAATCACTCTCGATATTCGCGATATCGAGACCTCCCTGGCCATTTCCGGAACCGGTTCGTGGAAGGATATGCTGAAGATGGGCGAGCAGCGACTCTTCCATCGCACCGTTCTCGCCTGTATGGGTCAAATGTTCCAGCAAATGTGCGGAATCAATCTGATCACTTTCTACGCCACGACCATCTTCGAACAATATCTGAAACTCTCTCCCATCCAGTCGCGTGTCCTGGCTGCATCCATGTGCCTAACACAGCCGCTGGGCGGCCTGCTGGCCTATTTCACCATCGACCGTCTCGGTCGCCGCGTGCTCATGCTGTGGAGTGCTGTCGGCATGTCAATCTCGATGGCCATCCTGGCTGGCACCACTTCCGTCCAAGATAACACCGGCAGCTTGGTCTGCGCCGTGGTATTCCTTTTCGTCTTCGAATTCATCTTCACGGTCGGATACTCCGGCTTGACTTTCCTGTACGCCACAGAGGTCGCTCCCCTCCAGTGCCGAGCATCCATCAGCGCCGTCTCCGCCGCCGCCGTCTGGACTTTCAACTTCCTCCTCGCTGAGGTCACGCCCGTCGGCTTCGCTACCATCGACTACCAGTACTATATTATCTTCGCCGTGCTGAACGCTGCCATCGCCCCGACTGTCTATTTCTTCTTCCCGGAGACTAGCGGCCGTACCCTCGAGGAAATCGATGAGATCTTCTTGCAGTCGCGCAGTATATTCGACCCGCCTCGCATTGCTCGCTCGCTTCCCCGAATGCACGTTTCCGATTCTCATGGTTTGGATCTCGATGCCAAAGATGTTGGAAGCGGCGATGAGGCGGGCGAGAAGCCCAAAGTGTAAACTATTCACGAATATATGAAATGAGGCTGCTGCTGGTTTAGCGGATATGTAAATAGGATTCCCGACCGCGACCGGTCATTATAGACTTATCAAACGATGCATTACTTTGGTTGATTTTTATCTTTCATTTATATCGTGAGTAAATCGGTAGATTGGTAATGGTATTCCGTATCGATCCGATGATGCGACCGGTGTCTCGCTCATACTTGGCGCCGTTTCACTATGCTGCAAAGTTTCATCATGATCATTGTTTCCGTGACTTATTTGGAGACTCCGTGCCGATCACTTGCAAGATATCAATTGCGCCAATACGGGATATGAAGAATGTGTGGCAAAAGGAAGAGGAATTACCACGTTATAGGGCGCTTGACAATGGCTAAAGTAATATCCAAAGGAATCTGAACAGCTGTCAATTTGATCATCAAACAAGCCTGGGTTTCATGATCTCCGTGGTCTCCGTGTTGTATACAGCGGGTCTTGTCTGGGAGTACGGGTATATAACAGTCTTTGAAGGGGGTCACTGTTTCTTGGAAACAATACAGTCGCGATCGCACCTCTAAGTCGCCGAATCTAACGCAGGTCATAAACATCAGACCAAAATGCGGTCTCTTGCATGGATCTTCCCCCCCATAGCGACCGAAGCGGGCGAAGTCCTGTGGAGCGGGTTATTCAACGCGTCGGCGACAGTTGCCGACTTCGACGAATGTAAGTGAATTTCGGGAGTTGCCGTCGATCAACACTGACACAGAAAAAGGGTCGTGGTCCAACCAAGTCGGCGCTTGGCAGTGGTATATTCACGGGACATCATCGACGGACGAGTACCTGGGTCTCTCGCCTGATCACAAGAACCTGGCCGATACCAGGGATGAACAGGGCATCCGGATCACAATCGTAGGTCATTTATCAACTCTGAAGGACGAGAAGCTGATGGTAGTCAGGATGGCACGTCGTTCTGGAATGGACAAACCATGGAACGCTCCGAGATCATCCCCCAGACAAAGGCGGATCTTGGGAGCGGGCATTTGTTCTACCATTTCTCGCTCAAGACAGAGGACACGAATGCGCCGAATGCGAGCTTCGAGCATCAGATCGCGTTCTTCGAGGTATCGCGTTCTTCGAGGTATCGCGTTCTTCGAGGTATCACTCCCAGTTCCACGGTATAGGAGAAACCAACAGCTGACAATTTTCCGAATAGAGTCATTTCACCGAGCTCAAATACGGCGCCCTGAGCGGCGCTACGGGCGAAGACAACGCGCTTCGTTGGTACGTCGGTGGAGTGTCGCACTGGGAAACCGACCTAAAAGCAGGGCAGTGGTACAACTTCGCCTACGACATCGATTTTGACGCGCAGACTGTGGGGCTGTGGGCGTCAAATGGGTCCGATGACCTCACGCAGGTTGTGTCGGCTGTCAGCGCGTCGACTTCGACGAATTCCGCGGATTGGCATGTCGGCGAATTGAGGCTTGATAATGGGGGCATGGATGCAGCGGCGGAGGATTGGTTTTGGTCAGGCATCTTTGTCGAAGAGTCTCCGATCACGTCTAGTATTGCAGGTCCTGCGTGACTTCAACTCTATTAGGAACGCGCTGTTTGTTAGTATTGCAATCAAGACAGATCGCTTGCAAACATGTCAAACCTGTCAAACATCTTGGATTTATGAGGTCATACGTCAAACTGGACACCGCTTTTGGAATAACTCTGGAATTGATCTCATCTCATGAACTAAGTCGTCGAATTCGTTTAAAAATACAAAAAAAGGTATTTACCGCACAGTGTAACCACCGTCAATGCGCAAGTCGTTGCCCGTCATGTAACTGCTAGCATCGCTAGCCAGGTAAGCATAAGCACCCTTCAGCTCCTTCGCATCACCATTGCGACCCATAGGAATCATAGAGAGCCAAAGGTCCTGAATGTTCTTGGGGACGAAATCAGACAACCCGGTGTCAATGTAACCAGGGGAGATGCTGTTAACGCGGGCAAAGTCGCGCCATTCATTGGCCAGCGACTTGGCAAGGTGAATCTCGGCGGCCTTGGCAACGTTGTATGAGGTCTGTTCCTGGGGGAAGTTGACAATGTGGCCGGACATCGAGGCAGTAAGGATCAAGCTACCGGTGCCGCGCTCCTTGAAGTGTGCGCCCACGGCCTTGGCGCAGTGGAAGGCGCCGTTCAAATCGGTGTTGATGACTTTGTTCCAGTCCTCGACTGATCCTTCCAGGATGCCGCTGTCGGCTGTGCACCCGGCGTTCGCAATGAAGGAGTCGATCTTGCCGAATTCTTTGATCACATCTTTCACAAGCTTCTCCACGCTCTCCCACTTGCCTACATCGCACTGGTACAGCTTAACTTTGACGCCGTATTGCTCTGCGAGTTCCTTGGCGTTCTTCTCGCCGCCTTCCCGGCGGGAGGAGTATGTGATAGCCAGGTCGGCACCCAGCTCGGCGCAGCCGCGGGCAGCTTCAATGCCCATGCCTCGAGCTCCGGAGGCTCCCGTTACAACAACAACCTTGCCCTTGAGGCTCAGGAGGTCAAGGAGGCTTTCGGCTTTGGGGACAGGGATAGGCATGTTGGTAGGTATAGGGTTTCGGTTTGGGGGGCAAGAGATACGCTCTGGTAGAGGGTTTGTGCTTTTGCGGATAGTAGATGAGAAGAGTTCTTTAGATGGTACACGAATTTTGTATGGACATCAAGCTGGGGTTATATATGTCTACATCTCTCTAATGACTTCATGGCCCTCGCTCTAACATTAGAGAGCCCTCCTTGGGTAGCCGAGCAGGTACCTCCTGTGCCCGGCTTCATCAGGTTATGTGGCTTGCTTGTTCCAACTTGGCATATCCAATAATACCCTCGAATGGCTTCGATTATGACAGTGCTGGTGGAGAATATTGGCGGGGCAGTGACATCATGAGCCGATCTGGTAAGCCGGGAGCAGCCCGAACTATCAAGTCGTTTGATATCATTGGGTTTTTTCGAGATTGGCGATGACACCGGACTTTTACAAAGCGATTCCTAATAATTCTTAATGATTCTAGAATGCTCCTTCGATATTCTGGCCAGAGCATATCCAAGCCATGAGATACGAGGGCGGGGTATGGCATTGCCGGCAAATGGAAGATTTACGAGGCCCTCATGCACTCAGCAATGGTAATCTAGCAATTCACGAGTAATATGGTAGCTTAAAAGTATAAAAGAACGGCTGTCGACGAAGCCGTCACTAGCCATCAAGTCATGACGGAGACGACAAGGTGTAGCGAATTAGAACTTGGAGCCAGTGATGAAGGAACAGAAGAAATCCCTCGGCCACTTCTAGGCCACGTAGAAAATATTTCCCCGCATGGAAGAGCGAGGCAAAGGAACCCTGCCAGTCTAGTCCGAGAGGATAGACATGTACATCGTCGACAGCGAGTTCCCTACATCATACTTTAATTGTACTCTATAATTTTGTAAGTCCACTGTTATTAAATTCAGTATTTGCTGAGATCGCACATGGAATCATATATAATCGCATGGGTTGTATCCCCTTTTTATTAATCTCACTCCTTCGGCTTCTGCGTCTTCTCATGCACAAGACCCTCCTGCGACTCAGAAGGCTGAACCGCATAGGGATCGACAACAACGGAGGAAAACTTATTTGCTTTAATCTTAGTAGCAAATAGGATATCCAGCTCTGCATAGGTGCGGCCTTTAGCCTCAGGAAGACGGAAGAATGCCCAGACGAATGCAACGAGTGCCGTGGCACCCCAGAAGAATCCAGTCTTGCCAGACACGTTCCACGCGGTCGGATTCATGAAATATGGCTCTAGCACCTGCGACACCACATTGATGATTTGATATGCTGTGCGCGCGATACAGACTGTCAGCGGGCGCAGACGTACAGATGATGTCTCCGACACAATGGCGTATGCGATCGGGCCGACAGTTAGAGAATAAGTTAAGAGCCAAAAGAAACAGAGTCCAGCTTGCGCCCACATAATGCCGTTCGCGGATGAGGCCACGTCCAGAATAGCGATCAGGAACAGTGTTGCACAGAGGGTTCCCTGGCCCCAGACGTACAGCGTGCGACGGCCGAAGCCGGTGATTAACCACCAGGAGAGACAGGTTCCAACGAAGGCAATGGCCGTGCACCCGACGCCGAGCTGGAAGGAGCGAGTCACAGGTAGCCCGGCTTGGGTGAAGAAATAAGTAGGTGAGTAGGCGAAGGTACTACCGGACAGAATCTGGCCGACGAAGGCCATGCAGCAGATCTCGGTGCGGCGCAGATCAACTCCCTTGAAGCAGTCGTAGTAGGTGGTGCCTGCCACGATCTCCGATTCGAGCTTGATCGTGTGCACCATCATCGCGAGTTGTCCGTTGATCTGCTCTTCGGTCTTGCTGCCGCCCAGTCGGCGGATGTTGCGCTTTGCATCTTCTAGGCGATCGTGTCGGACGAGCCACCAGGGACTCTCGGGTGCGAGCCAACAAATCACCATCAAAGGGAGCGGCCAAATCCACTGTAGACCGAAGGGGATGCGGTAGCCCCATTGGTCCTTCCGGTCGACGAGTCCATAGAGGACCCCGGACGCGATGAGCTGACCGATCGCCCAGCACAAGTTGACGTAGATAGTGAGGTAGCCGCGCAGCACGGTGGGGCATACTTCAGATGCGTAGGCCGGGCCAATGGTAGCGAACACTCCCCATGAGAGTCCGCAAAGGACCTGGCCGGTTAAGAGGACCGCCGCGGAGTTGGCGAAGAACGTCATGAAGATCAAAGCATTGAGGAATGCCAGGGCGACGAACATTACAACTCGGTAACCGTACTTGGACGCACAGTATCCGTTCAAGATACCACCTGTGATCATGTCAGTCTTTGTCCTAGGATGGCAATCGACATGAGAACTCACCGAAGATACAACCAACCGTACTAGCCATGTTAAGGCCCGTCTGCCAAGGCGCAGATACCTGCCATCCGATAGTACCGCCATAGTCTTGTCCATACTTTTGATTGAACGTGGGGTAGGCGAAGAAGTTGCCCATCAGGATGGTGTCGTATCCCTCCATGATAATAGACATCGAGATCAAGACAGACCACACGACAGCCTTCCGGTTCTCGCGCAAGGCCTGTATCAGAGTCTGCGAGTGCTCATCGTCCGTAGCCTGCTTGGCCTCACTGATGGCACCGTGGCCCAGGGTATCTTCTACATGGTTGGCGGCAGTCTTTTCTACCGCAAGTACAGTATCAACAGCAGAAGCCATGGTGAGCAATTGGAAATAGATGACTGTCGACAACCAGTTGTGCTGTCTCACGGGATCCCGCTAAGTCTCAGGCCAAAGGGGGACTGTCTTCTATATACAATTCGCGACATCCCAGCTTTTAGGATGATCCACATTGAATTAGCGTGTATATGGGATTGTGGAGAAAGAAAGGGCAATTCAACGCCGGATCACCAGACTGCGGTCAGCCCACCTGGTATTCAGGCTAATTGTCGTGCTAGAGTATGGAGAAACATCTCTCAGTCGTGCAATATTCTTGTCACTGCGTCTAGACCAACTCTGGAGTGTCGCACATGATGGCTTGAAATTTACACCTATCGGCAGGAAGAATATCGACAGGGGCGAATTCCCAGATTCAATTCAGCCGCCAGTGGTATTTTCTGGGGAAGCGAGGTTGGGGAAAGGTGATCTGATTGGAGGCCACTTAGTGCCAACTCGCTCGGAATGTAGAAAATGAAGCTATTCCGTTCCTATAACGGGAAAAGGGCCGCATAGGCATTTTGGGAAGAAATGTCGTAATAAAATCTGGGCTTCAATCCAGCCTATTTTTCCATTGGAATAATGTAATGAACTGTTGACTTTTTCGACAGGTAATGTTAGCGATCTCCTTGTTGGAACGGGGTATCATCTCGATGGTATCTGGCCAGAGCCTGGGTGTTTTCCACTTGTTGGCATAGTGATTCTTGCTCTGGGTCGGGATATATATCACGCCCTCAACTTCAAATCAACTTCAAAAACTTTCGATCGTCATCCCCGCCTGTATTTCGTTATGATATTTCATAGCCAATCTTCAATCTTCTCGATTAGGGGACTTACGAGTATGCCTAACTCCTCGTCCAATCAGACTAGTTTGGTGGGTTCAGACCAGGTGAGCTTTCCTGTAGCAGTGTTTCTGACAAGCTGTGTAAACAGGCTGAATTTGATAGCTTTATGCAATTGACGTTCGGTGGATGATGGAAGTGAACAAATAGGTTTCGTTGAGGATAAGGAAGGCAGGTGATCACAGATGTGATGTAGGGAAGGTAGGATGGGCAACCTCATTCCCTCAACCCTCTGGACTACCTCTTGACCCTCCGCGACAGGACCCCTGGCTATGTCCTAGTGTTCGAAACACACGAAGGTCCACTGATCATGTCATGCACAACATGATTTTGCTTACCGGCCACCATCACCCATCACAACCTCAGGCTCGAGAATTAATGCATCTCCGGGGGTATGTTTACAGAAAACACAACAGCCACAGCAATGCAATAAGTCAAACAAACACCCAACTCAGCTCCCATCAATCCGAATCAACGCCCTAAACTCATTGTCCCGAATCCTCGTCTCTGGAATCATCAATCGCATAACCCAATACCGCTTCATATCCGTAATGCTCACATCCCTTCCAGCCGAGTGTACACTCCAATTCGTCTGATTGTTCGATCCAAGGAATAGGCCTTCGACTGGTATACCACGACGGTAGTGTCTATATACCTGTACAGGCTCGGCGTTGGGCTTACCCCAGACGAGTCGTCCTGTACTGGGGTGGTGATCTATCCCGACTGCGTGCCAGTCCAGGGCGCCAACGCCGGGGCCGGAAAGGACGTATGCTTCGATTGTGTTTAGGAAGCCGTTGCAGCGGAGCTGGGTTTTGAGGTTGTTGTTGTCGCTTACGATTGTGATCTAACCTCTGTTAGTTAATTGTTCCCCTGCATTGGGTTTATATGCTCATGGATGGACTAGCAACTTACAAATCCATGCTCGATCGTGTTGGGTCTGTCTTCTCGTTGGCGTGTGATGTCGCTACCAGTCTCGAAACCTTCAATGCTGCATAAACCTCGAGTCGCGGTCCCATTGTAGCAGCTGTCGACCTTGAGTGTCCAGGGCCCAGCTATCTTTGTCTCATTGTTGTACAGCGGGAGCTCTGAGCAGTCTGTGACGGGCTCAATGAAGGGACTTCGCTTCCATGACTGTGCACTAGCGAGTAGAAATAGAGACGCGAATATAGCGCTAGTGATCATGATAGTTGTGGTGAAGGAGTACAAAAGAACGCGGAGTGTTTGCCATTCTCTCACAGAGAACGTGTGAATCTTTATATTTCTGCCTTCGCGGCGCCATGTTACATTCATTTTCAATCTGTCTTCTAAGTGTAACAGCTCTAAATTCAATTCAGACTCCGTAAATTGTTCTCTATGTCTAGGCTACAACTAACCAAGCAGTGTTCTATATCAGCCCACTCGGCGGCCAAACTAGACGATTTCGCGCTCCACAATTGGTGGCCAGCTGAGCTTCTAGGGCTTCCTTTTCAAATTGAGATGTTTGATTGGACATCGAACTCACTTCTCCACATCGTGTATCCCCACTGCGACTAAAAGGCTTGACTTGGAGACCCTGCCGTGTCTTGGATCTATTTTAGACCCTGAAGTTGAGACACTTTCAGGGCCAAGACGTTAGAATTTTCAAAATACAGTTGCATTGCTCGCCAAATTTTGGTTCGCTGAAGGGTTGGTGAAACCCATCATTCCAAGCCTCCCGTCCATTCCCAACTTCATATATATTCATAGTCTATGTCATAAATATCTCACGATATAGTCTAGTTTACAGTCTAGTCTACTCACGAGCAAGAAGCCCTTCGGCCTCCTGCGCGTACTCGGCGGGCCCACCATGTGACTTGCCCAGGGTTTCAGCCATAGCCAAACCTTCACGACGGCCCTTGTCTGCGTTTACCATCCACACGAGAGGAATAGGCAGCACGATCAGAAGCGCCATAAAGAAAAATCCACTTCGGATTTGGCCGGTCGCATCAACAACAACGCCGACAATAGCCGGTCCGATGAATGAGCTGCCCTTGTCCGTAGCAGCGTAAAGAGCGTAGAACGCAGCCTCGCTACCAGGAGGAATCATGAGTCCGAAGAACGATCGGCAGTATGACGCTAGTCCTCCCGACACAACTCCGTGGACGATGGCGAGCGGGAATATCTCCCACGGCTGTTGTAACCCGAAGACACCCCATTTTTTTATGAAGGGGATGTAAGCAAGCAACCCATAAAGTGGGACTAGCTCAAACATGCCAATGCACAGGATGATGGTTTGATTCGACCGTAGGCCGAAGTACCGAGACACATGTGGCCATAGGAATGCGCCCGTCATGCCGGACACCGTGGCAGTGATAGACAGAAGTCCGATCAGCGGCGTGCTAAGTTTGAGTTCCGTGCGCGCGAATAGGATCGCCGTCGCAGAGACAGTGGCCATTGCATCGGAGATCAAGAACCATGCTACGAGGAAGATGAGGACTTCGCGCAGTTTGGTGACTATTTTGACGGTCTCCCATAGTGATTTCCAGGCAAAACCGATCAATCGTAGCCAGGCTCGCCATCTTGCTGTGCCTTTGGTGGCGACTGAATCCAAGGGAGGCCCCGGCCGTGTTTTGAGCAAATTACGAGTGACCAAGGTGAACGCGCCCCACCAGATGCCGACCAGGAGCAATACGCTGCGCATGGGAAGAGTGCCAGACACTTTGACAAGGGAGGTCTTGGATAATGTGATCAGCGTGATAATACTGATGATTTGCACAAAAACTGCCGCACAATATCCAAGACCGATGCCTGTGGAGGAGATTTTGGTGGAAAGCTGCAGCTCCGGGGAGGACGACGGCGGGGCTTTGAGACCAATTCCACCCTCTAGTGAGCTCCGTGGTAGCTCTGGTGGCTGAAGTCCGTCTAAACTGTCGTTGTCGGCATCGTCGCTGCCCCAAGCATTCCATTCTGAGTTACCTCCGTCTCGATCGAAGCTCGACATTTCCGCGCCGTCATCCGCCTTGCCTTCTTGCAGAGATAGGTCGTTGGCGACAAGCACAGGGAGGTAAGAGTTCAGCACAACAAAGGATGAACCCAGGCAGGTCACACCGATGACGACCAATATCGATCCGATAATGAAGACAGGCGGCGCAATGAATATGAACAACATGCTGGCGAGCGCACCGGCGAATCCGAATACCATAAGCAACATCTTGCGGTTGTTCTCTATATATCCAATTGGAAAAAGTTGACGTTAACTCATGTCCCTTTCTCGCACCACACATTCTCAGTCCGGCATTCTGCAACCATACCGTAATCCGCCAGCGCGCTGAACGATATCAGTGTCAGCGCCTGTATAAGTACTGCCAGCGAGAAGGTGTACATGGCGAAGCTGGCTGTATTGACCTCGGCGCCAAAGATCGGCACCACACATTGGCCATTTTCAGGGCTACTTGTGCTGTTCCCTGTGGATGGTCCGACACATGGAAGACGGCTGATTTGCAGGGTCCCGCGCTCTCGCGCTAATTGTTCCAAGGTGAGCGGTAGGAAAGATCCTGGAGGCGATAAGTACTTGACTATGTTTGCTCCGCAGATGTGTCTTCACGAACCTACGCCACAGACTGCGAACACCTCCGCCGCAATCCCGTACGAGTACCATCCTAGGATCTCCCGGCGGCTCGTTGGGGTGGTATCTTCACCGACATACCGTGGTGGTCGCTGCTGTACGCCTTCCTCTGGCGACGGCGGCCGGAAGGCAGCAGATATATAGGATAGCATGGAGAAGGTTGTTGAAATTCTCCCCCAGAAATCCACAAATTTACGAACCAGGTACACGCGGATGCGGGCGGAAGAACCCCAACAACCCGCATTTTTGATGATGTCATCGGATCGGCAGGATATGCGCCTTTTTGGGAATGTCTTCATTTTCTACTTCGTATACTCCGTAACAGTAGCATATATATCCCGGACGGCCTTTGAACCTGTCCTCTAATAATATATCTCCGATCTGTCTCCAGTTTGAAATCGATATCCTTCCTAGGGCTGAGGCGAATTATTACTCATGTGGACGTCAACATGTAGTCACATATACTACCCATATTTAACCAGACCAGTGCACAACGCATTTGACGATTATTTCAACCAGTCACCCATCAGCATGCCTGCTTCTGTGTTCTTTCTTGGTCCCGGCTTTGTAGGCGGAGAAATCATAGATCTTCTTCTCATATCGAACTATAAAGTAACAACACTTGTCCGTCACGAATCGGCCGTTGCAGATTATGCCAATTTAGGCGTCAAAACTGTCGTGGGTAATCTTGACGACACATCACTGATCAAGGATCAGGTTGCAGTTAGCGACATTGTCTTCTATATCGCGACTGCAGATCACTTGCCATCTGTCCAAGCCATAATCGATGGCATCAGACAACGAGCGGCGCGAGGACTGAAAACAATATACATCCACAACAGCGGAGCAACTTTGCTCTCCGATACGGCTGAAGGGGAATATAGGAGTGATACTGTCTTTGATGATGAGCAACCCGACGAAATCCACGCCCTCCCCGATTCTGCACCGCATCGCCCAATCAACCTGGTCATCGTCGGAGCAGCCCATGAATTAGCTTCCTACGCCAAAAAAATAGCCATAATGATTACACCCCTTGTCTACGGTATGACTAGTAGAGAACACTGCCTGTCGGTTCAATTGCCGACGCTCATCCGGTACTCTATCAAATATGGCTATGCGGGTCAGATCGGGAAAGGTTTCGCAGTTTGGAGCCAGATTCATGTTAAAGACCTTGCCAGAGGATATATGATTCTTCTTCATTGGTTGGAGAGTGCAACTATTGCTGAAATTGCGCTGAATCCGTACTTCTTTTGTGAAAACGGCCAAGAGTTGTCTTGGAATGAATGCGCCGCTACGATTGGCCATGTACTGAAGAAGACAAGGCGTGTTACTAAACCTACGCCGAAACCCATTCCGAAAGAACACTGGGATGATTTGTTCGGGGATTATTCTGGGATGGTACTCGGATCAAATGCACGAATTAGGGCGAATCGACTTCGAAAATTGAGCTGGACACCCTTGGAGATGGACACGCTTTCCTCCTTGGCTGAAGATGAGATTCCAATTATCGCGAAGGAGACCGAGGAGCTCACAGGGTATTCGAGCGTTGTTGTATCGTAACTAGAACCACTCCCCGTTGCGCTTTTGCCTTCGTCCTGTATCACTTGCACGCGAGTAATTAAGACTAAAGCCGTACTTTGGCCTCGTTCGGGTACTTTGAACTATCACAAGGCTTCCAAGGAGTAAGATATGACTGCCTCAACGGACGTGGAGATCGGGGGAGAGGCAAATCACAAGTTCACAAAGAAAGGAAAGTCGAGGGATGGCAGTCGCACTTGCCGATTCCGGGCCGGTATAGGGCAACTTCCAAATTGGGCTGCCCCTACTCTTCCCCAAAACTCAACATCGCGACTTTTGTCCTTCATTCATCTTTACACAAAAAGACTTCACATCCGCAGTTCCATCAAATTCATGTGCCATGGCGATTCTGCATTATCTTGAATTCATCATTGGCCGGCTGCTGTACCCAATCCGTGGTCATGATTCGGGCCAAATCATTCAATGCCCGGCCTTCAAAGAACTTCCCGAGCCCAACATGACCCTCGAAGCACCCGAAGCTGGCCCCTCAGGCTCCAAACTACCTCTCCACTGTACCTGCAAGGCCGTTGATGGCAAGGGCTGTCTTCCTGAGCTGCGCTGGACAGCTCCAGACTGTCGCGAGGAAGTCAAGGAGTATGTACTCCTCTGTGAAGACCTCGATCCTCCAATCCCATTCCTCGTCTTTCACCACGGTCTCCTCTGGGCTATTCCACCCTCGACTACGAAGGCTGAAGCGGCTGATGTCCACCCGGATGAACACGCCAAGATCTCCCGCCTGACTGATGCTGGTTGGCGCTTCGTGCCAAACTTAATTGGATTGCCGTATGTCGGCGCCGGTGCACCCCTCGGTCACGGAGAACATCGTTACATCTTCACCATTATCGCGCTCAATGAGTCACTCAAGTTCACGGCTCCCGAGAAGGTGACAAAGAAGGATATCAAGCGCGCTATGACCGGCAAGGTCATTGGCTGGGGACAGTGGATTGGCACCTTTGAGAAGCCCTGGCCCAACTAAGTCATCATGGATACCACTTCTCTACAAAACAACTAGTGTGGAAAGGACATCAGGAGCGAGTTTGACGAAGGTGTCCAAGGTACGCCAGTGTGTATCTCATTCCCTTACATTCACTAGGGTTCTTCATGTAAGTATCGTTATGGAGCTATAAATCCCTAATAACAATTTATTTTTCGGCCATCATTCTTTCAGTTCTATTGTGAACTTCCTGACTAATTTGTGCAATGCTCACCAGTAGTAGTCCAAGAACCCTAGGCTAGTTCACAATACCGTGTTATGGCTCACGTCAGAGTGCTTCATATTATCTATCCCAGAAAACTGTTTGTGATGTTCACCTGGTGAGATTTCAGTCGAGAAGCCCCTAGAATGGTCTGTCTTGAAAAGTCTTCAAAGCTTTCTGTGCGAGCCAGCTGACACACCGACCTTTACCAGTGCAACTCAACTTATCGCGGGGGCTTGGTGTCGTCTATGACCGGCTCATTGGTCAAATGCAGTCATGCCAATCCAATAATTTGCCGGAGACTTTTATGCTCATAATATCTGCCAGCGCGGTGATTTCTCAACGATTTTGTATATTTACGCACTCCCTTGGTCATTGAAAATCCAATAACAGCACCTTTTGATTTAGGCTCCCAAGGGGCTTTGCCGGGGATTTACAGCAAGCGCCTCGATATGTGAGGGTCAATTTCTTTACAAACCACCCCAATTCAGCCTATCACTCGTCTTTCTACTACTGATGTAAGCACTCGAAATTCTAAAATTCTCATGAGCTCTATATACACACATTTTCAGCCAGCGATCATTCGAAAATTCGAATAATCGACTGCAACCGACGATCTGTCTCGTCCGCCATCACCAGGTGCCATTTTGAAGGCGAGGCACAATGGAGATCTTGGTGGATGAAACGGACAATAATTGACAGATGAGACAGGCAGCGGCGCATCTGGCTGATGTCCTCCTCTCCCCACACGGAACAAACACCCCCCTGCACCGAGGTAGTGGCCAATTTGGCCCTCACCTTCAACGCCCCTGCCGCTTTCTCAATTGCCATGACTAATAAGGTGAGAATGTTAGCTCTGGCGTTTGAAGCAAAGCATACTTGACATTGAAGGATGACCACTCCTCGTTGCTGCACCCTTTCCAGGTGGAGCAATATCTTGTTTGACCCATTCACCTCCTCTGATTGCATAACTTCACTGAATGTCTGAGCATAGCAATTGCAGCGAAGGGAAGAAGCGTCTTCCGGCAGTGCCTCAAGGTAAACCTCTTTCAATGGGAGAGATTGACTGGAATCAGTATCCACCGGTTCGTGCCAGATTTCATTGGAGGGCAATTCCATGATTCTGGCCGGATCCCGTACTGTTCCGGAGACCTGAATTGCGTTCGGTGCGAGACTGAACGGGTAAATTGCACCACCCCGAAAGAATGACCCAGACTGGGTGCCCGGCGCAGCGGTGTGGAGGAACCCTCCAATGGGGGGTTCATCGACCATCAAACCGATGTGGGAAGTATAACACTGTGTGGAATAGTCAACACGTGGCTCAGGAAAACGGGGACCTCCAGAACTTTCGAATCCGACACTCCGTTCAAACGAGCTGTCGTCGGTATCGGAAAATCCTGGATCGACGTGATTATTGGCCTCATTTGCGTTATCGAACTCCTGGTCCTGGATCTTTTGTCCATTTTTATGGTTCCCTGTGCTTCCCAACGGTCATATATCGACATCTATATATCCCATGGACGAAGTCTGTGCTTACTTGGAACATCTGAGAACAACTTTATGAAACTCGGCCACTGAAAGTTTTCCTCTGGTGGTGTAACTTCAGTGCCGGTGCTGGAGTCGCTCTTGTACGACTCTTCCCTTGAGCTAGGACCCGAGCCGGATGCTGTAGTTGGACTCGGGATCCGACTCGGGACCCTGCGCGCCCTCTGTATCCTCTCTTCTGGGGCTGGCCTCGGTGCTCTCCCCGCACTTCGTCGAGTCGGACGTCGAGTCGAACGGTCAACTCCCCCCACCTCCCATCTACGCACCTTTACGCCTGCCCCTGCTGCCGCCGGCCGGGTCATCCTTCTCTTGGCCGGCCGGCCCAACGGCTGCGAGATCGAATAGACACACTCATACCCATGACTCTCGCAACGGTCACAGGGGTAGGTGTGGCTACATCGTATCTTTGCTTGCTGGCAGGCGTTACAGGTTGTGCGCATCTTTTGGTTGGGAAGTAGTTGACCGTTGGACTGGAGAGATCTCTTGGTAGAGGTCTCAGCCATGTGTAAATCGTGGAACAGACGTTGAAAGGCTTGTCCGCTCGGATTCCGCAATCAACAAAGATGATTCTCACTGGTCTTGGGCCAACTTGGGGTATTTATATTCATCTCATGGTGAGTTCACCCACCTCTTTCCTAGTTGATATTCAATGCTGTCAGCAACACAGGACCACGTTCGATTGCACTCCATTCATCACAAAAGGCTGCTTACCCACACCACGATGACCTCCGTTTACAGCAATTGCCGAAAGCACGAGAAGTTACATGGATCGAACTTAACCAGTGACAAACAACTCTGTCCTACCCTCCTTGGGACCTGTGTGCGAGTACCACAATTGTAGTCTGTGGGGGTGTTGACTGTTCAAGGATCACCAACTTTATCTCACCTTTCATCAGTGAAGAATTCAAATGGTGCTGTAAAGTTGAGGATATTTTTCGATGCTAATTGATTTCAGTAACGCCGTCGTATGGTATTCAGATTTCATGGAGCTCGTATGCTTTCTTACACCAGAATCAAAACCGTTGTTGCACACAAACAGCTTGTTTCCTTTCTCGAGCAACGTCCTATTCTAGTTGCTGTGTCGAACAAAATCAGATGGAAATTTGAGGACATCATTGCAAAACAGGCATGAAGCCGAACCACAATATCTGCTAGTCGATCGAGGGGCTTTCCCATCACAGCGGCATCTATCAATCAACCTGTCTGGCGACATTTGTTTCTGCCGCGTTCTTAGTCGGAGCATATGCTCATCTGGTAAGACAGTTGCCTGTGATTCTTATCTAGACACAGCAATTAGTGCGTCATTGGGGCCTTGGAATACATTTCTTATTTCTAATATGAACATTTTATTAGAACCACCCACAACCAATTTTCCGATATACAATACGAAGTACGTTGCCAATTGTTCTCCAGACATGTAATTGTGCGATCTCATTTCCTTTCCTCGTATAGAAATTATTTGAAGATAATTCATGTTCCATATAGTAAAAGCTTCATTTCTCACTTCATTATACCTATCATTACCATTCCTGCTACTACCATGCCTGCCAATAACCTAGCTGCCACCACCATTGAGGGCGGCTAAGTTGACAGGTGGGTTAATGGCAGGTGTGGTGGTGCAGGAATGGTATGGACATGAATTATCTTCAGATAATTAATATGTTGGAGAGGGGACCCTGCAACGGGGACAGCAGGGGCACCGACGGCCCTGCCTGCGAAATAGGTGTGAGAACATAGTTGTCACTGGGAGTAGTAGGGTGCTAGAGATGAGAACACCATGGGCTGACTACTAAGGAAACAAGGTGGTTGAAGGTCGGCTGAGGGGTGCTTTGAAATCACATGATCGCTTAGTCATTCTATACTCCACTTTAACTTACGGGGTGACTCGATTAACCCTAGTGAACTAGCCCTAGTTATATCGATGGCACCGTAAGGAGAGACTGCATTCAAAACCACTTCAATTAAGACATTGACATAGCCTTTGGAATATTTGGAAGTTTCGGATTCTGAACTTCAAAATATCTGGGGCACTGTTGCTCGCACCTGGATGTTCATCCCTACCTGAAAATTGAAATACCGCCTTCCTAATCAGGTATCACCTCATCATTCTGCCATATATTCTGCAGTTTGGTACGGAAGCGGTGTAAAAATTGGGAGGCGGTGAGAAGAGCGGCAGTAGAAACAAGTAGGGAGGTGGGCCTTTATGTTTCCAGATAACGGAGGGATCCAAAAATAGCGTACCACCTAGTCTGAACCATATTCCCAAGTCTCCAATAATAAACCAATCCCAGTTTACATTTCCCCGTGCACTAGCTCATACCAATCCGGCTATGCCCGTAGGACAATCCACGGAACGGAACGAGGTGGTTGTCGCACTGCGAGGCATGGTGGTTGTCTCTCCGTCGGCAGGTTCATGTCTGCCAATAAAATAGTTCATAGCAATGGGAGGGCTTAACCCTGCTGCCTGAACAAACTTCCTGATATCAAATCCGGCACGTGCGCTAACAGTCTCAGGGAACACATGTGCGAAGCATTCCGGAAATTGATAGGCCGGGGGCTGCGCAAAAAGGAGATAGACGTAACGATGATGTGTATTTGGTGGTGCACGAGGAGCTATGTACGAGGCTGCTGGATTATGTCTGTCCCCATGGTCCTTTCCAGGAACGATTGTGGAAGGAGGTGTCGGCTTTGTGCAATCCATCATCAGATTTGGTTGGTACCAGTGTAGAATGACTGATTGGATATGGGTTCCTGGTAGGATGGCGTCGAGGTCGATGAAGAGAGTAATGTATTTCTTGTTGCATCCGAGGTTCATGCTGCTGATCTCGGGAATCATGCTGGCCTCTGGGTTGATGTTAAAATGTTTGATACAAATCCTTTGCCATTCACATACCTCGAATATCCAATTCCATACCAGGAGTGATCCATTGGCCCCCGGGATACCGTATTTGCAGTTGCTGACTAGGGATCGAAGGGAAAATCTGGACTATCTCTGTTAAAACACCAAAGAGGAGTGCAACTAGTGGGTTCATATTGTGTTATTGTGGAATCAACCGAGGAGAGTAGAGTTCGACTTCACCATGGAAATCAGGAATGCGAAACTACAAAAATTGCACTCGGCTTTGGGATCTATATATAAACTCGCCTGCCATACATAGTACTATGGTCCCTCGTGTATAGTTCGCCGTTGTGCATCAGTTTCGGCTTGTTTCTTGCGCCATTCCCAGCCCTTCATGTAAACAACGCTTAAAATTGGCGTGATTAGCACAATTGCGCCCGATACAAAACAATATGTCCATTGCACACCAACCCGTCTGATCAGAGGGTTGACCACGGCCGCAGCACCGGCTCCCAGAAAACACCGCACGAGGTTGTTAGCAGCCATCGCGGTAGCAGGGGTCTCGTAGTACAAGTCGACTATGAGAATGTTCATCACGTTGTATGCCGCCGTAATACAAAAGCAAATTACAAAGACCACCGTAAGCGCAACCAGAAGTGATGGCTTTAACGGTATCAGTACTCCGTACACGAGTATTGAGACCGCTGCAAGTATCTAAAAGGAGGAATGGAAGTCAACTAACAGAACGGGTCAACTCCAAGGATGTCTCAGGGCAACGTACTGTCATTGGCAGACCAATCTGCAATCTCGCTTGTTCGATGGGAAATCCAAGGATGTCCTGCTTTTGGTTCTTGTGTACCGTCTGACCGGCATTGCGTCGAGTCCGCCGGTAATTCCAGTCAACTAACACCCCGTTGACAGTTGCACTTAGTAATGACCCCAAGCCTGCAGGAATAAAGCATAGTCCAATACCCAAGTCATCTAGATCGTAGATTCTGTGAAAAAGTGCAGGAATTCCTGCCGTGACCGCGTAGTAGCTGCTGAAGACAACTCCATTTGCCAAAAGCACCAGCCCCACAGGTCGGTGGAAAAGCAGACTCAGGGTTGAGCATGGGTTAGGGACATTCGCGCGCCTCCTCGGCACACTTGATGCAGGTGGGGTCACTTCGGAGGTAGTCTGGAAGTAACTCCACATGGTTCGATTCCATCCGACTACAGGGGTCGAGCCATTTCCGACAATTCCTCGGCACGTTTCAGGGAAGAATAGCAGCAGAGGGATGAAGAAGGTACCGGTTGCAATAGCGAGGAACCAGAATATTGCTTCCCAGCCCAGATACTCACTCAATACGCCCCCAAGAATCGGCCCGATGGAAGGAGCAAGAATGTTTCCCAGGGAGGTAAAGCCCATGTACATACCTCGCTCGGCGGATGTTATAATATCGGCTGCCACCGCGGATGCAAGGGCCACGGTTCCACTACTGCCACAGCTTTGAACGGCACGAAGGGCTAAGAGCGCTGGAAAACTGTGTTGTAGAGCGAGAGCAATGTTTCCAAATAAATATATCACGAAGCAAAGGATATACGCAGGTCGACGACCAGCTTGGTCTGCCAATGACCCTGTTAACATTGGAGCGAGGCCCTGGCATATCTTCATACCCAGATATGTCAGTACATTCGAACGTAATTTGAAGACTCCGCTTACTTATAACATACCATATATGTCGTGATTGTCAGATTAATTTGAGATGGACTGACTCCCAAGTCCTTTGCAATGGAATTCAATGCCGGGTAGTAGATATTGGCCGATAGAGGCGAAAAGCTCGAAGCCAGTGCCGCTGTCAGAATAATGAGGCGTTTCTGCGTTGGTGTGAAGACGGAGTATGGCTCAGTGCCAGGAGGGGCACGCAGCAAAGGGGTTTCCTCATCAACCCCATCGTCCTGTCGCTGCACTTGATGAATATCTTGACCGTTCATTTTGGTTCAAGGTAGAAGGCCAAACAAAAATTTGACAGAATTCCTTCCGGGTGTAATGGCGAATAAATACCCTGGTCTTTTTGCCGTGAACCCAATATCACAGCATTTCGGTGAAAGGCCACTCGCTCTCAAAGTATATATGCAAAAAGCGCACTCTTACAGAGGACAAGGATATTATTTCTCGATAAATTTGATATACGGAGATATTTCACTAGTCTTCACAGGAATAACCACTCCCTTGATACATGTTCGAACTCTTATATCTTAGGCCTAGGGCCCAAACTTGGCTCCGCATGACCTGTATACAGATGAATAGGTCGAAATAGCTTGCCACGAGTGACTAAAGCCCGTCAGCCACGTTACCAAGTATCCAGTAAACTGGTTCCTTACCCATATACTCTCTCCAATGTGCCATGATACCCATAATGCGGTGAGCAAGCATTGCCGCCGGAATCATATCAGGCTCGAAGCCACTAAATCGCTGTATTGGAATCTGCAATCATAGTACACAAGTCCCGAGTGCACTTACATCCCAGTGAATACGAAGTTACCGTAGAAGTCCGCATTGGGATACAAGCCCCGCGTGCTAAAGAACTCATCTTTCGCAGCAGCCTCCTCGATCGCCTCGGCAACTTTCAGTAGCGGTTGATAAACATCGGTCAAATCCTTGAGGATACTTTGGATTGGACGCACGCGCGGGTCCATTCCCTTGTAAGTGCGATGGCCGTATCCAAATAGTTTTCTCTTTCCGGTTTTTATCTCTTCGATAAAGCCTGGGACATTCTTTGGTTCTCCAATGTCACGGAGAGCGCGTTGGGCGGACTCTGTTGCGCCGAAGTGTAAGGGTCCGTGTGCGGCAGCCACGGTAGCTATTAGACAGGACACAGGGTCGGTGAGAGATGAGGCGGTAACTACTGCTGAGAAGACTGTTAGGGCCATTCCGTGGTCAGCATTGAGGTTGCCAAAGCGGCGGAAACAGGATATGCGTGTGGGATCTGGTCGGTTTGTCTTTGGGTCTACAAGACCAGCCATCGCGAATAGGTTCTCGTAGTAGGTTTGATGGATCGACGGAGACTTCCAAGGAATGCCTAGTCGGTGGGATCGCACAACTCCGAAGACGACAGCATAAGCAGCGACAGTTCTTAGGATTATTTGGTCGGCCCGTTTGATGTCGCTTTGGTAAATCGTCGGATTTTTGTTTGCTGGGATCACATCGGGTATACAGGCCAGATACGCCGAAAGGCCGGCTAGAATTAGCGGCAGTGGGCTAGTCTCATTGCTGTGTATTTTATGTTAGAAACACAAGAGGATGGGGATACGACCAAGAAATCATCATACGGGAGATTAACGATAGTCCGTCGCACGATATCAGGGACCTCTTGCATATATTGTGCCAGCTGCTGGCGTAGCGCTTCGCATTGGCTTGCTGTAGGATATGTTCCCCATAACAGCAGGTAAAACATTTCTTCAAAGTCACATCCCCAGAGTTGGTCCAGTGTATAACCTCGATACAGAAGTAGGCCGTTCTCATGATCACTAGACACCAATCAGCGAGGCATCTCAAGGTCCTTTGTGGGATTCCCACGAGAAGCTGATAAGTGATTCTGTCACGGCTGTATTTTGCAATCCGGGATCATAAACACGCAAGCCATGGGCAACTTGGTCTGCGCGATTACTGTTGAGGGAAGGCGCCCGGATACACTGAAGGTCGGTCGCCCGTACTGCGTTTCGGTTAATGGGGATCTCATAATTCGCGTTAGTGCGAGAGTCGCGGATAAATAGAGTGCCAGTTGACATTTTGGACCAGAATACTGAGTAGAAATGAATTTCAGTGTCGGAGTTTCGTGAGGCAGCTTCGGTTAATAATTGTCCTTATTCCGTGCACAAGTCGATGTGCCTGACCCTGACAGGTAAGGCGACACATGAAGCCTGCCGACAAAGATACATCGAGTCAGGAGTCATATTGGCTTTGAACTTTATGTGCTCGGACTGTGACAAGGATATATTGTAACCATTCCGATTGGTGAGCTATAAAAACTATCTCTTGGTTCCTCATTATCACTCATTAAAAGCACCCATTAGATGATTTTCTTTCTTCATAATCAGCCACAACGTCCCGCGCTTACTCTGGCATGTGCTTGAAGGGGTGGGCAAGGGATTCCTGGCAGAAAGGAAGCTTGCTGACCGTCCAGATCTCGGTGTCCTACATTGAGCGAGGGGTCAGTCACACCCAGTCAAGGTTAAATCTAGCCCTAACTTGTGATACTTACAGGCTTCAAGTTCTTCTTGATCTCAGTATCCAAAGTGCCGGCCTTGATGGCGATGATTTCGGGAGCGGCATCAGGATCGTGAGCGATTGGGGAACCACACTCAAAGCAGAAGATGCGGTGCACAGCGTGGCCGGAGGAGCCTTTTCCAGCCCAGCTCTTGATGGGACCCTTGATAGTCAGCTTGTCCTTGGGGACGACAGCGACGAGCGCTATACATAGTCAGCAAGTGTGTTTCTCCTCCGGTATTCATGCAACTAACAATAGGTCGAGCCACTCTGGCGCTGGCAGTCATCGCAGTGATCATAGGCAGTGACCAAAGGAGCGTCAACGTCCACGGTGTACGTGACGGCTTTGCAAAGACAGTGTCCGGAAAGAGGCATTGTGTATGAATTGATGGATTGATTCTTCCAAGGTACTTGATCTTGAGGACCTTCGGAGATGGGAGGAACGGTATTTAAGAGATAATAGTCCCCAACATTGGGAGAAACTTCAACTGGTCATTTCATTGATGTGTCAAGTCACAGATACCTACTTTTTCTTTTGCTAATGCTAGTGGCACAGGTACCCGATACCTACCAAGCTACGTCATACCTACGCTGTGTTTTCGTTGAGCTCAAAACCCACCAAATTTGACCGATTCAACCAGTTCGAGCGATTTAATTCCAAATAGAAAGGGCATTCGGGATCTCACATCAGCTAGTTCTGATTATTGGCCCCTGTCAGCCTAAAAGCTGCGAGGCAATGACAAATTATTGTGCCCCGCCAGAGCTCCATGCAAGGGTTTTACCCCTCCAAACAAAGATTCAGCCTAGCGTGCCACTCATATCAAGTCTGACTCGATAATGCTGATCAAGCCCGCGAATCACCTTGACTGTGGAGATACGACCCGCCGTGTCCGTCGGTGCCGGCTCAGTCTCCGACGTAATTTCGGACTCCCTCCGATTCCTAAGACATGGGTCTGGAAATTCAAGCTGTCTCAAGAACGAAAATGGCTCAGGCGCCACATTTGAGCGGTTCGATGATTTGCACCAATCCTGGGGGGATCTGGTGACACGTCTGCTAGCAATTGGCTCGACTTACATTGGCGCATCCCAAGTTTTGATTCCAGAGCGGCTCCATTGTCTTGAGTTTTGAATGCCCTAGTGAGTGGGTCGAGGTAGAGTACTTTTTTGGGGCTCTACTAGTCTATTCTGTGATCTGCATTGTGATCGACAGTAGTAATGAGCTGAGCATGACCCGGTGACCCGGTACAGGTTTGTCAATTTATGCAATCTGGCCAAGAAGCTGAACTCCGGAAGATTTGAACAGAGTGCGTTTAATGCTCTACTTAGTACTCTGTCAATTCAATGAACAGTCGAACCAATGTCAATATATATGTACACCTCGGTATGGCTATTTCATATATGACAGTATCAAATGTTATAGCTGCCATAACTGCCTCGTCGGGCATTGTCGATCTTGTCCGCTGCACTCTAAACGCGACTTTTAGCTACCGTCGTCACAAAGTTAAACTAAACTTACCTGCATCTGAGCTGCCATCCCTCCCCGAGGGTTCTGACCGCCATAAACACTAGCCTCGGCGTGTTGTGCATCTCGAGCATCGTCCTTAGTGATATATGCAGGCACATCGGCGGCGGCTGTAAGCCCCAAGGCATCATTGCTGTCGGCAATCGATCGGATCTGGGCAGAGATGTAGCCAACTCCAGGTGGTTGGTTAAATGCACGTCCCTATGGGGACCTCGCGTTAGTAATTAATTTGACACTCATTGTTGGACTTTCACGGGAATTCCCTGACCTCTGTAGCTTGGATCTCCTCTGCATCTTCTATCGAGATCGCGCTGGAGGGCTTGCGCGATATCTCGGCGACCTTATTTTCGAAATTCATTTGTCGCATACAAAGACTCTGGGCCGTTGCTATAATGGGTCAGTCGTCCGTTGCTGGGATACAACAGAGTTTATGCGTACCAGCTGGCCCACCTCGGGAAGGTCCGCGTCCAGTCAATGCGCTCTCGGCCTGCGAGATGGCCGAAACATCGTCCTGCGTGATGCGCTGCCCCCTCTCGGCAGCGAGCTGGATTTCGGCGACGGTAGGAATATCAAAATTCATGGCTGCGCATATCTAAATGATATATATTTTTGTATCTCGCTTAATCCCACATCCTGTTGTTCTAATATACTTCGACTTTAGAGTCCGTGATGTCACGGTGAGGGCATATCAATCGACCGAACTTTGCCTTCCCTCGTCAGTGGTGGGGGCGTTGAGTATATCCAGACTTTGAATAGAACATTCGACTCTTCGACCGAACAGAACTTGTGGGGGGATGCGCGATACCCCAAATTTGCCATGTCGCCAGGCCCCTAGCACATAATTCCAAATCATCATCACCCCGTGGGACGATATCTGCAGGACCATACGCACTTTGTACAACGCAGCCAAGATTATCTGGGGATCTCGAAGGCAGAACATATTGCTTGAATGTCGTCGACTAGTCATGTTTTAGTGTTTGGCCTATTCGAAATGTGGTAGGGCAGCTTCTGAGCGCCGTTCCATGGACTTCCTGCTGCAGATTGCCCCTGTCAGTGCCACCGCTACCAAACCTAAAAAGGAAAGAAAGGGCATCGAATAAGAATCCCCAGGACGAGCCAACTTCCCTGTCGCGTCACTATCGACCGCTCCGGCCGAACGACGGCAACTGGATATCCAACCACGAGATCTGGCGAGTCCCACGTTGCGTGACATGGCATGATATCCCACTAGACCCTTGTCATGAGTAGCACGCCTCCATTGAGTTTCATGCTCTGGGTGGTGTCAGACACATGGCTACGAGTCTAGATCACGGGAATGTACCCTTGGCCAATGTCTACGAATTACTCAAGGTCTTTTTCGGGTTTCAGTTGGCAAAGGCTTACCCAGAAGCTCATTGAACCATACGATAGTCACTGTTACAAGACCATCTTTTGCATGAGACGGGTAGCGTATTGTCAATTCAAACAATTCGTAATTTCTTAACTTTCATCCGATATACTGTTTTCTTTCACCTTAATATAACCTTTAGAGAACATACCACTCCTCGGATGTCGTAGCATCGGGTTAGAGAAGGCCTCTTAAGCCAGTAGTGCGACGGTTTTACTCAAGACGCCAATGCTAGCCCGAATAGTGTTAGAAACATATATTTGTTTTTTTTTTCACGCAGACTGATTGGGAATTTAAAGCTCTATAACATTTTGTGAGGCTATATAAACCCACTAGATTAGGAAGTTCAACTGGTGGACTTGAAACTTGAGTTTGAAACGTGCAATCATTATTCTCAAAAAGATCTTCGGCGTCATCAGAAGAAACAGCGAGATCTTGACAACAAGGATCGGCCAACTACCTTGAATGTAATCAATATGGGATTCTAGCATATCCACAAGAAATCTCCAATCCTCCATCAAGCGGAAGTTTCACCGTAGGCTCATCCCCGTGCAGTGTAGCTCGCTTCGACCCGTACCATCGAGCAATAGAGGATGGGATGCCATTAGTTGCTATTATATTGAGGAATAACAGTAGTCAGATGGGTATTCGGCCTCTGTCATCAATCATTTCAATATGCGATTGTAGGAGTGAACGTTTGCGGTCAGCACATCGCAGGAAAATCCATGTTTCATAGATGTCACGTGAATGCCCCTCTTCAAGCTGACACCTGAGGCATTTAGGCAGCATAGGTAAGCATCACATGACCCATGACCCTCAACCCTCGCATTGGACCAATCACAAACCCGCCATCACCCCGTTACCGGGATTGAGCGCTACCACTCTGTTGTTCCCCTATTCTATGATGAAAAAATCAAATGAAGAGGATAAACAGGGTGTTTGATCACATCTCTCGCTTTATCTGTGACATACGAGTCCGGTAACAGAACGTGTTCGCCCAGAACTCAAAATGGAGGTGTACGAGCACCTATTCCTAGGTTGTTCTCCGTCTGAAAAACCATGCTAAGGTAACCGTACACAGATTACCCAAAAAAGGAAAGAAGGCGTGTACTATGTGCCGCCAGCAAAAGGTACCGCTGACTTCCCCCTCTTATTAATGCCGTATTGACTCCAGAAGGCCAAGTGCGATGTCTGGCGGGATGAAACTAAATCGTGTTCCCGATGCCGAGACCGCAACCTCGAATGCACTATAGATGATAGCTTCACAAGAGAGCACAAGCGTCGGTAAGAGCCCAAAATCGAGTAAGACGGAAGGAATACACTCCTTATATTTGCCCAAAGCCGATACATGGCATTAGAACACGAGAATAAGCGGTGGCGCCAACAACTACAGAGCTCACAGCAGTTGAACTCCGATTCCGTGCCGATGGCGTTGTCTACAGCGACAACGGAACTGGGTGTACCGGCCGTGCTGAAGTCAGATGGTCAAGTGAACGAGTTGCAGGCTTTGCCGCTGGCCTATCCCCAATATCCTCTTGCACCAGCAAGCTCCACATCGGGTGTGATGATGGGAGGGAATGATCCGACAAAGCCCCGTTCACTGAAAAGCCTTACCGTTACAGGCGCAGAGATTGATGACTTGTACAAATTGTAGATGTCCCCCAAATCTTGTGATTCACGTGGTGCTAATATCTCGCAGATTCTTCCATCATTATGCCTCATTCCTCCCGATCCTCGATGCGCAGACCAGGCCGAATGCGTACTACGCGCAATCTCCATTCCTGTTCTGGGCCGTCATCGGCGTAGCCAGTCGGTCATATTCCCGAAACCCGACTTTGCAGACTGCGCTGGCCCAGGAAGTCACAGAAATGGCATTTCTGTCGGTCTTGTCGACGTGCGCGCCGTGGCACATCATACAGGGACTATTGCTCCTGCTGACATGGCCCTTTCCCAAGGAGAATCGCCCAGATGTGACATTTCCTCTCAGTGGTATGCTTTTGCATGTAGCGATGCAAAATGGCTTCCATATCCCGATGTCGAGCCATGAATTTTCCCGGGCGAAGATTCCGGCGCCGTCGGAGTTGGATATGGTCCGACGCTCGGAGCTTTGGGCTCATTGTGTGCTTGTGTACCAACGGTGGGTTTCTTTCTTTCAAATTGTGGGCAACCGAAATTATCGTGCTGATTCGTGGCAGATCTTGTGTGATCAAAGGGCAGTCTCCGCGAAATCTGGTCAGTTTGGCACAGGATACCATCCAACGCCAGGTACTATTTGATAAGATTGCTCCGGATCTGGTGCAGAAACTCAAATGCCAGGATATCGTTGGGAGATGCAGCGAGGCAGTTCTGGAGAATGGAGTTCGTGCCATGTCTCTGGATCAGGAGCTGGCTTTAGACATTCTGTTGCGGAAGTATGAGGGCGAGGTAGATGATATTGCACTGCAGGCCGTCGGTTTGTTTCTCACATGCATCTCCCTGGCAATAGTCCATCCACTGACGCTTATTGATTTATTGCAGACGACCAGAGGTATGACCTTCTCCTTTGTCGTATGGCAATCCACAGTTTTCATTTCTACAAAAATCAAACACTGGTCTCCAGTGGATGTCTTCCACGTCTTATTGCCACCGCTTGCAACTTGATAGACTATGTCCAAGCCTTTGCAGATCGTATGGGAGCTCTCTTCATGGCGCCTATTCAAATAAGCTTCGGTCTGCTCCTGGCCTCGATGTCACTGTTGCGAATTCTCAAAAGTGATTATGCCTCCAGCGGACTCGATAGGAGCCGTGCCCAGGCCTCTTTCTTCGCCGCCATCAATTTGGCTAAGCAAATATCCACCGACAGGAGCGATATAGCTGCTAAAACGATCACTCTCTTGAATCAACTATGGAATAGCAGCAAGGCATTCCGCAAATCCGATGGCTCGGAATACACCGCACTTCGAATCCGAAGTCGCTTGGTCCTCAGTCAGATCTTGGATGCAGTCTGGTGGTGGCGTGATGAATTTGACCCTAACGCGCGCATGAAAATGCAAGCGACAGAGTCTGTTGATGGACCTTCCCGAACCAACATGCTTCCAGGCATCGAGACAGGGCGGGCTATAACGGGAACAGACCCCGCTCGGGAGCCCGCTGGGGGGATTCCTCAGAACTTGGGTCCTTTGCAAGGAGAGTTCCAGATCAACGAGGATTACTTTACCAACTTTGAGTGGCTGAGTGATGAAATTTTCTCATTTCCGCCAGATTCATCGACCAACCTTCCGTGAGAGCATGAGTGACTTTAGATCTACACCCAAGGATCCTTGTTACCTTTGTATTTTCCTCCGATCGCGGATCATGCCTTTCCTGCCGTACATATGGAGCTAGTACCAGGTCTCGGTATCTATCCCAGCCTCGGAACTGCCGATCTCGGGTCATTACCCTTGTATGGCCAAATTTCTTCGGCTTTATACCCCCAGAAACCGCAAACCCCACCTCCGGATGTCAAAACAAAGATCTTACCAAGTCTACGCCACTAGGACAAGCAACCATGGAAACAATGCTATGCAGGTCACGTTGTACGCGTGGCCTCAAGCCCGGGGCCACTTATGAATTCTGCAGGTGCTTTTTAAGCACTCCACTCGGTTGATAGAGATAAATTGCCTGCGATCGGCCTTAGGCTTGATTCGGGGGATCTCCGGTGAATTAGATATGGAATATCCACAAAGAGTGCATGGATAATCTTTCCTTCTCAGTGCACTTAAGTTGAATGGCAAGCAACTTTGGAATATTTACTGTGTACTTAACTAGATAGCTATGCACAGAGCAGGCAACTACCCCTGAACATGCCTCATTGAATTGCCGGTTTATATTCAAGGCGGTCAGCAATATATCGTAACCCCGCTTAAGCCTCGGCTCCTTATCTTCAAGCCTTCCCCCAGCTTTTGCCTCTCTCTCTTTGTCATGGGAATTATTTCCATTGGTCAGGATGTTCGGCTTTGTGCAATTTACCCCGGTCAATTCGAAGCGAAGCCCATATTAGTACGGAGCACGGGTATGGAGTACGGATACTCCGCACAGCTCCCTCGATCGTTCCATTCATGTTTTCCCATAACATAATATCAATTCAATCGCTGAATGGCAGTTATTATTCCTATCACGCGATGTGCCCCCCATCACTTGGCACATTTCTTGGCATATCTCTCGAGCCAATGAGGAGTATCGATTGTAAGCGCCCTCCTCAACACCCCTGCAAGTCCGCGGGGCCTCCGGTTTGAGACATGTTAGATTCGAAGCCACTTCTTTCGGGTGGTATCCAGTCAATCATCCCAGCCATAGAAGCCCGCTAGAAAAGCCTCCCCACATATTGTTCCACAGTGCTTGTCTTGCCCTACCTGAGGTTTCAATTTCTTGTCACCCGCTAATCGTATTAGGGAGTCCGATGGAGCCCCGGAACAGCCCTAAGATGGGATCGGACACTTTGACAAATCCATTATTAGCGTTGGGGCCATGGTCTAAATTCGACTCATGCCCAAGATAAGAGGCTATTACCGGTTATTTTTATTGCAGGGGTTACAACTGTCCTCGTATCATTTGGGAATATGGCCTTCCACCCAAACCGACTAGCCCCGGAGATGGGCCAGCCTGGCTGAAATCAGAGGCCTCGGTTGGTTGGCCACTCATTTTAGCTGCAAATTTAGCGTCGAAGCTAAGTTAATAACGGCAGGTTCACCTTCTAAGGTTTATTCCTCCGTGCGCTGGCTTATCACTAACAAGCTCTCAGGGGATTGCTTCTGTGTCTTGGAAGTAATGTGTACATGGTATAGACAATCTTCGCTGTCTGGAATAACTTGGAAGAGTTACTGTACCATATGTACTACAATCCATACTAATATATCTCAGGTATCTTATCATTCCTATATTCCTTGTGAAGTTCCCTCGAACACGAACTTGGCTGGAGTGAATAGTCCAATGTAGTCGAAGGTAACCCAAGGAACGCCACCAAGTATCTATATGCTCACGATACGATGAATGTTCTCCGGAATATGCATAAATAGTAGAAATGAGAGGTCTGTGGGCTATCGGGCCAAAACAAGGCCAAATCACAACGTGGGATGATATTGGTAGTTGTCTTGTTATATGCACATTGCCACTTTCCGCCTCAAAGCACCTGCCTCCAGCCACTCAAGTCTCGTGGCTCTCGTCTAACCATCTCTCACTTCTCTACACCCCTGTCACTCTTCCCCCCCACTTCTTTCTTGCCATCGAATCAGTTCTCTAGTTCCTCACTCGGTTTCATCTCGGTTCGTGGGTTACATCCACTCCAGGATAAGCCTGAGATATCCTCTTTGAGCGATAAGACGGACTTCCGACGGTTTCAGTCTTCGATCAGCTTTAAATCATATTCGAAGTCCCCGTTGTTGCTTTCCTTTTCTCATTACTCTCGTCTTTCCGTGAAGTTGACATCGGTACTCCATACACCTCACCATGGAGAAGGACGAGTCTATCGCCGTCACCACCGGCGCGATGGTCGACGAGACTGCGCCTGATGATCAACTCAAGAAGCTGCGTGATCTCAAGGACCACCATCACTGGGATCCTAACATGCCCGAGGATGTTGTTGAGGAACTGGATGAGGCATTGCACACTTCTGACAAGCATACCCAAGAGGTCATCGCTCAGGAACTCCTCGAGAACTCCCCGTACCCCGAGGTTCGGTCCGCTGTTTCCAACGTCGATGAGGGTGGATCAGTCAACACCATTCGCGCCTGGTTCATTGGTCTTCTATTTGCAACCATCGGCTCGGCCCTCAACATGCTGTTCTCCATGCGCAACCCTTACATTGTCATTCCCTCATACATTGCGCAGGTTGTCGCCTACCCCGTGGGAAAGGCATGGGAATGGTGGATGCCCAATTACACCATCCGTATCTTTGGCTATCAAACCGAACTCAACCCAGGTGTTTTCACCAAGAAAGAACATGCAATTGTCGTGATCATGGCAAACGCCACTTTCGGTGGTGGCGCCGCCTACGCGACGGATGTCCTCTTGGCTCAGCGTGCCTTTTATGGACAACGCTTCGGTTGGGGCTTCGAGATCCTTATGTGTATCTCGACTCAGATGTTGGGCTTCGGTATGGCTGGCTTCTTCACCCGCTTCCTGGTGCAGCCCGCCGCTATGATCTGGCCCTCGACCTTGATCAACACGTCGCTCTTCACTGCACTGCACGATACTGCCCTGCCGGATCCCAGCAAGGTCGCTGGCTGGAAGATCGGCAAATATAAGCTGTTCCTGTACACCATGATTGGCTCTTTCTGTTGGTACTGGTTCCCCGGATACATCGCACCATTCCTGAGTATCTTTGCCTGGGTCACCTGGATCAAACCCCAGAACGTGGTCATCAACCAGCTCTTCGGTGGAGCGACCGGCCTCTCGCTTATCCCAATGACATTTGACTGGACTCAGGTCTCTGGATTCAACTTCAGTCCCCTGATCGCTCCTTGGTATGCCATCTCCAATACGATGATTGGCATGTTTCTCTGGTTCTGGATCGTCACCCCGGCCATTCACTACTCCAATCTCTTCTACGCTCAGTACCTGCCCATGAGTGACTCCAGAAGTTACGACAACACTGCTAATGTGTACAATGTCACCAAGATTCTTACTCCAGACTTCACATTTGACAGTGTGAAATACTCGAACTATTCCCCTCTCTTCCTGTCGACAACATTCATGCTATCCTATGGGCTGTCCTTCGCCAGTATCATCGCTGTGCTGGTTCAGACTGGTCTCTTCAACGGCGCGGATATTTGGGCTCGATTCCGTCGCGTCGGAAAGGAGGAGGAAGATGTCCATGGCCGTCTCATGAATCGCTACGCAACAGTTCCCCTCTGGTGGTACTTGGGTGTGTTTGTGGCCATGACTGCAATTGGCTTCGGTGTTGTACTGGGCTATCCTACGCACATGAGCTGGTGGGCCTTCATCATTTCTCTGCTGATTTCCGCCGTTTGGTTTGTTCCTATTGGCATCGTCAAGGCTGCCACCAACATCGACATCGGGCTCAATGTCATCACCGAGTTCATCATCGGTTACATGCAGCCTGGTAAACCTATGGCCATGATGCTGTTCAAAACCTACGGTTATATCAGCATGTACCAGGGAATGTACTTTTCACAGGATTTGAAAATCGGTAAGTCCCTTCGCTGTCTATCAAGATTCGTTATACCAACATAGCTCTTCCATTAGGTCACTACATGAAAATTCCTCCCCGCGTGACTTTTATGTCCCAGATGATCTCTTGTCTGTGGTCATCGCTGGTGCAAGTGGCCACTATGAACTGGGCTCTGGGCGCAATTGAGAACGTGTGCGACCAGAATCAGCGTAACCACTTCACCTGCCCTAACGGTCGGGTGTTCTTCAATGCCTCCGTTATCTGGGGTGTCATCGGACCGGCCCGCATGTTCTCAATCGGCGAGCTATACTCGCCCTTGATGTTCTTCTTCCTCGCCGGCGCCATCCTCCCCGTCATCATCTACATTGGCGCCCGTCACTTCCCGAAGAGCCCTATCAGGTATCTCAGTGCCCCTATCATCTTCGGCGGTGCTGGTCTGATTCCCCCCGCTACCCCTCTGAACTATCTGACTTGGGGTATCGTCGGATACGTCTTCAATAAGTATATCCGTGACCGCTGGCGCGGGTGGTGGATGCACTACAACTACGTCCTGTCCGCTGGCCTGGATGTCGGCCTCGCTCTGTGCACCATTCTCATCTTCTTGACCCTCAACTTGACCGATACCAACTTCCCTGACTGGTGGGGAACAAATATTGCCGCCGACACCATGGATGTCACTGATGCAGCCATTCGGGTCCCGCTTGCTGAGGGCGAGACCTTTGGTCCCGCCAAGTGGTAGACAATCGGACCTATTCCATGTTACTTTGGTTTCCTTGGGAGCCAATTACGGTCGCAATTCTTCGGATATCCGTTTAGTTCACGTCAGACACGAATATTCACGATATCACAGTAATAACATTGATTTATGTTTCTTCAAACTTTCTGTATCTAATATTCCGAGTTCATTCTGTGGCTCGACAGGAACCTAATAATACAGCGAAGGAATTCTTTTCTACTCCTTTTCTTACTTCCTATATTATCTATGCGAGTAATTTCAAAATCCAAAGGTAGCTTCAAATGCAAGATATATAGAAATATGACACATGTACACGCTCATCAGACTGACGACCACCAACCCAAATGCAAATCGAAACCACAAGGCATCAGCACTTACCCCCATTTAGATGGCGATCCAAATATCATCCAGATTTCATTCATTCCACCCTAAATCCAAACTATTTCAATCCTTACCACATCCCTTCTTTAGGGGGTGCATATTTTATATTTTAACTCAAACCCGACGACGACGCATTCCAACCTGCAAACCAAGCGGCTTGCGCAAGAACCCCTCACGCGTCTCCATAGGGCCATCCTGGTGCATCTCGAACTCGAAGAGTCGGAACACAGTAGCGCAGATAACGAGAAGCTCCATCTCGGCGACGTTGCGGCCGACACAGGCGCGAGGTCCGTGGCTGAATGGGATGAAGGCGGCCTTTTGGCGTGCGGTGAGACGTTCCGGGCTCCATCGCTCCGGGACGAATTCTTCCGCGTCGGCGCCCCAGATCTCCTTGGAGCGGTGGATCGTGTAGCTGGGGACTGAGAGCACGTCGCCGGCTTTGAAGGTGTGTCCGCAGATTACGACGGGTCCAGAGCCGGCGGGGATCTCGCGAGGAAGACCCATTGAGGATGTGCTGTGGATGCGCATCGTTTCCCAGATCACCCATTGGAGACTGGAGGTTTGTTAGTTTTGGTTGATTGCGTGAGGTTGGTGGGGTGTGGGGTTTAAGCTTACTAGGGGATTTCCTTGACCATAGCGTGCGAGGGAACTTCAATATCCTTAGGGATGGCCTCGTCTAGGGTCTTGTGCAGCTTGGGGAGAACGTGCGGGGTGATCATGCACCAGTAAAGGATGGCACAGGTCGTGTTGGAAGTGGTGTCGGAGCCAGCAATGAGTTGAGTCAGGGCCTCGGCGGTCAGTTCGGCGCGTTCAAGCTGGTTACCGTTCTCATCCTTGCCTTCCATGAGGCGGGCGAGCAGATCCACGCGGGTATTGTTGGCCATAACCTCCGGCTTCAGACGCTCGTTGACACGCGCGATGGCAATACCAGCAAGGTGCTGGACGGCTTGCAGACCTTCGTAGAAGAAGCGGTCTGGGATGTACTTGGCGAAGGGGATGAGAGATGGCATGCAGCCAAGGGTGGCAGATACCTCGCCACGACGGTTCAGAACTTCAACAGCGGCGACATACTTGGGAGGGTCCTTTGGGTCCAGACGCATCTCAGCAATATCTTGGCCCTTCTCGAGCATGCCGAAGGGAGCACCGAAAGCCAGGTCACCAATGATATCGAAGGCCAGGTAGTTGAACCAATTGAGAGCATCAATGCTGACATATCCGGTCTTTGGGTCACCTTGGAGGTCGGATAGACGATTCCATTGCTTCACGAACTCCTCGATGTTGCCATGGATATACTGCTCGAATTGGCCAATGGACTTGGCACTGAAAGTGTGGGAAACGGTCTTGCGCTTGCGGGAGTGCTCAGCACGGTCACGGGTGTTGAACAAGCCACGGCGGATAGAGACAAAGGCATCGTAGAAGTCCCTATGATATCGTCAGTTTCAATGCAGTCTTTCTGGGCCGCAAGATTGACGTACGCTTTCAAGAAGCCATTGCCGTGTCCATAGACGCTCTGGATAGCCTCGTCGTCGGCAATGGAGACTTGGGTAGGTGAAATGCGGACAAGCTTTCCATGCTTTTTATGAGCCTCATCGATCGTCAGGAACTTTTTTCCCCGACGGGCCTGCAGCAGCAGCCAAACGTTGGTGAACGCGGCATATCCGGCAGAGGGAATGTCGCGCAGGTGCGACTTCTGCAAGTATGGCACCAAGTAGTAGGCTACGGCGAGGCCGAAAAGAATAAAGGGAACACTCTGAAGTGTCACAAACATAGTGAAGTGCTGTATAGGAGTGTTGGACAAAACAACACGGAGAGAAAATGGTACCGGCCCAATGCAGACAGGATAATGCCGATCAATGAACCTGTAATGTATGTTCAAATAGAAAGAATCAAGCCAAAGCCATCACCAAGCACGCGAATATAACCTATTTATGAAAAGATGACGTGAGATCATAGAATCATCCCCGAGGGTAATCAAAAGTAACGGGAAGCAATTTCGGTAGTGTGGAGTTCAGACACTGGCGGCGAAGATCCGTGGAGAGTGCCGTCTCAAGCCTCCGAAGCTCCCGGTTTCGGTTATTGACATGGGGTTCCAGACAAATCAACGACCGCATATTGGCGATGTGGTGAATCCATTCTCTGTATGGCGTAAATCCTTGGTGCTTGATTTGTTGAAATAGAGTGCGGGGGAAAAGACACGAGGGAGGCGTAATGAGTGCCAGGTTGATAAGGCTAGAACATGTGACATCTGTTGTGGCCTTTGAAGTAAGGCATTAGCTTACATAATTATTCGACATATGGAACCTCAGTTATTCCGTGTAGGAGCATAACTTGCAGAACTCGATGAGAATGTACCTAAGCATGCTGTATGTACATATTAACGTTCAAAATTTACATGAATTAACATCAGGGACCCTTACTTCCCCATCTTCACTGATGATGACGGGTATGATCATGACGATGACTCTTGCTCATCAATCCGTGCGCCCCCAGAAAGTCATTGATCTGCTTATAAGCCCCGGTGGCATTGTAGTGCAGATTAATAGCATGGCCAGTATTGGGATGGATATAGGCAGAGAAAGCACTGGCGGAGGGGAAAAGCATCTTGGCAGCAGCAGGAATAGAAGCCGATTTCCCACCCGTGTGCAAACAGTCGCCTCCACAGAATGGCACATCGTTTGCACCGTCAATGACATAAACAGGTCCTGTGAAGTTGCTCTGAGCCGGTAGACCAGTGATCGTCAGGAGTTCACCGATGGTCATGGGCTGCTTGTTCTCTTCTGCAAACTTCAGAAGACCGGTGTCGAAATGGGCCGGGTAGAAGAAGAGATATACATTGCTGCCGATGTCCGCACTTTTCAAGTACCCAGCTGTGTAGTCCGAGTTTTTGCCGTTGAGGCGGGCTTGTTGGAAGTTGGCGCCGCTGAGAAACATGGGCATATAGTCGGCGCTTGTCGAATACCCGGTGAGCACGAGCGCATCGGAAAGCTCTGGGTACATCGCGGACAGAGCCACCGTCTGGGCAGAGCCGAATGAATGTCCGACGTGGACAATCTTGGTGGGAGTCTTGATATCAGACATCTCACCGTTGCGCACCATGCGGGTCAACTGAGCAAGGGATTCGACCTCCAAGAATGCCTGGATCTCGTTCTTTGCGTCGCCATGTGAAGATTTGCCAAGACCCAGTCGGTCATAGGAGAGTGTGTGATATCCTCGAGACAAAACGTAATCCACGTAGGAATAGGTATAGTTGTTGTATGGTAGATCCCAGTATCTATTTTTCTATATTAGGCCACCACATAGAGAAATCAATTCACCTCTCGAACTCACGACTTGTCGAACCCCATTCCATGTGTGAGGATCTGAAGCGTGTAGGCCGAGTTCCCGGTATTCTTCGGCATACAGTATTGCGTCGAGATATTGTAGTGGCCCGACACGGTAGCATAGCCCGACAAGGCTGTTTCTGTTAGATTTCTACCCTGTTTGGTCGCGGAGAGGACGAAGGAAGTAGCGTCAAAGTTCGTCTGGGGCGTGCTGATGTTGTCGAACACGCCGTTGCGAGCAGTGACAGGGACCTCCACTGTTACATTGTAACAGGTCTTCGCAACGGCGGCACCAGCCGTCAAAGTCCAAAGCCCAATTGTTGAAGTACGCATCGTGAATAAATTTTGGGCGTATATCTGCACTCGGTTCAATAAACGCAAAAGGGGTTGCCTCCATTATATAGGATTTCGCCCAGAAAGCTACATTTCGGACCAAACAACATATCTAGAATGCGGCAAGTCCATTGCGAAAAAATCGGCCCCAAATGATTTGTCACAAGGCTGCAATTCTAAAGTTAGAGTGGAACCGTACTAACGCATAGATCGATAGTGCAAGCCCATCAAAGGTTGTTCTCCGGTGCTGAGCACTGAAAGCGTTTTGGGCGTTGGAAGATCATGTCCTTGACAATTGACATAATCCAGCACTAGAGGCATCAATCATCGTTTACATTTGATCTGATACCTGGATCTGAAGAGGATAAAGAAATATAAGTTCGCAGTGCTCGCTGCATACTGTCGATCCGAATCTCAAAAAGAACGAATGATCGTTCACGATCTCTCAGTCATTCTGATCCACTTGGTCCGAGCCCTAAAAATGAGAACTCAATGATCAGGATCATAACAGGTTCCTGATTGGTATTGGAGATAATAACTTGGATGGAAGCGCGAAATCGAGTGATATTCAAAATTGGGACTGTGAGTATGGCGTATATATTGACAAGATATAGTCTGATCGAAGTACATTTCCAGGAGAATTAGGGTTCTTGAAAAACGGTCCCCTGAACAGTGCATTAGCGAGAATATAGATCCAACTGTTGCGGTATACTAACCAAATCCGAGGAAACGATCTACAAGTATTCCCAAGGACCTAGGCTTTCATCTAGTGGAGTAGTCGATGGATTCTGAACCACTAAAGATGCAAGAAAGAGGACTAGAGCGAGAGCGAGAAAAACGGTAGCCGTGCACACCCGAAATTAGATACAAATCTACGCAGTCGCTATGTAAATTCAATGAGATAAATCGTTTCCGTAGAATCATGTTATCCATGCGTCACATGTGCAAGTCGTTGATCACCACCGATCGCCAGTTACAGGAAACAACCCATTCTTCTTCTTTTCGGCATCCCACCGCTCTATCCACACCTTCATCTGATCCCGGCTCTTCTGGCTGCCAACATTTACCGTCGGGATAACCCGCCCGATACGCAAAGCGCAGCAGAACATGGTCAACTCGCGGAACGAACTGTGTTCGCTGTAGGGCACGCCAAAGCAGGCGCTTTCTCGCGTGCTGCCGCGCTGCGGGGTGAGGTCTTGGCAAGTGAATGGTGACTTCCAGTGTTCGCCGTGTAGTACGGTGGAGACTGGTGGATTTTGTACTAGTCGCCCGGCTGGTGGGCGGTAGGTCCAACCGGTCGGGCGGAAACCGACGACACGGGAGAAGTGTGGTTTGAGGCCGTCAAGGTAATCTGCCAGTGTGTCGGCGCGAATCTCAAAGAGGGTTTGCATATGTACTTGTGCTTCGTGGGGATTGCTGGTCAGCATCGCGGAGAGCTCGGGGTCTTCCAAGCAGGCGCATATTCGTTGCTTGGGTGGAGTCGCGAATATCTTGGATCCAAGCGCTCGAGCAATTCCCATGCATATCCGTTCTTTGCCAATACTGTAAGTCCCAATTACTACGAGTAGTCGACCTCCAGCCTGCGAGCCTTTGTCCGGTGCTTTGTTGTTCCCCGTGGCGGCAGAGAGAAATTTGTTCATCAAACCACCTGTGATACTCTTCCCTGTATCATGGCCGACACCAGCCTCCTGGTTCAGGCGCACACATAGCTCTGAACACGCTGTGATCACATCCTCCTGAGCAGGAAAGCAATATTTCGGGCTCAGATATGTAGTGTCGAGGTAACATTTGTCGATATGTTGCTGTCTCGGCTTACCAGTGACCGGGTTGATCACATTAGGGCGCAAGAGCGGATGTTGCACCTGAGCAGGAGATGCACGGAAGTCACCACAATGCAGCACCCGCTGGTTATGCGCATTGGGCCCATTTCCAGAGGATTTTTCGAAAAGAAAAAGTGAGCTACCCGGGCAATGATTTGCGTGTATCATGGTGACCCGTACTCCGCCCGTCTCCGGTACTTCAGTGGTAGATTCGAACTCGAGGTCAACTACCCACTTGGGATCAACGCGGAGATGTTGTCGGACAAGATTGGCAGTGGGTCGACTGCAGTAAATGGGACCATGGCACCAGGACTTGCTGAGTCCTATGTAGTGATCGCTGTGGAAATGACTAAGGAAGTAGGCGTTACATCCTTCGACAGCCCCATAGCGAAAGGCATCGACACATATGGAAAAACCCGAAAGGATTTTGTAGAATGGACAAGTCCGTTGATAGGCTTGTTTGCCGCGAGAAGAAACCTCGTTTGCGGCTGCGGCAGCCCAAGCAGTATCTTCTGCATTTCCAGCCATCATTTTTGAGAAAGCAGAAGCACCAATGGATTTCTTCTGCGAGTAGGGATCACTTTGCGCAGGCCGGGCAATGGCAGCGCGTTCTGCGCGTGTCAGCCCTTTGTCGATGTCGCCTGGCTTGGAAATGGGCTTCGCCCTGGGCTTAGGCGCCGTTATAGCCGGGATAGGGTTGGTTTGGCCATCAAGGCAGCCGTTGACATGCACTCCGATTTCCTTTGCTGGGAATCAGCATTTCAGTAGACCTAAAAGGCAGTGATGAGCACCTACCGTTTCTTCAAGATCCCTTAGCACCATTTGGCAGATAGGGCAAGTGCTCACTTCCCCCTCAATATCTTCTACACCAGAACAGTCCTTTGAATCTTTGTCAGGATCTACCTCGAGGTCGATCTGCTGCTCTTGTTCCTCGCCCTCCCAAGGCCAATTTCGAAACTCTTCGCCTATAAGCCCGTCTTCTTCTTCTATATCGTCAAAATTCGCGAATTCATCATTATCGGCATTACTCGTGGCGGCTCTTACCAGTGGCGGGGGTGTAGGTTCGGCAGTGCGTTGTGTAGCCACTATTTTATCCGCTTCCAAGGCTTCGTTCGTCACAGCCGTAGTGACAGTTGTGGTTTCTTGGATCTCCCGATATACTTCCATATCATCCTCGCTGTCGGACTCATCGATAAATGGTCCGCTCCTTTTCTGGGGCTTTGTAGGTGCTGAGGCAGGTGCGGTTCCGGTTTCTTTTGTAGTCTTCAATTCGTCTGGTTGCTGAGTCTCGTTCGCTGGGGTATCCGGTGAGTCGACTTTCCGACGCTTGACTGCCGTATCGCTCTCATTATATCGCTTGTCGTCTCCTTTCAAGAACTCTTCATCTTCACCCCAAAAGTCAGGCGTGGTCGATCTCTCTCTTTCACTGGTCACCGTTGCTTGTTCAATCTTTGCCAGTCCCTTTTTATCCTCTAAAAAAAGTCCGCCAGCAGAGTCATTTATTGCACTGTTTCCCCGGAATGTTGAAGTACCCCGGCCGCTGCTCGGTGAACGTGAGGTCGCCGTTACGAATTGGGTGATCCGAGCCTGGCGAGAAGTGGCGCCCGGTGGGGTGTCGGTCTTCTGGAAGAAACTTAAGATGCTCGAATTGCGCTTTATAGAGGATTGTCTTGTACCAGATGATCCCTTGGATGGCGTGGCCCCTTTCTTCGCGTAAGATCCGGCCATTGTGACTCGGTCACGGAGGCTGCCGGTTGCACCGTGTGCGAGAATCGAGTTGGAGCGAGGGTCTAAGAAAGTTCAAACCTGATCCAAAGTGGTTTGATGTCGGATGAAACACAAAAAGTATGGTCTGATGTACAATATGTCCAGAATATATGCAGCGTCGCCAGAGAAAATGTATGTCAGGTCAATCGGATCGAGAGGCGCGAAGAAACTGGATCGCGACACGAAGTCACGTGATGATTATTACTTGACTCCAGCATCCGTACATTCGATTCTAGTATGTTTAGAGCAATGTGATATAGTCAAATGGCCAAAACAAATCGCTTTTCATTATTGCAAAAAAAAAAAAAGAAAAAAAAAAGTCTTAAGGTATCATGAACAATGCAGCCTAGTTGCCATAAGCTATAGGCGGGTAATTTCCGACGAAATTGCTCTTTCGGCGTATCAACAAGATTCATGAACGGTGATCCAAGGTCCGTTGGTATTTTGGACGCACTCGAGGGTATGGAGTTTCGAATCATTCGTTGCATCAACTCGTCTCCCCGGTCATCAATCGGGGCCACATGAAACCCCATACTTTTAGCCATACAGACATTCTCTTTGCTGGAGACCACTAAGCGGAAACAACGGTATTGAAGAGCGCGATGCGTAATTTGTCGTAAATTTGAGGTTATAATCGTTTAGCGAGCCTTGCCAGCCTGATTGGCAGCCTCTATATGATGACGGTATTAGTATTGCTTTGACTAGCATTTCCGGTCGCAACCTTCGTATATCCTTCAAGAAAGGTGATAACATAGACTGAACTCAGGAACTCGGTCAGGGAAAGATGCGCAACTCACCTCGCCGTGTGGCATCCTCCAACAACCCCACGTCAACTTCCGACCGAGGCAACATTACGTATCGCACGACACTGCCGCGGATGAACATGTTCTTCACCGAAGACAGATGAGGGTACTTGGCCAGTTCCAACACTTCGATATCATCAAGCTTGATATTTAGGTATTGGTCGACCGACTTCAGGATTCCACGAATGCGGATGTCATTCTTGAGCTCAATTGTGACCGTCTGGTTGGTCAGAGTCTTGAAGAAGCTGTAATGGTGAGGCCATTAGTTCCTGTCCACAGGAAAAGAGTTTGCGCTCCGCGCTATAGCATACCTGAAGAAAAGCATGTCTGCGGTGGATAGGAAAGCGTGGAGGGGTGCTTGTATGAGGATAGGTGCGCTAGATCGAAGCGGTGATTTGTATTCTGCCGATGTCGGACAGTGCTGTGGTTGGATGTAGGAGCTTGGATAATGAGTATCGCGAGATTTAGAGACAAGAATGTCGATGGCGCTCGAGAGTTGGCAAGGTGAGATGCAAAAGAGAAGCAGGCGGACGTGATCACGTGCACATCCCCATATAAGCGGTTCAACTCAACCACCTCGAGTTTTCCATCGACTGGAACCTATTGGAGGCTTTTAGATCAGCCAGCACATGCTCATGAAATACATCTCTCACTTCTCACCCAGCCTATGGACATATTCATCTGCTTACACAGTTGAATCATGCTCTCGCTTGTTCCCCACTGAACAAGCGTCTAGTCCTATCACACCCGTCTAGTTCTGAAATAAACTCCCTGGCTACATGTGTTATATAAAGCAGGCTAGCTGAGCTATGAACACATGAAGAGGAGCATGGGCTCACCGATAGGATGTCTATCGCTTGATATCAACAATCTGAAGGAAAAGCCTCCACATGATGAACAGGTGAGATACGGTCTTCTTGTATGGGCCGAACCGACTGGCATCTTTTCTTCCACCTGGCAGGTCGTTGTGGTACGGTTCCAGCTCAGGTCCCGATGTTTATGCATACTAGAGGATTGAGAAGCCATTCCTTCTGACAATGTGACGATCTGAGGCTCGCACTTACCAAACCGGCAGGAACGACCTGCACCCCAGCTCCTTCCAGAAATGACAACAAGGTCAAGCGAGGCAGTTACGACTTTTGCATCGAATGCAAACTCAGGGAATAAAAGAGGAGGAGCAAGTGCACAATAGTCTTCTCTTTTCTTTTCTTCCCTTGTACTTAGAATCTGGTTTGAATTGCACTCTTTTCTTCCGAACAGATCTGGCAGGTAACAGGCGACAATGCTTTCAGGAACCACGACATTTTGGCAGGTCTTACAGATCCAGGACTGATAAGTAGGGTCATAGATGAAGAATTGCCCAATTGAGGATATAGTGATGGTATAGGTGCTGATAGTGCGAGTAGTGATGGTGCGAGTGAAATTTAGCTTATCATTCTAAGAGGTTAACTACTCCGTAGAGAGACGAGAGAAGCCCCTGAAATTATGGCTGAGCTCGCGACGCGAGGCGACGCGGATAGACTGGATATATGATTAGTTTTCTCTTCGAGGTCATGTCCAATGGATACGTAGGACTCAGCTCGGGCATAGTGATACTATTCAGAGATCACCTTGCCAATTCGTCTGATCATTTTGTCCCGTCCAAAAATAAATTATAGGTTTATGTAGCAACTCGCTAGTCTGCAGAGTTTTCATCCCAATTCTCGTACTACTGTATTGACATTCATAGGATATATCGTGGACCAGCGAGTCAGACAGTGGCTGTGAGAGATATGATTCCCAGTAGATACTTTGCCAACCAGCCAGCCCATCAAAGAGACAAGACTTAGGCTGGCTGGTCCAAAGGTCTATGAGCAGCCGACTGAGCTGACCTACTGCTATACTGCTTACCTCTACCCAAAGAGTGACAGGCCTCGTTATTTGACTAGTATGTCGGCGAACACAGCTTTTGGAATTGCAACTATTGGGAACGCTGAAACTTTGAGGTGGTGGCTGTAGAATACGAACAAGAAGATCAGTAGGGATACTCTTTCGAGCGCTGGTGATGTTCTTTATGCCTACTGAGATATTATGGGGAATGATTGAACCCCGTACTTTTGCGTCTGAGTTGAATTGACAGCGAGAGAAACATATAAGAAGTTTTGATGGTTATGCATGCTCCGTCTATTCTAGGAGCGTCTCATTTGGTCATGCATGCATTTCTTCACCAAGCTTATCTCGACAATATATTCAATATCTTCATTCTTTATAATTCTAACACAGCCCACAGATACAACAAGTCTGCTCATACAATATGGTTCACCTTAAGTTCTTAACACTTGTCAAGCGTAACAGGCCTATCTGTTCACCTCCAATTGCCTCAGGCGTCTTCCAATTTTTGCTCACAAGCAAAGTGGGATGCAGACCTGTCAAACAGATACACGCAATTGAAACCATAGCTCCTTCAAGTATCATCAATGCTACCTCGTTATTGGCTAGTTTATTGTGGAATCCACCCTGCAGTTCAGCCACTCGAAATGCAGATCGAATCAATATGGTTAGAACAGCACTTGCCAAACCTGATATCGAGTCAGTCAAGTAGATATAAAAACAGGCTCTGAGGCGATATACATACCAAGTAAGAATGATCTCCTCCTCCAGCTTGACCGCTGTCCCTGAGTTGGGGAATTTAGACGTCTTCCGCATAGAACCCGAATTTCATACTCAATTGCCAGCACTGAGAACATCACCAACGATGCGACTTGAAAGACCAATCCAGCGATCATGATATTGACACCAGTATCGTGAAGTGACTGTTCGTTGGCAATTGAAGTGACAGCTCCACCGGCCGCTTGCAGGATGAGAGAAATCAGATCACAGGTCACAAACAAGTATGTATATGTTCTTGGTTTCAAGCGCGAGAATTCCTCGCCATAAACGGTAATGATACGACCGAGACATAGATAGATGCTGGCCGTGAAAAACGCGGGGGCAATAGTGAGACATATCAAATACCTATAGCATTATGCCTCGATAAGTGTGGTTTCGCTCATGTGGTAGACTCAGCAACTTACATCAAGAATGCATTGAAGCTGAATGGGTTATTGTGTAAAAGGACTCGGCCCAAGTATCCCAAAACCTCCAATATAAGACCGGCGACCATTGGCACCATGAAGCTCCAAGTTCGAAATAAAATTCCGGCACTGATCTGTCCAATAAGTAGGATGGCGAAAAGAGCAAGGTAAAAGATGTTACCGGCCATGTTGGGCTGATACTCGACGTAAGCAGCACTCAATGGACATGTTTGCAGAGTGCAATTGTCTTGATTGGACATTATGGCTGATAGAAAAGAGACTGAAGTAAATGAAGGTGGAAGAGAAGAATTGCTGTTATTATTGCGAGGCTGTGCTGGTATTTTCAAAACTGAGAATTAAACCTCCGCCATATATAGTACAAGCCGCTGGCGGAAAATGATGCCAAGACATCAAGACTTCCGTGTCCTTGTCCGTGTCCTTGTCCGTGTCCGTGTCCAGGTCCTTGTCCTTCTCCTCTTCAACTCCCATCTCCTTGTCCTTCTGTACTCTTGGATACTAAGAAAAAAGAAGCTATACTCAATTTGGATAATGACATCTACGTTGGGCCATATCAAAACTTGTGAAAATTGTGCTCGTGGTAAAATCCGATGTGTCCGAGCTCCGAATTCTTCTATCTGCGATCGGTAAGTGGTGACAGTCAATCCTCCATTTGTATACAAATATAACTGTATGGTAATCCAATTGTTAGATGCCGCCGTCTTGACAAAGAGTGTTATTTTCGGCCGGCTAGGTCTCGCTATAATACTGCCAAAAAGGGAACGTAAGGCGCCCACGTTTCATTTGATCCGGGGCAGTGAATATCAGCTGATTCAACCATTAAATCCAGAAGAGTCGAGATTCTGGAAGCCAAAGTGGATCAGATTTTAGCACGGGTTGTCAATCAACATACTCAACCCCAACCTGATGTTCCTCCAACTGTGCCTGAGCCGGAGTCTTATTCTATCCAAGAGAACCACAAAGATGTTATTGCTCGCGGGGTTGTCTCGTATAACGATGCTGTGGAGCTTCTTAACTCCTTTAGGGAAACGTTCATGCCATGTTTTCCATTTTTTATTATCGCACCGGAAGTGACGGTAACTCAACTACGAACGGAGAAACCTTTTCTGTTGCTTGCTATTCTCAAGGCCACATCATACGAGGATGTCGCTACCCAACGGATTTTGGAAGAGACTTTCCAAAGAGCGGTTGCTGATCAAATGATATTCGCCCATACTCCATCTATGGACGTGTTGTTGGGGCTTCTCGTGGCTTTGGCTTGGTGAGTTCGGTTTATGGTGGTTTTATTGAAGATGACTCTGCTGATTACAAGCTTCAATACCGCAGGCTGCAGCATCAGACTCAGCATGAGAGGTTTTCCAGCTACCTTCATTTGGCTTGGAGTATTGTTGGAGATTTGCGGCTTGATCGAGTCTCTGAAGCCCATCCATACTATTCTCGGATGGCTATGAGTAAGGTCTCGTCAGATCAAAACAGCAGCAGACATTCCGTTAATGAGAGAAGGAGGGCTTTGATTGGATGCTACATGCTCTCTTCATGGTCGGTGATAATGTCCATGTGGCCCATATTTTACTGACTGATTTGGGCGTGCGTAGTCGCTCGACAATACTGCAAAAAGATCGCATGATGACTCGGTTATCATATGTCGAGAAGCATGCACTTGAACTACTGTCAAATGCCGAGCTTGCCAGTGACCGCTACTTGATCCACTTGGTAAGATTGCAACAAATTTTTGAACGGATCGATGACGCTGTAGCCACTGCTGCAGATTCAGTACGAGAGGCCGATATGCATGCGTTCCAAACCGAGATCGACGAGTACAGAACGACTCTGCCGGCAACTTTCTCTGACAATTGTAAGTGATGTTGATCATCAGTCACATTGATGAGGCTGAAATTAATTCTAACGTCCACGATATAGCGCTTCTACAATTTCAGCTACACACCCTACAGCTTTTTCTCTGCCAGGCTTGTTTATTTGATAAACATGAAACAGCCACAATTTCCCCCGGTTTTCGCCACCATACGGACGCCGGGCTCCCACCACATCTCCAAAGTGGCCACCAACCATTGGACTTGTCATCTTTCCAGGTCCAATTTCTCAATCGTGGCATGACTGAAGCAAAGAAATTCTTCGATTACTTTTTCGCATTGGCTCCAGACACTTATCGACTGATAAGTCATATCCAATGGTTGCAAACAGGCTTCAATTTGGTTCTGGGGTGCAAATTGGCCGTGACGGGAGCGAAATATGCCCCACATAGTCCACATGTTCGTGCACTATGCTCAGCTCTCAACATGCCGCGAGTTCTGCGGGTCGTATTACAACGGATCCAATGGCTCGGCAAGGACAGAGTGGCTACAGATGGGAAACAACACTCCAACTACTTCTATGAGGCATGGTTGTGGCATATTCTTGAATGGTTCGAGCAAAAGTATGACCTTGTGCCCTTTGAAGATACGACCCTGGTGCCTACAGCATTGCCTGATAGTGGTCTCCATTCATCTGCCTTGCTTAATGGGCCATCTGCGCAGAATTTAACGCCGATAGGTAAAGATTGCGGCGCCACACAGGCGGCACAGGTAGATGACACTGGTCTGTGGCCAGACTTCCTCTGGAACATCAGCACGGATGACATATTAAATGGGTATATGGGGTTTCTGGATATGCCTTATCCCACATTACAACCTGGATTTGTGTTAGGACCCCAGTACTGAGAAGGCTGATGCCTGAAGTATGGCACCTGTTAGGATCCAGTTGTCATACTCTTGTTTGCTAGTTTGCATTAGCTAGATTGTTTGCTAGGTAGTTTAGCCAGATGATTCGAAGTTTGCATTGTTTGCAAAGTGGCAGCTATATCAACTAGCTGCTTCCCACTTAGCAACTTGCTTCCTTTCTCTCTCTCCCTATCTTAGTTATCTTGGTTCCATAAGGCGTTATTCAGGCTTTGCGATCAGGCTGGTTTTGTCAAGCATCGCAATATTGATATTCACATCAAGCTCTTTAATGACGCATTTGGCGTCAACTTGCAGCTGGACACCAAGAACCAAATGATCTATGAGACCTGAAAAAAGGGCATGATGCGTATTTGGACCTCGGCGCCCAACATCAAAATCCCGAGCATCGGTCTTCAATTCTTGCGCACCACCAATAATAATATTGCCTCTGATGTGCGCGTGATCGATTTCATGAGGAAATCGGTCTCAGCGCCCGGATATGGTTCTGGTTAGTGATGTGTTTGAATGCTAGAGATTTTCGGCTTTGTAGCCACAATGTGTTTACCACTAATTGCATTAGATACACAGCATGATTTTTCCGGTTCCTTGCCGTTGTCTTTTGAGCTTGAGACCATTTATTTCACTCGAAGTTCCTTCTGGACGTTATAGATGGTTGTATAGGCTGAGTCGGGCTGATACAACCTTCGCTCTACAACATCCGCGGGTAAGCAAGCCCGAAAGCCGAGGATCAACTTGGCTGAGAAGGGCGGGTTATTCTTCAGCACTGCATATTGTGCCGTTGGTCTGAAACATAGTTGTCGGAACTGCATGTAAGTCACTCCTAATAATCTCGGAGGAAACCATCCTCATGCATTGCATTGCCTACATAAGCATGGTTTTGACAAAGTATCAGATATATTGCAACGACATAGGACATGCGAAATTCTAGGCTCGTACTTTCTATCGAAATTATCATTTAAGAATTGTCATTTGAGATGTTGGGTTCCATGGCATGCTGACTTCTAAACTCCTACAGTAGCGCCAACTTGTGAAAGCATATCCCGCTTAGAGGGAAAGTGTACGACATGGATTCATATGAATATGCAAGACTATGATTTGTATGTATTGAACTGCTTCGGGACTCTTCGCGCCTTGAGGGTCACATCGACCACATTGTAATGAGGGGCAATATGTGACAATGAGGTCAATTAGCATGGAATTTCTATCTTAAGAGAACTATACTTCGCTAGCGTGCGTTAGTCCAGTGAACTAGATATTACATTGTTGGACTCGGCAGCCATTTCCCCTCTTTTCCTCTTTTTCCTCCTTTTTCTCATCTCTTTGCGATGATCACTACCTCATCTCACCAACTTTTCCATCATATGACATTAATTAGGACGATTTCTTGCCTATTTCGGTGCTGGAAAGGTGCATAATTGATCTTCGATCCACGTCCGACGGTGATTAATTTGACTAAAGATAGTAGCCCGGCGCCTACAGTCAGCCAATCACCAGCCTCTTCACACTGCATATCACTTTCATCCACCCCTCGGCAGGTTCGTCACACCATCTACGAACCTCATTCGTCCATTTTCGCATTTTGAATCTCGTTTACTGGATTCTTGCTCAGAAAATGGCCTTGGCTCGTTGCTGACGGGCGAAACCCCTGTCCAGCGCGACGCGCCCATTGCCTCTCCACGAATAAGATCAATCCCTGCTACCCTCCAGACCAGGGTGATTGGGTTAATTGTGCCCAACCTTGCATTAGTCTCTGTAACGGAGTGACTCTTTCTGAAGACTGATCGGCTGCTCAGTGCACGTACCCCGTGGCTGGTGGAAAGCGCCCAATTGACTATAAACCCTTCCAACTGCCACAATTTCTGCGAAGGCTAGCGTTCTTCATTTCGTGGACTTCATTTTCTTATGCTCGGTGCCTATAGCTCTGGTAGCTTTTGCATCTGTTTCATTTCTTATTGTTGTCTTGCTTTCTATCTTTCACTTCACAGGCCCGTTGATCGGTGTCGCCATTCCCTACGAGTCAAGATACCCATAGATATTCCCCGTGAGCGAGTCACGCAAAACCAGCATCCAACAGTTTGATCAGGTGTGCAAGATGACCGATACATTCCGCATCTCAACTGTACGATTCCCGCCCCCTCGGCAGGCCCGAGGGACGGTGCTTAATACTATAATGGAGGAGGATACGCGCGAATCTCATTTCGCTCAAACCAGCCCGAAAGGCTCGGCTCTGCCCCGACTTACACCGGCAGCTATCAGCCCGCAATTAAGGTTGCAGACCAGCGGGTTCTCTGTACCAACACACGCCCGACTCGCCCGCTTAATGTCGCCTCTCTCAGCCGGGACTACCTCATCATGCTCAGATACAGAATGGCAGGCTCAGATGCAAGAGTTCCGAGGATACGACGACGTTTATGATGCCACGGATGATGATAGTAATGACGATAATGAAACCGAACTGAGCGATTCATGCTTTTCCCCCGATACGCGGCCATCGAGCTTGATTACGCCGATCACCCGAAACTCGGTGACCTCAACTGGGAGTAGTCGGAAGCGCTCTCTGACACTTGAGATTCCCTCTTCAGCATTGTGGCCGTCAATTACCGGGTCCCTCAAGGGCTCGCCAGTCCCACCGACGCCTCCATCCAAGATACCAGTCTCGCCAGCAGCGCTGTCGATGCTCAGTCGTTCTGTGCCTGCATCATATGCCCCGCCTTCGCTTGACGGTAGTATGACCTCGGACCAAGAATCAATCATCAGTGCATTGGCTACACCAGACTCTCAATCTCTGCCAGACACCAACTGGGATGCACATGATATCCATGTTCGCCGAGATCTGGATGGAAGCGAAAGCGATCTCGACAACGCCGATTCCAGTTCAGATATTCAGACTGTGCCCATTGCTATCGAGACTCAGCATGAGGACTGGCGTCATGTTCTGGGAAGTTTCCCCCGGATTCCCACCGCTGCCCAGGCATATTCACACCCGCCCTCGCCCTCGCCCTCGCCCTCTCTCCATCTGAATAATGAGCCAATTTACGAATATGATGACTTGTACGACCCCCCACAGCCTATTGATCAAGGCGCATTTCTGCCTAATTCGGCACTGGCAATGCTACACCACACTCATTTAGAAGAGACACTCGATTCGTGTTCTGAGACCTCGGAGGATAAAGGCGAGATGTGGCAACTTCAGCCGCCTCCCAGCCGCCCGAGGAGTGCTGACGGGGTCACCCCCGCATCTGAGCTGTCTGGTTACAGTTTCAGCGATTTAAGCATTCCATCTCCTGGTGGATTCTTTGCTTCTTTGGCGCCTCGAGCGCGCCACACGTGGTCAATTCCCAACACCAATTACCAACCATCGTCGGCGGCTGCAGAGGGTTTCTATAATCTCCCATGGCGTCGGGATGATGGAGAGATTGTTGAACAGGTGGTTGAATGGCATGACCCCCCTGTTGACGAAAATCCAGTCACAGCAGTTCGTGATGAAGAGGCCCCGCTTACTGCCATTCGACTCCCCTGTGACACACCCACTCGTCGGTCTATCTACCAAGATAGCCCTATGAGTGCTGCATTTGACGCAGTTCAGGTTCAGGAGATCCCCCGCTCTGGGAACGGGTATGAGTACGACGAGTGTTATGACCAAGAGCTACAAGAACGTGCAGTGGCGAGCCACGACCGGACCGATATCTGGTTGTCTGCTCAAGCATCCTACCTTTCCGCTCTTAATGAGACAAATCCTGCGAATGACATTGAACCTGTAGAATCATCTCAGGAGTCTGATAATGTTGAGGTTGAAGCCAAAGACCCCACAACAGATTCTTCCACTAAGATGGTGCGATTCGCTGAGGGCGTCCCTGAGTCCCTCAGTCCTGTGCCCCCGATCCTTGCTAGCAAGGATTCAATCTACTGGCGAGGCTTCCAGTATATTCGGGAACAATCAACCAAGACCGACGGGTTCATGCACCGCAACATGCGCTTCGATGCGGTGCAATCCATGCGCCTTGCCATAAACGACCTTCACATCAACTGCTTGCTGGGCAAGTATGAGCTTGTTCGTCCTGAGCGCCCTGCATACAAGGGTCCTTTCGCCAAGGCACCCCGCAACTCGACGATTGCCTCCGAGCTGGCCGAGAAGGCCCAATTTGACAAGGTGGAGAAGGAACAGCTGGTTCTTGCTCAGCTTTCCCAGCCTATGTGGGCCATGGACGCTCTGCGTTCTCTCAATGGCGGCAATTTGCTCACAAGTCCTGCCCAGCGTATGCTCGCACAAACCTCAAAGCCCAAGACCTTGCAGGGACCACGCAAGCGCAGCTTCCGCATCCTAGACCTTGGTGGTCACTCCTCCTGCGACTGGGCATGGCAAGCCGCATACGATTTCCCAAATGTCAAAGTTTACACCGTCGCCTCCAAGAGCCAGACCGTAAACAACGCCATCAAAGGCCCTCCCAATCACCGCCAGGTGACCGTGGTCAACCTCTGGGAGCTTCCCTTTGGCAACAACCAGTTCGACGTCATCTCCGCCCGATCCCTGCACGCACTGCTGAAGACTGAATGTCCTGCAGGCAAGGACCGCGACGAATATGACCTAGTTTTGAAGGAATGCATGCGATGCCTCAAGCCAGGCGGCTACCTCGAATTCCAAGTTCTTGACGCTGAGATCTCGCGGGCGGGGCCGTACGCCAGCGCAACATCAGTGGAGTTTGCCTTCAACCTGCGCAACCGTGGGTACGATCCCCTAGCGTCGAAGAGCTTCGTCGCCCGTCTCCGTAACAGCGGATTCGTCGACACGCAGCGCGCGTGGATGTTCCTCCCGATGGGCACCGAGCACGTCGAGCAAGAGCCGATGCGCGAGACTCCGGCACCGCGTGTGCAGAGCCAAATTGAAGATTACGAGGCAGTGCAGGGCCCGATTGGTAGCACGGCGGATATTGCCAGTATTACTGGATTGATTGGGGGGTGGATGTGGGAGCAGTGGTTACTGAAATTGCGAGTGGAGATGGGTCGCGAGCGATCTATGTTGCTTGAGGGTCTTGGTGCGCTGTTTGATGAGGGGAGGAAGAGTGGCGCAGGCTGGACCTGCCTGTCTGGGTGGACTATGAAGCCGAAGCGAAAGAGTACTGTTTCTTTGGCTGCGACTGGTTCTATCTAGGGATATCGATCTTTATGTATTTAGCTCTGGCCCTGGTGGCTCGCAATTAATGTAATCAATGCGTCATGTCTGATGTTTTACTTCAATAAGATCAAACACAAGGTTCCTTCCTTCACCACCTGGCTCCCAGTCAACTACTTCCAACCTCCAGGCCAGTTATATCTCATTTCATATACGTCTTCTTTCTTTCACTTACCGCTACTTTATCTTGAGTTGATCTCTTCCTTTACTCTCAATCGACATGACTCCCTGCGAAAGTGGACTCTTCATCTCTGTTCACATCTATTTATCTCTTCTCCGAGCTCAGTCAGCAGCCCCCATGTCCGATGCAAATTATTGATGGCGAGATGATGGGAACTAGGATTCACAAGTCTTCGGGTCGAGTATGGGACCGTCAGTGACTTGATGTCCAAGCTCCAATCGATCAAATCCATGTTCGCAACCTACGGAGGCCTATAGAGAGAAGAAAGACAAGGAGAGCAGTCAGGAGTACTAATCCGGAGCAGTGTGCCCCGCTACAAGCACTGACAATGGCCCACTTTGCTAAGCACGAGGTTTCTCTTTGGGTATGAAGCGGCTATTCTAACGGCTATTGAGATTGAGGTATTTGCATGGAGTACTTTGTACCGATCTTCGGGTTAGGATGAAGGGATAAGCTCACTATAATGCGGTGTATAGTCAACCGAGCATCAAACAAGAAATACTCTATAGTAAGTCGAAATTCAAGACATAAATCCACGCAGGACTGCTAAAGAATAATCTGAGAAGCAACCGAGATATACTTCCTGATTGGCTGCCTCCGACGCAGATTCTAGATTGTCGTTCTATCGCGGTCAGCAGACTTGAAGATCTTTTCCCCCATGACCTAAATAGGACATCCCGGCTGCAAGGATATCGGAATGCCGATCTATTTCTTAGCTGTAAGAAGTCAAGATTGTATATTTCGGGATTTACGCTGAACCCGGCCTATCCACTCTTCGCCACTCACTGATGTAAACACGGGGAGCTTCATATCTTTTTTTTTCTTGATAACCCCTCCATCTCTCTACCCCTCCAGACTTCTCCCAATTCCTCCCTTCAACCCACTCCAAATACATACAACATCATGGCGCCTCCAGCTATCATCGCCCCTTCAATTCTCAGCGCCAACTTCGCCAATCTGGGCCATGACTGTTCTAAAAAGATGGAAGAGGGCGCCGACTGGCTGCACGTCGACATTATGGACGGTCACTTCGTGCCGAATATGACCATCGGCTGCCCTGTCGTTTCTCAAATCCGCGGCTGTGTCGATCGTCCCTCTGAACCCTGCGGTCGTGGCACTTTCGATTGCCATATGATGATTATGGAGGTGAGTTATGGACTTCCCCATACCCGCGTCATTCCGGCACGGCATGAGCTCTCCCCGCTGACGGTTCTTTGCTTCGTTATAGCCGCATAAATGGGTCGTCGAGTTTAAGAAGGCCGGTTGCGATCTTTACTGCTTCCACTATGAGGCGGCTGTTTCTTCCGTCGCCGCGACCGATCCTACGGATAAGGAGACTACTGCTCGCACCAGCCCCAAGCAATTGATTCGCTATATCCACGAACAGGGTATGCAGGCTGGTATTGCTATTAAGCCCGATACTCCCGTCGATGTGCTGTGGGATATTGTTGAGAGCGAGGACCCCGCCGAACGACCAGATGTGAGTTATTACTTTTTTGATTCAGTTTCTTCTTGGCCAGATTTTCGTTCTTCCACACCGGTTCATTCCAATTGAAATGGTACTAACTACTTTCACAGATGGTTCTGGTCATGACCGTGCACCCCGGTTTCGGAGGCCAGAAATTCATGGCTTCGGAGCTTCCCAAGGTCGCCGCCCTGCGCAAACGCTACCCTGATCTGAACATCGAAGTCGACGGAGGCCTCGGCCTGGGTACAATTGACCAGGCTGCCGATGCAGGTGCTAACGTCATCGTTGCCGGCTCAGCGATCTTCGGCGCACAAGATCCCGGCGAGGTCATTGCGAAGCTGCGCGAGGCTGTTCAGAAGCGTCGCGGCGCGGAGCTGTAGAGACGGTACATAGCACAAAAGGGGTTTGGGTGTCTTTGTCTCATTTGAGGGGTCTCTTTTATCTTTTATATCATACATTCTTAATCACGAGTTATGAATGGCATTTACATGTGGGAGTCGACGGTCCACACTTTCGAAGTTATTTACATTTCATACTGCATGTACGAAAAAATCGATTGTACCTTGTCAGGCATTCTTGATGTACAGATGTCATAATCGTTGAATTCGTGAACAGCGACTTCCTCGATCCTGAACCGGTAGTTGCCTACTTCGCGGCTTCTGTGTTCTTGTTAGGCTCCGACTGGATTCCTTGCGGCACCATAGGCGTCGCAAGCACTTCAGCAATAGCATTGCCCTTGGGCTCATTGGGTTCCATGAGCTCTTCCTTATTCTCAACGGCAACATCATCAACAACCGGCACCTCCTTAATCGAGTGGGACTTAGATTTCTCCGTCTTCTCCGCAGCCTCTTTGCGCAGAGCATCAATATCGCCCGTCGGCTCTGCAGAGATGGATTGCCTGATATCATGCACCGTCTTGTCTTGATCCGCGTTGTCGAGTGTCGTAATCCTGGACGAGCGATGGTGTCCAACCAATCCGAGCATCTCTGCGTTATCTGCGTGGAAGTTTGCCGACGATACGGCCGCTTGTTCGGGGACTAGGGTCGGACGTCTCATAGTCTGTGGTGAATCCGGAGCGGTGTCTGGGAGTTCGGGGGCCACTGAGCCGCGGTGCGCGCGACTGGCGACAGGTACCTCTGTATCTTCTGCTTTCGTGTCTTTCTTATCCTCTGCCTTGGCCTTCGCCTTGCTGGCAGCCTCCGAGCTAGCTTGGCGCAGGGCCAGCACAGTCATATCGTCCTTCTTGTCTTCGGGCTTGGTAACGGGAGGGTTTTGGATCTTGATCGTGGAGGGTTTGAGGGTAGTGGGTGCCGACTCGGGTTTGGGCTCGGTCGCTGGCATAGGATAGCTTGTGGGTGGCATTCCACCTAGGTCCTGGACGCTGTTTACTACCATACGCAATTCTCCGAATTCGTTCCATTCTTCGATCTGTTCAAGATCCTACAAGTCGGTAGGGTTAGCGGTGTTCCTAGTATAATGGTATAGAACTGCGTTGATATCTGCATCCATGCAAGGGGCTGTCACATACTCCCACAATATCGCCGTATTTCACCAATCCTGGAATCTTCTTGCCTTTGGAGCGTCGGCCCCAGAGCTTGCGGGCAGCGTCGTCGGTGGCGACATCAATGGCGCGGAAGGGGATTTTGTTCGCTTTGAGGATTGTCTCAATTCTGGAGGTCGCTGTGATGATGTGCGACGACCCCGCGGTCAGGGAAGTGTAGAGGTAGAGGGTTGAGTCGGACATGTTGTAGCTGTGGTGTTGATGGTGTAGCTAATGGGTGTTTGAGGATGAGGGAAAGGGTCTTATGCAAGGAATTATGGATTCATTCAGGGGTTAGTCTTGTCTCTCCTCTTTGATTGAGCTTCTACAGGAGAAAAATAATTTACTGACCCCCTGGGGGATTTGTTATGACGTGGCTTGGTGGGTATCACGTGCTGGTGAATGCTCTCTTGACTTCACGGGGGTCTCCCCCTCTGTTATATGTCTCTTGCTGTACTTGGTCTATGATGTATACCAATCCCTTCATTCGAGTACATCTCTCCGCACGAGCCGTTCCATAGTCCAACTGCCATCTTCCAGGGTCCTAGTGTGGCAACTTGACGTCAGATCCAGACATACCAGCATCCTGGAATATTCTGGTTGGTTTCACCTCTTCGGGGTCAGTCTGGAACACCAGGTCTATTTAGTGAGCAGTATCCCAACATCCCAACATCCCTAAAGAACATGCGCCATTCATGGCTATACATGTCACATGTATATCAATCATCATCTGGACCAAGGTCGGAGCATGATCAGCATGCCCACTAAGCTACAGACTTTTGTGAAGAGTTGGGTAATAAGCAGGTTTTGGTAACGTCAACCTGAGGTCTTTAGGCACTTCTCGCACTTGGGCACTTTCACTATTCTTAGCTATTCAATACCAGTTGGTTCACGAGGTCCTGGTAGATCTCAAGTAATCCAATCATTGGGTTGCTATTGATAACGGTTTGGACTGGAAAATCATCTTGGCAAAATAATTGCCGGATACAAAGATCCCACGCTCGTATAGCATGAATAATCTACTCACCACCTAGGTGTACCCAACAGCCCGATATATATTGTGTCTCGAGTATAGTCACAAGCACAAGAGACGGATAGTGCACGCCTATAATAGTTCCTCGTATTCACCAGAAGGAAATGACATCAAATCAGCACCGGGTGTCCCTGTGCTATAACAGATATATATATCCACGGCCCTTTGGAGGAAGAGCCTAAGAGCCTCAGAGGACGCGTCCTACACGGAAGGCGCAGCGATATGCAGAGCAGACCAAACCAATCATGCTAGCAGGTAAAGAAAATGAACCTACTGACACAACCTTCTCGCCTACTTGGAAACCGGGCCATGGAACTTGCATGGAAGCTCGATCCGTGCTTTCCCCGGGTCATGAAAGACTGCAGCTCAACTCATTCGGCGTCTGGGATCTATTGCCATTGGAGCCAGCCCGCTTTCTTCCATCGCTTGTCGGCAAATGGGCTGAGCTGTCTCATGTCACGCGATCGGTATGGGGAAGTAGGCTGCATCTATACGTAGGGAGGGGAGACCGTGGGTGCGAAGTATACGAATTGGAAAGCGTTAACTTGGACGATATAGGTTCTCAAGCCGTTCTACCCGAATTAAGATCAGTCAATATCATCAGCTGAGACTTAGGCAGCATATTATTAAATCAATACTACGTAACATAGGTCTCCTATTCTAGTAGGATGCATTAGAATGAGTTGTCCCGTGCACACCACCAGGAATTTACAACCTATCATCCAAGGTGGCTGAAAGGTGGCTCATCTATGGGCTCTAGTCTGACCCGAGACAACCTCTGACTGCAGACACCAGCTTAGAAGCTAGCCTTAATGCAGGGGCAGACTTATCAGCGTCTGGGCCATGTAACACCCGCAGAGCCACGAGCTTTGACGTGATGGCGCAGGTAATCATCACGCAAGAATCCCATACCCGGTCAATCTATTTCTCCCGTCCAACGTAAAATGACGAAGTCGGTCAAGAGTCCGAGTTGACGGTGAGAGCAAATTCGTGTCGAATGTGGGGAGGACTGTTGCTTATCAAACCGAGATTCGCCCATTGACGGGAATGATCCCGCCTGTCTCGGGATAGGACAAGGAAAAATGATCCATCGTACATCGAGATTTACCATGTTGTACTACGGTGAAGGTTCCCTGTTCGGTGCAAGAATGCCTAGGCCGGCGATCCTCATAGATCACCCCGTACAATTGCTCCGGAGCCATGTTGTGTTCACTCCAAGAGCTATCCTGAAACAGATCGACGGGATCGCGTAGTTGGTACGGAGTCATTTTCGATGCGCCCGAGATTGCCGCTAGAATGTAAGGAATCTATTGCCGGCACGACATAGTCGCCAACGCTCAACATCATCATGGATCAATAAATGTCCACCGATTATCCGATCAGGAGACCGATCCACCTCCGACCGTGGAGCCTCTGGACTAGTAAATACTAACCTCGTTTATCCCGAATGGTCTCCATACGGGCTATCGGAGGGGTGATCCATCGCTAGTTCGCAACAGGAGTGAAAGAGACCATAATTGGGAACATGGACTATATACAATATTCAGTATACGAAAATAACTCCAGGTCCCTGGGACTATAGGCCCTGACAAGCATCAACATGAACCGTGGGACTGCGGGAACCAACGACCCACGACACGGCACGTGAATCGAACGGTTCTTGGATGTTGTCCACTTCATGTCCTCGGCTATGTTATACTTCCTCAATTCTCTAGTCACCTCGATCGGACATTGGGCGCGGACCCAAGCCAAACAGCGTCATCTGCAGGATGCCCCAGCTGCCACGCCAGACGACGTGGCACTCCGACTGATCTTGGTCCGACCGTAGCAAATGGATCCTAAGGAGTTGTTTCGGAGGATGGCAGTGCTGGACCGAGGGGTTTTGTAGTTTCTTTCAGTCTCCCGCTGTAGGCGCTTGCTCCGTGAGGCCACCGTGACTTGGGGATATGTATTGTGTCATGTACCCCGGGTTACCTGTATCAGGTCACCTTCGTAAGCAAAGACTGCATCTGCTGGCTCGGACCACTCTCGGGGTGATCCGGTTCGCTGCCTCACTTTGAGTTCGTTTTCTTCCTTTTCGTTCTCGGCCGTCTGCAGCTTCTCAGGATCTCGCTTCTGGGAGTTGTCGGCTCTATTACCCGGCATGTCGTTGGGGACTGGCTTGCTGATGACCCCGACACGGATAAACTTTGCATCCATGCGATTTGATTAAAAAAGCACAGAAATACCCGAAAGAGGAAGACATCACTACCCGAACATCTCAGGGTCCAGACCCGATCACCGGCTTCCACGTTTCTTGGAGTAGCGTAGAGCACGGAGTAGTCGCTGATTCTCGTATCTCTCTTTGTGGGGAGTGTCCTTCATCGTCGATCAGAACTTTTGTCTTCTTTCTTTTATCTACTCGTCGGCCCAATCTGCATTGGACTTCTTCTCCCAACTTGCCATATTGTCTTGTTTTTATCCCATCATTTACTATACAGCAAACCGTACCTTCATCGCAACCGCAGATCTTCGTTCATTGCCATTGATAAGATCAGCTTCCACCGGCGCAGCTTCGACTGATTTCTTTTTTTTTACTATTGCGCTCCAAGTCTACGTACGCATTTCTTACCTATTCTTGCGCGCAAAGCATGCGCTAACTATTCGCAGAATACAAACCACCTTTCTCCATCCATTTTATTACTGATAGACAGTTACTTCCCGGCCATTGCATCGAGGAACCCATTGCGCCATGACTGTCCAGCTGGATGACGAACTGTTCACCAGTGCCATCTCCGGATACCATGAAGCGTTTTTGGTTCAACACTCCCACCTCCCGGAATATGAACGAAATCAGCTCTGGATTGAACGGCTGAGTCAGTTCATCCCCGCCCCCACCGACGGGGATAGCAACTGGCAGCCAGCTGGGAGCCTAGGGAAACGGAATCGACAGGATGCGACACCACGGACGTTGCCATGTTGTGATTTGGGTCTTCCTCAGGCAAAACGGAGAGCCACCGTATGTGTGACCTTGGTTACTTGCTCCAGCCTTCTCCTCGCGCTCGCGTCTCCTCACTTCAACCGCCATTCGTCCTTGGATTGACCATTGGCAGACCCCGGATCTCTCAGTCGATTTCACCCGCGACCTCTCCTACGCCTCCCCCGCAGACCTACCTCGGAACGGCGCCGTCGCGGGACCAGACTCCTACCGACACACGCCGCTGGTGCGCTCCCAGAGCCAGCAAATACCGGTCTCCCACCAGCACCAGCCCGCCGGGGCCGCCATAGGTAAACGCCAATCCTTCGGCCTGGTACGGACCCATCACCTCGACCATGTCGACGAATTCTCGCCATCCGATTTCCCGAAGTATTTGGACGTTCCTCCCAGTCAACCCTTTGACTCGGCGTTGACTTTCGGACTCGCCAATCATGGACAAACCGGACCTTTCCCCCAATACCCTGACCGGACGTCCCCCTGGACCGACCAGGCCCCAGCAGCTGCGCCGGAGATGTCCCGCAGCACGACCGCCGACTCCTTAGTCGGCGGAATCAACATGATCCGCTTCGACTCGACCGGACCAGCTCAATATCAAGAACCGACCGACTCCGTCCCGCCAGACTGGGTGCCATCCACCTCCGGCCTGCCGTATCAAGACTCCTTTCTCTCCCCCGTGTACCCTGACCTAGATCCCACATCGTCTTCCCCATTCTCCCATTCTCCCATCTCTCACCCATCCTCCTACTCCAACCTACCATTCTCAGCTTCCGCTCCCCCAGCCGCCTCCTCTCGCTACCCAATGCCCCACAATCGCCTGCTCTTCGACTGCATCGACGGCCAACAGCGCTCCCGGGCTGTGCGACGCACCAAAGAGCAAATCGCCCAGGCCGCGCGCCGCATTGCTCCAAAGGTCGAGTCTGTCGCCAGCAGCATGTCCCAGATCGATAACCACAAGATGGTCCGCATCTCCTCCGCAGACGGCACAACAAAGGAAGTCGCCGCGATCCCCAAGGCCTCCGTGCGCCGACCCCCGCGACCAAAGACATACTGCCGCATCTGCACGGACCATCCGGATGGGTTCCACGGCGAGCACGAGCTCCGCCGCCACATCGAGCGCGTGCACGCTTCCGTCCGCACGGTCTGGGTCTGCGTCGATATCTCGCCTGGCAAGTACTTCCTCGCAAACTGCAAGGCTTGTCGCAATGGGAAGCGCTACGGCGCCAATTATAATGCCGCTGCGCATTTGCGCCGCACGCATTTCAATCCCTGTGAGCGGGGCCGCGGGGGCCGCGGGAAGGACAGTGAGAAGCGCGGCGGGAAGGGCGGAGGTAACCAGCCCGGCATGGATGTTCTGAAACATTGGATGACGGCCGCTGAGGAAGTCACCGAGCCGGCTGGCGATGGCACCAGCTCGAAGCTTTTGATTCGGAATCCCACCCATCTTTCGACTAGGGATCCTGGGTATCAACTTGCTGTTGCTGCTTGTGGCATGGTCGAGCAGCCTCCTTATGCTGTGGAGTCCGCTCGGCTGAAGGAGTCTGACCAATTTCCCGAGTTTCCCGATGGTCCGTTTGAGTTTGATTTTGAGCTGGATCTTGATCTCGACATCGAGGAGTCGGATGGTTACCCATCATCCGGTTCGCAGTCATTTTGCACGCCTGATATTGATTCGTATGTCAAGTGAGCAATCGTAGTCTGCTTCATTTCACATCGGTTTTTACGACAGTTTATCCAGAGCACTGTATGATCCAGTTCGTGTACTGTACTTTGGGGTATGGTCAATGGTCTCCGGGATTCAGGGATTGGATCTTTTGGACTTTATATCTTGTTTCTTTGGCGAGTTTGTATATTGGCGTGATAATGGCATTCGGTGGAGAATTCGGTGGAGACCAGTTCTCACGAAGGGGGTACTTTGACAGCAACCTTGAAGATAATCTTTGATAATCAATGCATTTGCAGGTACCACATCCTTGTACTCAGCCTTGTACTTGTAGCAGGTACAAGCATCAGAGTGTTGCGTGGTATGGGACTCAGGTACCAGGTACTGTCCAGGCAGCAACAATACAGGCGGTGAGTGCCAAGAGTCCCGAATGACAGACACGGGCTGTGAGTGGCTGATCATCGCCGGAAGTGGAGCCCCGTGTGACCCGGTGGCTGATCCTCGACCAATGGAATGCCACCCAAGGGATGCAATTCGTGGCTGACGGGCTTTTTTGGCGATAGGGCTGGCAGAACTGTGGCTGATAGACCTTAGGTGATACTGTGGCCTAAGTGTCGATGGGTATGTCTGAAGTACTGCGATGCTAGTATTCCTACTATTGTTAGTTTGAAATAGAAGTACTGACCTGTAAACGTCCCAAACCCCGAGATAAAAGTATAAAGAAGCCAAGAATCAATATTTACTAACAAATCGGCCCGTGTGGAGAAGCAGGGGAAAGGAGGAGAGACAAAAAGGTACTTCGGAGGTACCTCAGCCCTGGAGTCTTGGCAGCCAAAGGCCCCTATTAGGCGCACCGGTCAGGTACCTCTCAAGTACCCCGACAATTTCCTTCTCACCTGCAATACAACCTCGAGAAAGTGAGTTGCCTTTTTCTCCTTTCTGACACTTAATCTTACATCCTCACATTTTCACCTCCATCTCTTTCCATCTCTTCAATCACTTATCTTGGCTCATCACAGCCTCCCCCTTTCGACTAATCTCCGTCTTCGCCTCCCAGGTACGTGGGTTTAGCCGCTGTGGTAGCCATTCGTGCACCGTCCCTGGTCTCATACAGGCGTCGCAAATCCCTATAATGTTGATTCTGATCAAGTCGCTGATTGTTCTACCCCAATTTTAGAAGATTATCTCCCGTTGTCATGTCTTACGCGCAGCAGCCTCCGTACGGTTATCAGCCTGGCGCTCCGCAAGGATATGGACCCCCTCAAGGTCCGCCTCAGCCGGGGTAAGTCAGCGCTCATCAACCCAGAACTCGACTTTAGCCGTCTTGCCAGAGCGGATAATTGGAGATACCAAAATTGAGACCGGTCGGCTTCCGTACGCTTTGCGACCGCGGAAGTTGTCGCCTGGTCTGCGGCGAGCTCGTATCTTGGTCAATACTTTGAACATGGCGCTGATCGACTGTCAAATGCAGATACTACCAGCAGCCAGGATATGACGGTGCGCAAGGCCAGTACCCGCAAGGCCAATACCCCCAGTACCCTCAAGGCCAGCCTCCTGTAAGTTGACATAATTATCCACCTAAGCCACACATACTCACCAATATACAGATGCAATACCCAAATCAAGCTCCGCCTCCACCACAGCCCCAAGAACAAAAATCTGACAGGGGATGTCTCATGGGCTGGTAAGTAACCACATGGTCGGTGATGGTAGGAACAACACTAATCTGGGCTCTTTTCTTTCAGTCTGGCCGCGATGTGTTGTTGCTTGGCCCTCGACGATTGCTGCGAATGCTGCGACGAGTGCTGCTAAACTCTATGACCCATGACATCGACGATACCTTTCTTCTTGCAGGCGTTGGAATTTTTCGATACGCCCACAGCATTCTAGGACAGAACACTGCGCTTTCTGAATACCAATAATCTCGTTTCGTCTCTGTTGCATTGCGCTTTTATTGCTCTGGGAGAAGTTCTCCAGGCCGGTCAATTCTAGCTTAAGTATTCGTTCATTGCGCTCAAGAGTTTATTTGATTGATCTTACAACATACATAATTCTCCGTTGCTCAGATACCTGCGCGTATGCATTGGAATCACTGAAGATTTCCATCATCACATTGAATACCATTCAGAAATAATATACCATATGACGACGATCATCTAGTCTGTTTTCGTCCTCAAACTGGCGATCTTGAACTTTCAATAGTCGCAAGTATCCTTTTCCTGTCAAGCTGAACGCGTTTATCACCTTCTCTCAAGATCAAAACACACTCATGCCTGTTTTATTTATAGAAAATTCGAAATGGGGTAATCTAAGAATATGGACGCACGCTAGCCTGAGTGATTGGCAAAGGGCCAATCTCCATCCTGTGTCTAAGCGCCTTGTTCTAACCATGTATGCATTCCTGTCTGGCCAAGTGGAAGATGCTTAAAACATTTAACACCAGAATCCCCCGATAATATCATTGCAATATCATTTGAATATGTTATTATTCTATCATTCCGCCATCTGTCTTATGTTTGATTATTTGTTAGCCCAAGGGATAGTATATCAACCGCGTGATGGCGATGGATATGGGACCCAGCCTACTTAGAAGTAATGGACTGTGCCTCTTATCCCTGGATAATGGAGGCATCCGAAGACTGTCGAGTGTTTTGATATTGAAGGACATGATGACACAGCTTAATTCAGCGCGTGAGATCAACGAGCCCCTCAAGCCTTGTAATGTCTTCGATTTGATTGGGGGTGCAAGTACAGGAGAGTACGTGTATCACAGAGATAGAAAAACTTGACTGACATACGACACATAGCTAGATTGATCGCTATACTGCTAGGATGACTGGAAATGGGTGTCGACGAATGCATCCTTGCCTACACCGAATTGATGGAATTGGTCTTCAGTCAGAAAGTTAGAAATTTCCAGTTGACTAGTCGAGAGGCATTATATCGTATATTGCAATATGACAGAAAGAAGCTGAAAACTGCCATTGAGAAGGTCTTTGGAACAATCGCCATTTTTCGGCTAGAGGGAATCGGCAAAGACACAAATTGCCCTGGAGCTTGGTTATCAAATACGAGAGATCTAACTATCCAGATTGTACTATTTTTTTGGCTTTCTGCGGTGGATATGGAAAGTCTCCAACAGGCATACCCGACGGTGGTCGACCAGCTTGCAATCGGTCTCGACGACAAGAACAAGGATGTAAAGAGTTGTGGATTGAAGCAAGTTCAACAACTGGAGGGTCAAGGCGCCATTGTTTCCATGCACTCCGGGTCCTTGATCTAACGGTAGGTGAGGACCGGTATTTGGAGAGGATGCGTCTTTTGTTCAAGTCAGCCAGATGTCAAATGAGTGATGGAAGATACCAAGAAGCTGAGAAACTTCTCACCGAGAGTGTGAACAATTTAGAGACATTGCTTGGCCCTGAAAGCGCATGGGGTATTTTGCGATTAGCGGTTCATGGCAAGGGCAGCCGGACAAGGAACTCAAAATAAGCGAGGGGCTGGAAAAAACGCAGAAAAGACTTCATGGTCTGATAGCATCAAAGCTGTCCGGGATCTATACCACTTATCAGCTGTGTACGGCAACTCTTTTGACCACCACAACTCTGCAGAGCTTCGCAGGAAAGCTATCCCACATCGTATCAAAGCATTTGGTGTAGGCCTCTTTGAGACGACGGAATCTATAGGTTGCCCGTCTATGGATTACCGCTCCCATGGATAGCTCTCGGATGCTTCAGAGCTGGCCATTCTATTACTGCATATCTACAGAAAGGTCTTTGGATCGGACAATCCTAGAACGATGGTGGTCATGGGAACAATAGCGAGTATATATACGAACAGATGGCAGCTCAAAATGGCCAAATCATTGCTTACAGAAGCCCTTGAGATCCAAAGATACATTCTTGGATGTGAGCATCTCGCAATTCTCTAGACAATAGTGTACCTATCAATTACATACAGACTACAGTTGCCCCGAGAAAATAGTGTATCCCTTATAGCGCGCAAATCTATGGTCTAGATCATGCGTTTACCCGGGATTACTACGCAGTCGGTGGAGCTGATGACGAAGTCGAAGTAAGTCTCTCGTTGCTGCACTCTGTTAGCTATTCTTGCACTAAAATTGCCATACAAGGTCAGTTAACTCCTTCATGAGCAAGCGCTCCCCTCGTGTTCACCGCCGGATATGATAATAGATCGAAAGAGCCATCATCCAAAAGTCAAGTTGTATGGCCTTTATTACGCCGCGCGACAACCAAGAATGATCTCCTGCCCCATGACATCAAAAAGCCATAAAGGTTATGCCCGTCCCGAGTGGGGCAGTCAGATCATCAGTTGAAGGTCAGCAAGCTAGGAAGAATCCTACGACAGCATGATCTCTCAATCATCTGTCTGGCACAAGCACTCGGGACCAATTCTCATATATGTTCAATACTCCGAAATGAACCTCATCTTGTAATAGCTGAAGATACGAATAAAGTAAAATGTATATTTAGTGGTATGGAAGCAAATCTTCGGGCAGCCTTTGCCCGCAAGGAGTTGCTTTTATATCTTCGGAGTAGCCGCTGCTCTCGAGTCTTCCAAGGTTGCCGGTCACATTATAAATCATAAATCCTTGTCAGCCACTGAGCAGCTAGATTCAATTATGTAATTCAATTGAGTAACCTTCCACTTGGAACCAGAAGACCGACCGTCAGCAGATCGAACCTTGAAATGGGACCGCTAAAAATTAGCGCCTCTTGGCACAGGGGAATATCTATTAA